>JAXDDX010000053.1:1585000-1705000 GCA_034670405.1 Hoplostethus atlanticus | reverse complement strand
GACCTGAGGGCTGCTTGGATCGTGTTCCTAACGATCCTTAATCCAGAAAACGTCTCAAGTCATTTAACTTAACGAGTCAACATTTAGCTGTTGGATTTCAACACAAAGTTTGTCGTGAGAGAAAACGTCTCATATCAGCTCTAGACGAGGAGTCACCTCGGTCTAGTTGCGTCAACCACGTAGGAACATCTTGTTCCCAGAAAACATCTGTTTGCAGTGGATGGCAGATTGCATTAATATTAATAACACACACAAACACACAAATCAAACTAAGCTAGAGACGCCTCGGTGGTGAATGAAACCAATCATCTATTGTAAGTCTGAGTTCAGCAAGTTAGGGCTTGAAAATGTTCAAAAAACATGAGAAGCACATTATCTAGATCCATCATGAAGGTTTCTCTGGGGCTGATAGTGTGTCTGGGCAGTTTTCCTTTCCTCAGAAATCATTTTCAAATGTACGATGACTGCAGGAAAAGCCTGAGTGCTGACAGCATGCGTTCCAGTCCGGCCTCGTTAACATAACTCATAACCGCATTTGGTGGCTAGTTTAATCCAAACCGTCTCCTGGTACCATAAGAGCATACATGTTTTACCCTGGGTGGCCCCCGGTGGGAACGGGGGCCCCCAACCCTGGCAGCGCCCCGCTCCACCCAGTAAGCTGCACAACAACCACTAAACAATCCCAAGCAGAAACCTCACTGTTAAGACCCCCCCTTCCTCTTTGGAAACTATTGTTGTGTTCCTCATTATCTGGGAATGCTTCACTTCTGAGCTGATTGGACAGATGTTTCTGTTGCGGGCGTCTGGCCAGAACACACAGCGGTTTTCCCTCAGGACGGCGGTCCGGTATGGTTCCCATTTTCTCTCCGAAACACACGACAGACACAGATTTTCCCTCTCTGGGCTCAGCCCGGGACAGGAAGTTAAAATGTGTGTTAAACAGGAAATGTATGAATGAGGTCATGTCCCGAACTGACCTCAGAAATCCAAATTTCATCATTCTTCACCATTTTGATTTTTCATTGAACAGCCAAAAGGTTTTTTTAGGACAAATATAGCAGAATGTGTGTGATGGCTGATGTTAATGTCCCTTTCAGTCATTTTAACAAAAGTTTGAATCAAATAATTACTAAGCAGAGGAAAAAAATCAACACATTTCCACCATTTCAAAATAAAGGTTGAATGCATGTAGATTTAAAAAGTGCTTGATTTGTTGTATTAATCAAGTCATTTACTCACTTTGAGGTTGTTTCATTGTCTGCTAAGATAAATGAAATGCACCTCAGGTTATCTGAATACTGCAGGTAAACACATTTAGTGAATCCAACAGTAGAAGAAGATTCAGTTCATGGATCACCAACATTACTAGCAACCCGGTGATCGCTAGACGTCTTTTCAACGTCTGTGTATCGCCCATATGTACAAGATGATGCTTTCATTTTTATAGACTTCGACTAGACTTTCACTTTTAAACCCATTGTAGTCTCATTTTAGCCTTTTAGACGTCAAACAGCTAATGAACATTAAATTGTCTAGTGGGAACTAATAGTAAGGGTCAAATAAGGTAGAGCAAGGCACTAACACAGTCAGGGTTGGGGGTTTGACTCCCACTGGGTCCACCCATACCAAAAATATCCCCCCTCGTGGTGTACTGTATATAAGGACAGGAAGTGGCCTGTGTTGCAGGCTGTAAAGGTGTTCCTTGAGCGGAGCGCTAGCTAGCTGGTGTGTGCAGGGGCGGACTTAGTGATTTTGGGGCCCTTGGCAAAGGCAAGCATGGGGCCCCCTGATTGCCCACCTTCACTATTTTCAATCCATCGTTTTTGTCTGTCTGCATCACTTGGGTCGCTTTGCTTCTTGTTTTTTTCTTCTCTCAGCAACTGTGGGAAAGAAAATGAGCTTAAAGTCATGTGTCAGTATAGAACTAGAAGTCAAGTGGAATAGTTCAGTGCAGCCTGGGGGGGGGGGGGGGGGCCATGACTCGAGATTTAATTGTAAGTTCTTCTTTTGTTGTAACAGGAGAAGTTTTTCAAGTATTTTTTTTAAACAGATGAAAAATAAACGTAGAGTACTTGGTTTTCTTGTCTCTTGTGGGGCCCCTGGCTGTCGTGGCCCCGGGGCAATCGCCTACTGTGTGTGTGTGATGTGTTTCCTGTCGACGTTGCAGCGGGAACCTCACATGTTTCATGCTGCAGGTTCTCAGCTCGGCTCTCTGGGTGGCACACAGGGCTCCGATTTCTGCACAGTAATGAACTCTGCAGACCACAAGAAATTTCCTCCTTCCCATTGGTAAATCTTTCCAGACACCGTTCGTAGGCCCTTATGTGTGTGTGTGTGTGTGTGTGTGTGTGTGTGTGTGTGTGTGTGTGTGTGTTACCATGTGCTCTGACAGGCCCTGACAAAATGGCGGCCGTCCAGCACATGGCAGGTGCTGAGTACAGAGAGAGGCGAACTCTTCGTAACCTCTCACCAGTATTTGATTTCAGAAAATCTGTAGGGCAGACAGAGTGTTAGTGACAAAGAGGCATCGCAGCACAGGAAGTCCCGCCTCTATCGAAACCGTCTTCATACGCGAAGGGGCCAGAAAGGCAACCCCGTCACCCAATACACGCTAATGCAAATCTAATGTCAGTAAAAGCACAAAATTAGTGAATAAGTTTGTGAGGTGACTACAGGCTGGTGTTACAAGACTTCTGATTGGCTGAGCTGACTACAGACTAGTGTTACGTGACTTCTGATTGGCTGAGCTGACTACAGGCTGGTGTTACAAGACTTCTGATTGGCTGAGGTGACTACAGGCTGGTGTTACAAGACTTCTGATTGGCTGAGCTGACTACAGACTAGTGTTACGTGACTTCTGATTGGCTGAGCTGACTACAGGCTAGTGTTACGTGACTTCTGATTGGCTGAGCTGACTACAGGCTGGTGTTACAAGACTTCTGATTGGCTGAGCTGACTCCAGGCTCTTGACTCACTTACCCAGAATGCCACTGAAATGGCAGGAACAGGCTGTGAAGAAGGTGGTAATAGTAATGGTATTGTCTGTTCTGCCTCTCCGTGGTTCATACATGTTCTCTGTTCTCCAGAGCCTGTGCATCGAGAACGCCTGCATCGCTGCCCACGACAAGACCGGCCGCTTCGCCGCCATGTTCATCTTGGACAAGGTCCTCACGCCCCCCATGGGGACCATCATGGACGTCCTCAAGGCAGACGATCGATTCAGGTAAAGAATCAACACAATCATTTAGTCAGCTATAGTAGAGAGTGACAGCAAGGGTGGGAAATAACTAGACAACAAATGCTGGTAAAGTTTGATTTTAAAGTTTGTGTACTCTACCGGCCACTGGAGTCTTATTTGGCTGCTTGTTGATCCACTTCCCTTTGAGGAATAAAAACCCAGATCAGAAATGTCCTGATAGTATCGGTCCTAAGAGATAGATAAGACCTGGACATTCACACCAGCAAACCCAGCATCGGTCACCAGCTAGACTGAAGATCTAAGCAGACACTGTCAGCTTGGACTTCAGGCTGCACATACTGTTCTGTTTTAACATCACTTCAAAGAGGAAACAGATCATTTATTTTGGAGAGTGGTTACCAATAGGTAGCAGGGACACGCCACCATGTTGGAAGAGCGACAACAAAATCGAATCCACTAAATCTTCCTCCCAGACAAAACAAAGATAATGGCACATTTCTGAGGTTTTACGCGTTAACTTAATAGAATACCAAGAATAAAGGACCAGCAGGCCTTGTTAGGAAGGAAGAGATGAGGTAACTTTACAATCTCCCCAAACATTTCATGACAGGTAGATGAAATGTCTTAAATGTGCCAAGCTTCTTCCTCTGCAAGTCCAATCGCAGTCTGAAGATATTGTCCGTTTTAAGGTCTTTCCAGGGAACATTTTGGTCTCAAGCTTTTATGAGAAGCAATAGCAGTAAATAGCCAGGAAACCAGAGCTCCTTAACCTGTAATGGTTTAACCAGCCAGCAAGGGAACCGAGCCAGATCCAGCTACTGCTTTCATTCCCTCCCACTGCTGGAGACTTCCCTCCCTTTCCTCCCTCCTTGTGTTTTGTCTCTCAACATCTCTGGCCGGGGGCTTCGTAATATTTCTAACATGTCTAATAAACGCACATCGAGTCGTAATTTATTTGTTTGGAAATGAGTCTGTCAGCAGTTAACGCCAAGTATCCCTTCCTCTCTGCGGATCTGCAACTGTGTGATAGTGAAGTCCTGAGTGTGTTTGAGCTGCAGGGTTTATAGCCGAGGTGGGAAATGACCACTGACCACCAAACCAACGCTGGTTTATAAGTTAGTCTGCTCTAACCAGCTGTCATTTGTAGGTTCTTTCCTGTTCCTAAAACCCATCGGCTGGTGAAACAGTGAAAGTGACTGGTGCATTCTGGGATATAATAGCCGCTGTGACCTTCAGACATCGTTTCCTGCTGTGACTACAGCGTGGCACCATCAGAAAATGGTTTCCTCATTATAAATGTCATTACGATGAATGGCCTAGCGTGATTGATTACTTGATGTTTTCCCGCTGTCCTTTCCTTGACTTCCTCTCGCCTTCCTTCTCCTCTCACAATAAGTAATAGTGATTTCTTCATTCTAAATATCATTACTCTGTTAAGCAATTTCTATCGATAACTTTTCACCGTTTTCTCTCCTCTTATCTGCTTTTCTCTGTTGTTAAAATGAGTCGTGACGCCATTATAAAGTTCATAGCAAACAGATTAATGTCCTCGTTTATCTCCACCCAAAGCCTCCACACTTCTGGTCACTCGGTCTACCGCTCTTTCCATTGGATACTGTACACATTGACACATGGCAATATTCCCCTTAGTCTTTTACTATCGCTCATAGTGCACTTCAGGCGTACTGGAACCAGTATATTAAAGGGACTGAACAAAGTTGAAAGGTTTATTTTTTAACCTTCAACTGAAAGTTCACCAGCACGAGCATCTAGATTTGTCCAGCTTGTCCAGGATGTTCACCAGCCAGCGTCTCGAACCTCCTGGCCAACACCCCTCAATCAAGGTGAAAGAAATAAATGAACGTCCTTCCTTTCCCCCAGTCTCCTGGTGGGCGCCATCCAGACAGCCGGTATGACGGAGCTGATGAACCAGCAGGGGGCGCTGACCGTCTTTGCCCCCACCAACGACGCCTTCAACGCCATGCCGCAGCCCGAGCTCAACAAGCTCATGCGTAAGTTCACCACATGTGTCATATGGTCTCTATTTTGTCTCTACTACATTATATTAGATAGCAGGGGGGGGGGGGGTTGCATTAACAGAACATTACAGTAGCTCTTGGCAGCTGAAGATTTCAAGTCTTGGAATTTGATTAGCAAAAAGCGAGACATTGAATCCCTACCAGCTCCAGGGGTGCAGGGCAGGACTTCCCTGTGGGGGAGCAATATTTCCTTACAGGGGGTATAAAGTATCACCAATAACATTGTTCCTGAGAGATGGTGCCATATCCTTCTGGTATCGCCTTCTGGTTCAGAATTAGCACAGCTGGTAATCCTGTCATTAACCGAGTAGTTAACATATTCAGTTGGTGTTCAGATAATCACACATATGTTCCTCAGATACCACGGTATTGTATTTCCTCCTAACAGGGTTCCTACGGTCATGGAAAACCTGGAAAAGTCATGGAATTCAAAATTATGTTTTCCAGTTATCCTGAAAGAGTTTTGGAAAATGGATC
This sequence comes from Hoplostethus atlanticus, assembly GCA_034670405.1. Taxonomy (NCBI): domain Eukaryota; kingdom Metazoa; phylum Chordata; class Actinopteri; order Trachichthyiformes; family Trachichthyidae; genus Hoplostethus; species Hoplostethus atlanticus. Next base: position 1,699,285 of record JAXDDX010000053.1, on the reverse strand, counting down.
ATGTGCATATAGTTTGTAGACATTATGTAAATGTGTTGCTGATCTTTTCCTCCAACCAGTGAAATGTTGAATGTTCCAGCTTGGCTGCTTGTTGATCCACTTCAGATCAGAAATGTCCTGATAGTTTCGGTCCTAAGAGATAGTTGGAGCAGAAATAAGACCTGGACATTCACACCACATGTTCAACGGAAGACTGGAATGGAAATTGTGCTGTATGTCATGGAATAGTCTTGGAAAAGTCCTGCAGTTTGATTAGGAGTAGGAACCCTGTCTTAAAATCTCCTCTGTCTCAACGTTGAGCTCAGCGTCACTGACAGAGAGACTGACTCACTCTGCCTGTCGACACCCAGAAGTGATTACAGCCTGGAATGCAATCTGGATTCTCCGTAGAGGAAGTCGCTTCCAAACATCTGCCTTTAAACGGTTCCAGGCCTTCGTTACACTCCTGCAGATATTGGCTGCACGATAAAACTAGACGGTGATCTTCTAAGATCCAAAGAGAGCCAGGAAGACATCGGAGCTCTGCATAAGAAAAACATCCCGAAATGGTTCTTTGAAGAAGGTTCCTTCATAAAGGGAGGAACCTTTATAAAGGGGTTCTTCAAGGAACCTTCTGGGGTTCCCCTATGCATTGGGGGGGACATGAGCATCTCCAATATTAAGAGGTGGATGAGTTTCCCTCCCTAAGTATTTCTTCCTCAAACACTTATACTGTATTTCTACTCAGCACAGTTGAGTCTTTGGTCTCAAGCAGCAGCACTCCTTCTCCTCCCTAGTTCCTGATTTTAAAGGTTTTGATAAACGTTGGCCCTTCAGACCAGTTCAGCGTCTTACTGAATTTCACATTGACCATTCATTCTGCTCACTCTCTCATACCTGCAGACCTTTCTCATGTAGATTGGTTTGGTTTGTATCAGTCTTGCTGATACAAGTGAAGAACAACTGAAGGTTCCTCTGAGCTGTTTCATTTTGTGGTCTGTGTCGCTGTTTAACAAGGTTCTCCTGAGAACCAAAGGAAGCAAATAGGGTTCCTCACTAGAAAACAAATATCCCTATCCTCAAAGAACCACATGTTAGAGGTTCCTGAAGTACCGTCAGGGTTCAAGAACCCTTTATGAAGGGGTTCTCCAAGGAACCTTCTTCAGATAGTTGCCCTCTGAAGAGCTCCTAAAGGTCCTCTGAGCTCTTGTTCTTTGTAGAGCGTAGTCAAACTACATATTAATATGTGGTCACCAGCCAGCGGGTTCACTAGTTTTGGTGGTGAATATTATCTGCCGGGACTTTGCCATGCCTCAGGGTTTGGGGGACACGATTCTTATGGTCATGGGAAACCTGGAATAGTCATGGAATTCAAAACTTGTTATCCAGGCCTGGAAAAGTTGGAGAATGTAACCTGTGCGTAGAGGTTTGGAAATGTCATGGAATGTTTTTTCCAACCAGTGACATGTTGAATGTGAAGCTTGTCTGCTTGTTGGAAACCTGATTCACTCTGATGGATACGTCATGGAAACTGTGCTTGTCATGGAATAAATAGTCTTGGAAAAGTCCTGGAATGTGATTAGCAGAAAGGTGTAGGAACCCTGAATATATCAGTCAAATACTTGAATACACTGAAAAACACTTTGACTACTTACTACTAAACACAAGTGGCATTTTATTTACTGTGTGCAGTCGATGCGTCGTGTTTACACACCTAGCGAGACAGATCCAGTAGATCTCAAGTAGATCAAATTCGTTTGAAGCGGCCTGCGGATCTATTTTTGCCCGTGCTGAGCGTCTGCTCCTTGTTTGGCCTGGACGTCCTGAAGCCGCTCAGCAACACCTTTGTTTATATGCAGGAATCGCGGCCAAACCATTTACTACTGCTGAGATGGGTTGGTAGAAGCAGGTTTATACAAACTGTCCGAGTTAATCAACGTGTTTTCTTCTGCCTTGGCAGCACTAGTGCAATCTTGACATGTGAAGTGAATCACAGCACGCAACCTTGTGCTTCAGCCTAATAAAGCAATGCGGGGACAGCGATGGAGTGTTTGGAGGTAACCCGTTATGGGGGCATGCCGCCATGTTGAAGGACAGGCTGCCATGGTGTCGCTTCTCTCTCCCTGGCAAAACAAAGAAAATGGTTCCTGTGTGCAACCAGGATGTTCACATCATACTGTAAAAGGAGGTAAAAACACCAGAGAAGAAGAGGTGTTACTCTGACATCTTCCAAACACTGAAGGCCTTTATTATTGTACATGGAAGGATTGCTTGTGTCTGTTCGAAGGAGAATTGTGCTAATCGTGATGTTGGAAATGATCAATCCTGACTGAGCAGCTCTACTCAAACTTAATGGACTCCAATTATGGAAATATGAAATAAAAATATTTAATTTATGTTTACATGTATTCTCAATAACATGTTCATGTTCAATATAGTTGAAATGAATAAAAGCATCCTATGTGATCGCGGCCAGACTTGGGAATCAGAAAGGATGGATCCAAAGACTCCTTCAGTTCCTGACTAAGGATCATAACTACAGGGTGTTCCCAGCCAACGTGTCCATGTCGGCCCACATGGGTTAGTGATGGCTGGTACAACCCAAATGGGGCCCATATTAATTTGTCCATGGGCTCCATAGAGGCCCCTTGTGTGTCAAGGTGGGCTATAAGTGGGACCCACACATAGACCAGAGTTACCCCAGCTGCCGCCCACACACAACCCATCAAAACGCCACTGGAAGCCCAGATGAAACCACAGAACTCATGTGGGCCCCACATGGACATGCTGGGTTGATCCTGTAGCTCCCAGGCTCGGTGGGGAGTGATCGATTGTGATCTTCTAACGTTGCATTGCGGTCCTCAGGGTTTAATCCAGTCTATCAATCTGTCTGTCTGTCTGTCTGTCTGTCTCTCTGTCTCTCTGTCTGTCTGTCTGTCTGTCTGGCAGGTAACCGCCAGGAGCTGGCCGGTGTGTTGAAGTACCACATGGGCGAGGGCATGCTGGTCAGCGGAGGCGTGGGATCCCACAGCAGAGTGAAGCCTCTGCAGGGAGACAAGCTGGAGCTGGGCATGGTAGCTGTCACAATGGTTTCATGAATGCTGCTAGTTGCTAGTTGCTGGTAGTCATGACTACCAGTGACATCACTGTTCTGTTACTAAAAACATGCACAGTAGGAGAGAGACGTCCCTACCAAAGATATTTTATTTAATAACGCACCTTATTTACAAAGTACCAGTTAACAAGTCTGTCACTGGTTTTAATGGTTTTAATGGTTTTAATTGATGATTGATGTCTGTCTAACTGTCTGTCTGCCTGTCCGTCTGTCTGTCTGTCTGTCTGCCTCCCTGTCTGTCTGCCTGTCTGTCTATCTGTCTGTCTCTCTGTCTGCCTCTCTGTCTGTCTGTGTACCTGTCTGTCTGTCTGTCTCAGCGTAACTACACAGTGTATGTGAACAAGGTGCCGGTGGTGGAGGCGGACCTGATGGCGACCAATGGCGTCGTCCACGCCGTCAAAGCCGTCATAAAGCCGCTGCGTGAGTCAAACATCTCCGTCACTTGTCAGTAGAACTTAAAACGACTTGAAACTCCTCCTGGTTGTAGATGCAGTTTACTGTCACAGCTTGGGGGTGAAAAAGGTTTCAAATGACAGAAAGTCTGTACCGGTCTTGAGTTGGACTTTCGTCTCCCTGCAGCTCCTAAGGTGGACAGAGAACAAGCTGATGGACCCGCCAGAGGCTCTTCCTCTTCAGGGGTAAGGACAGAACATGTATGAAGCATGTAGCATGTAGCATGTAGGACAGATGAGGCTTGTAACATGACACCTAATGGAAACCTGTTGATCTGTCATGGACATTGTGCTGTATGTCATGGAAGAGTCTTGGGAAGTCTTGGATCCCTGGACTGATCTGGTTTCTGTGGTTTTGGTGTCACTTCATGAAACAGAACCAGCACTAAACGGTTTAGAGGATAATCCATTTTCAACCTGGTTTATTTTCCATCATGTTGATCGATTCTGATCAGAGTGATCTGTGAGATCTATCAGTTTCAGTGTCGACAGCATCATCATGTTTACATCACGTCCTTGTTTTGATGAATTGTCGTTTTCCTGTTTCTCTCCTGCAGGTCAACGCCAAGAGCTTCAGGAACGGTGAGTTTTCAAATCTGTTCCTGTCTTACCTGGTCTCAGAGGGGTTTCCTGTCTTACCTGGTCTCAGAGAGGTTTCCTGTCTTACCTGGTCTCAGAGGGGTTTCCTGTCTTACCTGGTCTCAGGGGGGGTTCCTGTCTTACCTGGTCTCAGAGAGGTTTCCTGTCTTACCTGGTCTCAGGGGGGGTTCCTGTCTTACCTGGTCTCAGAGAGGTTTCCTGTCTTACCTGGTCTCAGAGGGGGGTTCGTGTCTTACCTGGTCTCAGAGGGGTTTTCATGTCTTACCAGGTCTCAGGGGGGTTTTCCTGTCTTAGCGGGTCTCAGGGGGGTTTCATGTCTTAGCGGGTCTCAGAGAGGGGTTCCTGTCTTACCTGGTCTCAGGGGGGTTTCCTGTCTTAACTGGTCTCGGGGGGGTTTCCTGTCTTACCGGGTCTCAGGGGGTTTTCATGTCTTACCGGGTCTCAGGAGGGTTTTCCTGTCTTAGCAGGTCTCAGGGGGGTTTTCATGTCTTACCGGGTCTCAGGGGGGTTTTCCTGTCTTAGCAGGTCTCAGGAGGGTTTTCCTGTCTTAGCGGGTCTCAGGGGGGTTTTCATGTCTTACCGGGTCTCAGGGGGGTTTTCCTGTCTTAGCAGGTCTCAGGGGTTTTCTGATCAACACTGTCTGTTTTTCCAGAGGATCTGTTCCAGAAGGTGATGAAGAGTCGCTCCAGTAGGACGATGACTCGCAACCAGTAGAATGGCAGCCAGCAGGAGGAGCGCCGCCACCGCCACGTCTGAAGAACAACGCTTTTATTCCACCAAACCCGTTCTACCATTTTTACAGTCGGTCAGTCTCGTCGTCTCAGACTGCCTTCTTCTTCATCGGTCAGCGAGGTGGAGGCGACGGGAAACAGAAGAAGAAGTTTCAGTTCATTTACCAAAGCAGCATTTCAGCGTACTGTAAAACCAAACCGACTCGCTGTGACCAAGTGAAGCTCCATCAAGTTCCATTTAGAAAAGTTCACATTTGCAACTTAAGTCTCTCGTGTCAAATGAAGTGTTTTTTTTAGAAATGTATCCTGTGTTTCGTTTGGATGTTTCCATGTAGCATGTTTGGTCTTCGCCAGGTTCTGGATGTGTTTTAGGTTTGTTTTGTTTTATTTTTTTAATAAACCCGATAAATTAGCTCTGAAAACTGAATTCACACGTCCAGTCCGTCTGTAACATACTGTAGCATTGTTTCATGTGTTTTTGTGTGGAAACCAAAGAACTGTCTGCACATTTCAAAATAAAATGGCCGTTTTGTATCTGCAGAGTTCAGGCTGGGTTCATTCAGGTCTGCTTGCCTCCAGTCACAGAAGTCACACTGTGTTTTATCATCTCTCCTCCTCTGTAATAACCAGAGGACCGTTTCAAATATATGAAATATTAATCTCGTTCATGTGATGTCAATAGCAGCCGCCTCCAAGACAAACACGGCTCCAGGTTTCACCGCTTCGACTTGAACGGTGAAACGTCTTTGAAGCGTCTTTTCATTCAGTTTCCTCAGGAGAGCAGCAGGAATGCAGCGGAGGCCGGATGAGTTACAGCGAAAAACTCTGTAGGAGAGCAGAGGGGTGTGTGTGTGTGTGTGTGTGTGTGTGTGTGTGTGTGTGTGTGTACACCTTTATACAGTGCCTCAGAGTTTTTGCACATTTTGTTCTGCCATCAAGTCATTTCATTTAGAAATCCATTTGTTCTGGATTTGTGTTCTTTGCAAAGTACTCTTATTGTGAAACTCTAAACATAATATAAAAATAAAACAAAAATAAGTATTCGGTCCCTTAACTTTCCACACTAGAAACAATTTGTTCAACATTTCTTATCATCTGTTATTGAGACGTCATATTTATAATACTAATAATAAAACTTTATTTATACACTGTTCATCAGAGCTCCAATTACTTGATAAGAAATCAATTAAAACAGAGATAAAAGACAGGATAAAAATACAAAAGTAAAATAGTAAAATAGATTGTATTTAGTGGTTCTGAACAATGTTCTCCTTTCAAACAGTGTGTGTGTGTGTGTGTGTGTGTGTGTGTGTGTGGGCCTGATAGCCGGTTCCCAGTTGGAGAAAAAGAAGAGAAAGACTCACATTGAAATTGAAACAGATGAAGGTGGCTAGCAACACACACACACACACACACACACACACACACTCACACTCACACACTCACACGCACACACACACACACACACACTCACACTCACACACTCACACACTCACACACACACACACACACACACACACACTCACACTCACACACTCACACACTCACACACACACACACACACACACACACACACACTCACACTCACACACTCACACACTCACACACACACACACACACGGTCCTGACTGGATGCCAAGTGCAGGTATTGTGAGACAGATTATGGAGCAAAGGTCACTTTGACTCGCCGAGCATCATAAAGTTTCATGACCAGCGTGATGCGTTCAGGAGCGTTCGTTGATATCTAAAGTAATAATCTGCAACATTTCCATCTAAATAAGTGTTAAAAAATAAAACCTGAACTCAAACCAGACTGGTTTAGTTACCAGACCTGAACCAGACTGGTTTAGTTACCAGACCTGAACCAGACTGGTTTAGTTACCAGACCTGAAGCAGACTGGTTTAGTTACCTGACCTGAACCAGACTGGTTTAGTTACCAGACCTGAAGCAGACTGGTTTAGTTACCTGACCTGAACCAGACCTGATCTCATCTCCTTAACCTGGGAAAGATTTTGACCTGAACCACCAGTAGATTTATTTAACTCTTAATCTCAATGATTCAAATTTCATTAAAGATCAAATCTGATTTTAGTTTTTTGCATCCAGCGTCTCCTGAACGTCCACTCTGTCTGAACGTCGATCGACCTCGTCATGATCAAATCAATTCCACACACACTCATTTAGTCTCATTTGTCTTTGCTGTTTTTTCTTTTTTTCTGCTGTTTTTCTGTTTTTCTGTGTGAAAACTCGTCGTCCTGTTTTATGTGCAAAAGGTTCAGCTGACTTGAACCCTGCTGGGTCGGGTTACGCAAGACCGTCCTCTGTTCTCTGGACTGATGGGCCGCAGCAGATGTTACACACACACACACACACACACACACACACACACACACACACACACACACACAGGTCGCTATGGTCCATTACAACATGGAGGCCAGGACCAACAACAGACCACTGATGTCAGAAGAACACCCAGGATGAGGGTGTGTGTGTGTGGGGGGGGGTTCTGATATGATGAAATGCTGCAGTTTGATTGATTACAGATTGATTGTAGAGTTGATCGATACTACACTGAACCTGAACTGATTCTTCTGAGACATTTTGATCAGATTCACCACAAAAAATAATAATGTTTTTATTATTAGTAGTACTAGTTGTAGTAGTACTAGTAGTAGTACTAGTAGTATTATTAATCAGGATCGGCTGAGACAATCTGGGCGGGGAAAGTGAAAAGTTCCAATGAGCACCAGTAGACAACGCCGGTTGTACTGTCAACCCTCCCTGGATAAATAAAGGTTTAAAAATTACAGTAAATTATAGTAAATTATCCACACACTGAATCTCATCTTTCTACTAGTACCAGGTTAACCCAGAGCGCCCCCTCCTGGACAGTCACTGACAACACAGAAACAACAACAAATACTGAATTTAAAGGGACAATAATTCAGGTTTTTCTGATAATAGCACAAAATTACCACAATATATCTGATATATATATCTGATAAAGTTGATTGGGTTGTTGATCAATACCAGTGCCTCATCAATTACTTGGCCAGTTGTGGATTCAAAACTAATTTTCTGATATCAAACTCTATTGTAACAGCCCTGCTGGTGAGTTCCTGGAGGAGCTTGACACACTAGTCTCCCACTTCCCTGACGATGGCTCTGGACTCATCCTTCTCGGTGACTTCAACATCCAGACTGAGAAGCTTGACCTTCTTCTTTCGTTCCTCGCCTCCTTCGACCTAGCCCTCTCCCCATCTCCTCCTACCCACAAGGCTGGCAACCAACTGGACCTAATCTTCACCAGACACTGTTCTACTGCCAACCTCTCCGTCACTCCTCTTCATCTCTCTGACCACTACTTCATGTCCTACACTCTCTCTCTCTCCTCTCCCCCCTCACATCCTCTCCCTACCCACATGGTTTCTTCTCGTCGCAATCTCCGCTCGCTCTCTCCCACTGATCTTTCCTCTTCTGTTCTCTCTGCTCTCCCTGCCCCTGAATCTTTTTCTCTTCTATCCCCTGATACTGCCACTGATCTTCTTCTCTCTACTCTGTCCTCTTCTCTGGACCATCTCTGTCCCCTCACCTCCAGGCCTGCACGCCAAACTCCACCTGCCCCTTGGTTGTCGGACTCAGTGCGTACTGAGAGACGGAGCCTGAGAGTGGCTGAGCGCAAATGGAGAAATGGCAACCTCCCGGAGGACCTTCTTACCTTCCAATCTCTCCTTTCCACTTTTTCCTCCTCTCTATCTGCTGCTAAAGCTGCTTTCTTCTGCACTAAAATTCAAACTTCTGCTTCCAACCCTAAAAAAACTCTTTGAAACTTTCTCTTCCCTCCTCCAACCCCCACCCCCTCCTCCCACCTCCTCCCTCCGCCCTGACGACTTCGCCAACTTCTTTGACAAGAAGGTCAACGATATCCGATCCTCCTTCCCTCACCCCCCGGCTGGTGCCCTGCGCACCAACCACACCTATCTGCCTTCCACCCATCCCTCTCTACCACCCTCTCCACCTTTTCCCTTCCCACCTCCCTCCCTATCCCATTTCTCTCCCCTCTCCCCAGACGAGGTCCTTTACCTTGTTACATCTAGCCGCCCCACCACATGCTCCCTTGACCCGGTCCCATCCACTCTGCTTCAGTCTACTGCACCTGAACTCCTTCCCTTCCTGACCCACCTCATCAACGCGTCTCTGGTGTCTGGATGCTTTCCCTCTGCTTTCAAGACTGCCAGAGTCACTCCCCCTTCTGAAGAAACCAACACTTGACCCCTCTGAGGTCAAGAACTACAGACCGGTTTCCCTTCTACCCTTCCTATCAAAAACTCTTGAACGTGCTGTCTCCAAGCAACTGTCCTTGTACCTCCACCAGAACAACCTCTTGGATCCCCACCAGTCTGGGTTCAAAGTGGGTCACTCGACCGAGACTGCGCTCCTGGCAGTGACGGAGTCGCTCCATGCCGCTAGAGCGAACTCTCTCTCCTCTGTCCTGATACTCCTGGACCTGTCTGCAGCGTTTGACACGGTGAACCACCAGATCCTCCTCTCCACCCTTGAGGGGATGGGTGTCTCAGGCTCTGCACTCTCCATGTTTGCATCCTACCTAACGGATCGCTCCTACCAGGTGACGCTGAGAGGGTCTGTGTCAGAACCACGCAGGCTCGCTACTGGGGTTCCGCAAGGCTCGGTTCTAGGCCCTCTCCTCTTTTCCCTCTACACAACATCTCTTGGTTCTGTTATCCATTCACACGACTTTTCCTACCACTGCTATGCAGATGACACCCAGCTGATCCTGTCATTTCCCCCCTCTGACACACAAGTGGAGGCACGCATTGCTGCGTGTCTGGCAGACATCTCGGAGTGGATGTCGATGCACCACCTGAAGCTCAACCTGGACAAAACTGAGCTGATGTTCCTCCCGGGGAAGGGCTGTCCGCACCGAGACCTGGCCATCACCATTGATAATGCTGTGGTGACGTCAACTCGGACTGCGAGGAATCTGGGTGTGACCCTGGACGACCAACTGTCGTTCTCGGCAAACATCGCATCAGTGACACGCTCCTGCAGATTCCTCCTCTACAACATCAGGAGGATTCGCCCCTTCCTCACTGACAAGGCAGCGCAGGTGCTCATCCAGGCTCTTGTCATCTCCCGCCTGGACTACTGCAACTCCCTCCTTGCTGGTGCCCCGGCGTTTGCCATCAGACCTCTGGAGCTTGTTCAGAAAGCTGCAGCTCGTCTGGTGTTCAACCGCCCCAAGTTCTCCCATACAACTACCCTTCTCCGTTCTCTACACTGGCTCCCTGTAGCGGCTCGCATCCAGTTCAAGACCCTGGTGCTAGCCTATAGGGCAGTGAAAGGAACAGCTCCTTCTTACCTCCAGGCTATGGTCAAGCCTTACACCCCCGCCCGACCACTTCGCTCTGCTGCCTCGAGGCGACTGGTTGCCCCGTCGCTCAGAGGGCCCTGCGGCCGATCTACACGGTCACGGCTCTTCTCTGTCCTGGCCCCGCAGTGGTGGAATGAACTCCCCACTGATGTCAGGACAGCAGAGTCGCTGCCCATCTTTCGCCGCAGGCTGAAAACCCACCTCTTCAGGAAACACTACCCTGACTCTTCCTCTTAGCCTTGCCTATTTGTCGTCAATTATGTGTCTGAGCTCTTGTTTATTGGCTCTTGTTCATTTGATACACTTATTTGTCTTAGCTCTTGCTTATTTGGTTCACTTAGTTGTCTTAGCTCTTGTTTATTTGATTCTCTTATTTGTCTCATTTGTTTAAGATATAGTAGGTTGCTAACTTATTGCACTCTTACCTTAACACTAGTTATGCTCTTAGTTGCTTGTTTAGGAAGGAAATGCACTTACGATTTCTGGTGACTAGTAGTTTTCTTGCCTACCTATGTTGAATGCACTTATTGTAAGTCGCTTTGGATAAAAGCGTCTGCTAAATGACTGTAATGTAATGTAATGTAATGATTAACAGTTATCCATCACATAATATAAATAATGGTCATAATATTCCTATAGGGAGTTTATAGAGAGCTTAAAGTACTTTATGGTATAAAGTATACATATTAGTTATAGTCAGTATATTTGTAAAGTATCTCTCTAAAATACAGTACCAGTCAAAAGTTTGGACACACCTTCTCATTCAATGGTTTTTCATTATTTTTTATTATTTTCTACATTGTAGATTAATACTGAAGACATCAAAACTATGAAAGAACACATATGGAATTATGTAGTAAACAAAAAAGTGTTAAACAAACCAGAATATGTTTTATATTTTAGATTCTTCAAAGTAGCCACCTTTTGCTTTGATGACAGCTTTGCACACTCTTGGCATTCTCTCAATCAGCTTCATGAGGTAGTCACCTGGAATGGTTTTCAATTAACAGGTGTGCCTTGCCAAGGGTTAATTTGTGGAATTTCTTGCCTTCTTAATGTGTTTGAGACCATCAGTTGTGTTGTGCAGAGGTAGGGCTAGTACACAGTTGGATACAGTGAATAGCCCTATTCGACTACTGTTCTAATCCATATTATGGCAAGAACTACTCAACTAAGTAAAGAGAAACGACAGTCCATCATTACTTTAAGACATGAAGGTCAGTCAATCCGGAAAATCTCAAGAACTTTGAATGTATCCTCAAGTGCAGTTGCGAAAACCATCAAACGCTATGATGAAACTGGCTCTCATGAGGACCGCCCCAGGAAAGGAAGACCAAGAGTCACCTCTGCTGCAGAGGATAAGTTTATTAGAGTTACCAGCCTCAGAAACCGCAAATTAACAGCACCTCAGATTAGAGCCCACATGAATGCTTCACAGAGTTCAAGTAGCAGACACATCTCAACATCAACTGTTCAGAGGAGACTGCGTGAATCAGGCCTTCATGGTCGAATTGCTGCAAAGAAGCCACTACTGAGGAAGAATAACAAGAAGAGAATTGTTTGGGCCAAGAAACACAAGGAATGGACATTAGACCAGTGGAAATCTGTACTTTGGTCTGATGAGTCCAAATTTGCGATTTTTGGTTCCAACCGCCGTGTCTTTGTGAGACGCAGAGACGGTAAGCGGATGGTTTCTGCATGCGTGGTTCCCACCGTGAAGCATGGAGGAGGAGGTGTGATGGTGTGGGGGTGCTTTGCTGGTGACACTGTTGGTGATTTATTCAAAATTCAAGGCACACTTAACCAGCATGGCTACCACAGCATTCTGCAGCGACATGCCATCCCATCTGGTTTGCGCTTAGTGGGACCATCATTTGTTTTTCAACAGGACAATGACCCCAAACACACTTCCAGGCTATGTAAGGGCTATTTGACCAAGAAGGAGAGTGATGGAGTGCTTCGTCAGATGACCTGGCCTCCACAATCACCCGACCTAAACCCAATTGAGATGGTTTGGGATGAGTTGGACCGCAGAGTGAAGGAAAAGCAGCCAACAAGTGCTCAGCACCTCTGGGAACTCCTTCAAGACTGTTGGAAAACCATTCCAGGTGACTACCTCATGAAGCTGATTGAGAGAATGCCAAGAGTGTGCAAAGCTGTCATCAAAGCAAAAGGTGGCTACTTTGGAGAATCTAAAATATAAAACATATTCTGGTTTGTTTAACACTTTTTTGTTTACTACATAATTCCATATGTGTTCTTTCATAGTTTTGATGTCTTCAGTATTAATCTACAATGTAGAAAATAATAAAAAATAATGAAAAACCATTGAATGAGAAGGTGTGTCCAAACTTTTGACTGGTACTGTATATCTTAGCATTACTATAGTTATTGTTCCTTAAGGTTTTATAACTAACTATAATGAATATTGTTGTAGATGTAATGCTCATTCCCGCACCGCAGAGGGCGCTGCAGGAAAACGCCTCAGTAATGTTTTTGTTTTTCCTGCTTCCTGTGTCACATTAAATTCTGTCCCCCGACCAACACATGTCTGCCTGAACACAGATCGGGAAGCCATGTACTCCTGTTTTAAAGATAAAGTTGGAGAGGTTTTATTGCCAGGCGATGAGTTCTCTTCTGAAGCGGATGAAACTATTTCTCTAACCGACACGGTTAAAGCAGAGAAAGTGGTTTGCGGTCCAGGATTACGGCGGAACGGAGACCAGGTTCTGGTGTGTAAAAGCGGAGTTCTCCGACACAAACAACCCAACATGTTCTGGATCGACTCACAACAGAGACGGGTAAGAACTAACAACGGTACGAAATCCCCCAAAGTCTGAATGTGTAAAGTTTTGTGTGTTTGTAGTTTCGTCCTGTAAAACCCCTTCCGCTAGCCCCGAGATGTTCCGGTCTTTGCTGTCTGGAGAGAACGACACGGCAAACTCCATTCAGAAATCTGACAGTTTAATGCTTCCTTGCGTATCGGCAAATGTAGGGCAAGACTTAAGACGGTTTCTTAATGTTTTGGGTCCAGTCTTCAATTCGGCATACATATAATTCTTTTAAAATAAAAAACAGCTTCTTGAATTGTCTCCGTTATTCCCGCAGTTTTCTTCCACCAAAATAAACTGAGGTGGGCGGTAGGGAGCAGTGGGATCACTTCTAAAAGTTGAGTTTTCATTGAACTAATGCTGCTTGGTGGATCAGCTGGGTGCCGAATTTACCAGAAGACCCTGAATCTTCTTCTGGGGTCAAATGCCATGTTCTACTAGGAATGTTCCTTTGCCGATAAGCAATGAAACTTTAAATTAACAGATTTTTGAATGAGGTTTGGGGAAGTGGTTAATCAAAACTAAGCCGAACGTAAGAGATCGATGATAGTAGAAAGCTAGACAGAAAATAGGTCAAGTTTATTTGTCACATGTAGTAGATACAGTAGGTGTGTTCCATACAGTGAAATGCCTACAAGCCCCACCTACAGTGCAGTTTATACTGATACAGTTTCACTAAAAGGTGTAACCCACTTTCTCTTGACTAGAAAAACTCTCTCTTGCTCCCACTATCGCTCTCTGCACACCACATCTGAATACAACCAAGTTCAGGTATGTTCTCTGGGGGTTGTTGAAAGGAATTCTGGGAAATGTAGGAATTCACTAACTGAAGTAGAGGAGACTGGTTGAGGAAAACTGGGTTCACCAAACGAGTAAATTCCAACACTGAATGTCTTGAATCACGAAACCGATATTATTATTGTTGTTGTTATTGTTATTATTATTATTATTATTATTATTATTATTATGTTTCCTTTAAATTGAATCGTCCATTGACTCGGTTTCTCTCGTTCCTCCTCAGTACGTTCCGGCCAAGGGAGAAAGTGTGATTGGCATCGTTACGGCCAAGTCAGGCGACGTCTTCAAGGTGGATGTGGGCGGGAGCGAACAGGCGTCGCTGTCCTACCTGGCGTTCGAGGGCGCCACCAAGAGGAACAGACCCAACGTGCAGGTTGGAGCGACCGGACGTCACACTGAGATTTGAATAGATTTGAATAGATTTTTTTATCTGTTATTAAACTATTGCAGGAACAAGCACGAGTTGTGATCATTAAGTGTGTGTGTGTGTGTGTGTGTGTGTGTGTGTGTGTGTGTGTGTGTGTTAAAGGTGGGGGACCTGGTATTCTGTCAGTTCATCATAGCCAATAAGGACATGGAGCCGGAGCTGGTGTGCATCGACAGCTCGGGCCGAGCCAACGGGCTGGGCGTGTTCGGCGCCGGGGGATTCCTCTTCAAGGTGTCGGTGGGATTGGTGCGAAGGTACGTCGGGGCGTCAAATGCATTTTCATCACACGAAAGTCCCAAAACTCCTTGTTTGATTTCGTCCACAGAATGCAGAAACAACACTTCATCTCGTGCACGAAACTGAGAGTGTGACTTTAATTTCGTGGACGGAGTTGAAAACGGTATTTTCATTTTGTGGATGAAATAAATTAAAAATGAAATGATTTATCTAGATTTTATGCCTAGCCGCCTGGTACTGCGCTACTGTCCTCTGCTGATACGGCGCCCCCTGCTGGCCACCAGCTGGCATACAGTAATATTAAACCACCTCAGCAAAGTGTCTACGGTCCCAAAGCAACTTCAGAATTCACTTCCGGGAATTTTAAGCAACTAGTTAAAAAATCTCAACCTTTTTTTTTTTCATCTCTTTGGAGAGAGACTCTTTTCAGAGTCTTTCGGGTTATTGATGCTTTTGTGTCTTGGTGTCCTGACCTGCAGTTCCTCGTCTTCCTGTCTTATCTATATAAATATAAACAAAGCGACAGTAATCGTGTCACCAGATGATGCAGCCTCTCTCGCCCCCCCCCCCCCCCCCCCCAGGCTGCTGGCCCCTCAGAGTGACATCATCAAGGACCTGGAGAAGCTGTTTCCCTTCGAGCTGGTGGTGGGGATGAACGGCCGGGTCTGGGTGAAGGCCGGCAGCGTCCAGCGGACCCTCGTCATCGCCAACCTCCTGGAGAGCTGCGAGAACATGACGGCCCAGCAGAGACACGCCCTCTTCAGGAGGGTAGCCCAGGGGGCGCTATAGCACCCCGTCTAAGTTTGACTGTTTCCTCCATGATGTTTATTCGACCGTCTTCTCTCCCGGTGGATTTTGTCTCAACGTCTCATCTGAATTAGTGGATTTCGATTCTGTTTCAACAGACAGACAAGGCAGCGCCCAGCCGGGGTTTGAGGTCGACTCGAAAATAGAAGTTAAAGTTTACATTGTTTTAAAACAAAACATGTAAGTTTTGATCTTTGTTATCTGTTCACGTTTCTACCTGTACATTCAAACTGTTTTGTCTATTTTGTAACTGATAAAATAATGAATGCTTTGTAATAAATCAAAACTTTAGTGTATCTGTATTTATTTATTTAAGAGTTGATGTCTGGAAGGACTGCACATCATCTAAAATCAGCCGGACCCACAAAGGGAAGAAACTGCTTTTTGTTTGAGTTCAGAAGAAATAAAATATCTCAGTATTGTGTTTCCCTCTCAAGTATTTTCTTCTCATCAGGGTGAAAAGCCTCTCAAACAATGTAAACCATCATGGGACACTAAAACTCTCCACTAAACAGTTCAGAGGCTCCAGTTCACCTGCAGTGGTTGGACTGTGGACTGGGATCTGAACCCAGGACCTTCTGGCTGGGAGGCGACAGTGTTAACCACCTCATAGACAACCAGTGTGGTATTGATCAATCAAACTGATGTCCATCATATCAGGTGGGCAACTGATTGGACCAGATCCCATTAATAGAAGAGACAGGAGCAGATCTACAGAGAAGCAACTGATGAGATTCTGGTGAGAATCGATCAATATGATGGAAAAGGAAACGGTCCGGAGAGCGCCCTGGCCTCTGGACCTGTACTGACTAAATGTCCACAAGTTGACTTGACTAGTCTTGTGGGGAACCTACTGATCTGGAATCAGTGATGAGGTAGTTGGGGTTCCTCTGCTCATGACTGACCTTCCTTGAGCTCAAACCTTTAAGGTCCAAAACATTTCTCAGCAGAGTTGAGTTGGTTTGAGGAATAGAAACCCTTTAGTCTCCTGCTGAGGAAGACAAACCCTTTAGTCTCTCCTGAGGAAGAGAAACCCTTTAGTCTCCTGAAAGTCTGGAGAGTATCGTTCAGTCCTGATCCACATCCCACTACAACATCTCTGTAGCTGTAGACCTGCTGGCACTTGACATATATGGGATAGGCTCTTTAATGTAAAGTTCATCCTTCCTCGGATCTAGGGGAACCGGTCCAACCGGGGATGTACCAATGTTTGCGTCAGTCAGATGAGTGAAAACTGAGATTTCAAAAGGCTGGTGCAAGTTGAGCTGTGGAGGTAAAATTTCTATTTTGAAGGTTTTATTTTCTCTTCGGAGAATCGGCTTGTTCATAGAGGTGAAACACAGAAACACTGTAAAAACTAGAACTCAATATAGTGAAATCCACTACTATCTAACAACATAGATCAATAATAATCAATACAGTGCCGCCTCTCTCTGTGGGGATATTAGTCATCATCAGGTCACCAAAGGATGATTCGTGAAAGAACAAACCAGAACAAACCGAGAGCAGGACAACACACTGAAAAGTAAAATCAGTAGAACAAAGTAAAAACAAATAGATATTTAAATTGGTAGCTAAAAGACAAAGAATACAATGAATTAAATACAAATTACATAAAACATTCACAATTGAAGCTGATTTATGATTCACATGAAAGATTTACAGTCGTCTTGAATTCATTCAGTGCCGCCAATGTCTCAGAGTGCCTCAGGGCTGTGAGGACCTGAAGGGACACCCAGTCCTGGAGCGAGACTCAACAATGCTCTGATGTAAAAGCGGTGAAAGATCTGGTGTAAAATATTTTTTGTAAAAGAATGTTTGTAAAGGTTTGTGTAAAAGAATGTAAAGGTTTGTGTAAAAGAATGTTTGTAAAGGTTTGTGTAAAAGAATGTTTGTAAAGGTTTGTGTAAAAGAATGTTTGTAAAAGTTTGTGTAAAGAATGTTTGTAAAATAATGTTTGTAAAGGTTTGTGTAAAAGAATGCAACGATCAACCCGTCGAAGGCCGTACACACATCTACAGGAAGTGCTGCGCAGAATTGATGATTGTCCAAAGCTGATAGAATATCATTTATGACAGGAGGCAGCGGTGATGTCCAGACATGCTCACATAATATTGAAACACACACACACACATTTCTATATATATTTTATATTACATAATTACTCATAATGCTGTAATCCATACTTTTGTCATATTTTTCATTCATAGATTTATTTTTAACATGTTTTAGTGTTAAAACTGAATTGTGTTTAAAATCCTCAGTTCTTTTCTCATTTATATCCTATTTTTATTTGCTGTATCCTGTTACTATTCCCAATTTCCCCAAAGGGATAAAAAAAAAAAAAAAAAACTGAACCAAACTAAAGTAAAGTAAACTAAAGTAAAGTAAACTAAACTAAATAAACTCTTATATTTGTGTAAGGTAGATCAACACGTTAAAACAAACAGGAACAGACTCACATCACCAAAAGCTGTTTAACGTCGACCACTAACCAAACATACATGTAATAGTTATGATCACTAAATGACTGATATGATGAAACTCTTCCCTGGACTAGTAAAGCGATTTCCTTCCATGGCAACACACACTGAACACTGAAAACCAAGAAAACAAGGTTGAGTTTTCTCAGTGTCGACATCTGAGGTGTTGAGTTTGTTGGTACCCTTACAGCTCGTTGAAACAAACAACGCTTCATTCCTCCTGAAAAGTAATGAAATTAAAAGCAATTTTCTCATGTATACCTGCTTGCCTCTGGTGTGTTGGTATGCCTTTGGACAGAGCCTTTAAGTTGTCTTAATTTGTTGCGTGTGTTGTCAAATTGATGAAGATGTTTTCTTAATTTGCATGTGTTTTTTTAAGTTGCAGTGCGTTGAGCTCTCAGGGCCACCGTATAAGAGCAAGAAAATTCCATTTCAAAAGGGGGCGCTGTTTCTCACTTTCGCAGTTTTGTGAACCACCAATCGGACAAGTGTTGATAACATTATAACATCCTTAACATCTTAATATTGTCAGTGAATGTGCAAACCAGTACACGAAGATACAAATGATAATCAAATGATTGCATTTTAATTTTCATATTGACTCAAATAATAACGCAGAAGTGGAAAATTAAAATGTTACTGTGGGATTGGAGTTTCATTTTCCAATTTGTGTAGCGTATAAAATATGTGATGTATTTCACCAGAAATCCCTGCTTATTTTAGTTTTGTTGTTTTTCTAAGTGTTTTCTAACATTTAAGTTATTTCTAAGTGGGTTGGAGTCATTTCTGGGAGTTTTGTTCATTTGTTTTGAGGATGTTGTGTTTTGCTCTTTTTGATGATGTCATCAGCGTCGCGCGCGGGCTTCCTCCTCAGTTGCTGAGAGCATTCTGTGGAGAGGTTGATGACCAGCCAGGAATAGCCAGAAGACTGCATTCTCCTTATCTTTCTTTTATTCTTCCCAGAATAAATGCACAATCATTGAGCAAGCAGAGGTCCAGTCTATCATTTCATACACAACGCAGACATACGAACACAGGACCAGACCGGTCACATTTGCATCAACATTTGGATTGTGGTGACCATCGCTTCATATCTCACCGCGGTAACCGCGGAGCAGCGCTGTGCAATCACCGAGCTCCAACCAGAAGATGCTATCACAACGAGGCTTCTCCTTCAGACCCACATCACCTCCAAGAAACTAAAACCATCATCCATCAACCTGATCAGGCAATAATTGTTGATTTAGTGAAAAGCTGTAAGACGGTTTATTATAAAACCTCCTCACATCCACGCGCCACCGACTCAGAGGTGTCAGTAACAACAGACATCATATGGAGTGTTGAAAACTGTTAACCTCCAGGTCTGTAAGGATTAGTTAGTATTTGAACGAGTATAAGGATTAGCAGTAACAGTAATAGTAGTATGAGGATTTATCTATATATTTGTACTATGCATACCTTGCACCAGATATTTTGTACTCTGTTTTACTGTTTTACCGTTTATACTATCATCATTTATGCTGTACATATTTAGCGTATTCATCTGTTCATTGTTAATACTGCCATTATTGTTTATACTGTACATAAAGTATTCACTTCACACTGTTCATACTGTCAATATTGTCCATACTGTATATATCTTAGCATATTCATATCTATCTCTTACTGTTTAGTTAATATATTTATATTACCACTATACATATGTACATTTCCACTTTACTGCTATTTGCACTTTGCCAAACTGCATTTTGTTGTCTCAGTACTTGTACTTTGTGCAATGACAATAAAGTTTAATCTAATTAGTGCGAGTAATAGTAGTAGTGAAAGTAGTAGTTGTAGTGGCTATTTGTCCATTGATTCCCCTTAGCTTATATTGTCCAATAAAGTTCAAAAAGCCACTGATGCGCCAGTCAAGTAGTTGATAACTCAGGTGAAAAATGAGATCCACTGTCCAGTCCAAGTCTTGAGTATGCAATTGATTATTTCCAGATTTATGAGCAAACAAACAAAACTCTGTCTCTCTCTCGCTCTGGTAAAAAACCATATGCCCTTCCTGGCTGCATGCCCGCCCCACACACCTGTCCTACTAAATACCTATTAGGGCTCTCTCTTGCCCCCAGTGTTGAAACAGAAAATAAACAGATTTAAACAAATCAAATATTCAAAGTAAACAAATAGCTCCTACAGTAGTAGTAGTAGTAATAGTAGTAGTAGTAGTAGTAATAATAATAGTAGTAATAGTAGTAATAATAATAGTAGTAGTAATAGTAGTAGTAGTAGTAGTAGTAGTAGTAATAGTAGAAGTAGTAGTAATAGTAGTAGTAGTAGTACTACTAGTAGGGTGAGTCTCAGTCAGTCTCTTCTCTTCCTGGTTTGAAGGTTTTTCTTACATCAAGTTGTTCCTGCAGCTTTAATCCTCTGAGCTCTGACTGGCAGGTCAGCTGGCCAATGAACCGCATGTTCTCTACCAGATCAGACACGAGGTCTGATCTGGTACTTAATGGAAATCAGTCACACTGTGAACTGACTCACGTCTATGAGTCACTGGACTGAGGAGAAGGTCTGAAGGGGTTTCCCTTCTGCCATATGTTCACCCCTCCTCCATCTGGTTTGATGTAGAGACAAACTGGGAGGAGGAGAGCTTTAGGTGTCATTAAAGTAATAACCTGAGACATTTCCTCTACATCTCTTCCTCTCCTCTCTCTGATCCTCAACATCATCAACCTCTACCAGGTCATGAATCTTTTCCATCTGCTGCTCTCAACACCCGGTGTCAGGTCGGTCTTTACCAGGAGGAACCCTCTGGAGACAGGAAGTGATGCGTTTTACATTTCAACAGAAGAAGAACTGGGTAGTTAGCATGAGCAGCGATAGCCACCATGGCTGAACAGACAAAGAAAAGAGCGCCACCTACAGGAACTCAAACTCCATCAACAGGAAATCCAAGGAGAAAGACGTCACAGTACTGGACACACTGTTTGATTGACAGGTGAGGAACACCACAGTGAGGCTGGGAGACGAAGATGGAGACTGGATGACAACGAGGATCTCACATTAACACTTTCAGATCGTCTGGACAGCAAACAGTTAATTCCTTCCCTCTTCCTCCTCCCCCTTCCTCTCGTTTTTCACTCCCTCTTCTTTTTTCCGACTCTGCCAGCTCATTCCCGGCCTGTTCCCTTCCTCTCCTTCGTCGGTTTTGAGGTCTTCCTCCTAAAGCACATCCAGATGTGTTGGTTGGAGCGAGCTGGACCGAAGCCCCCTGCTCCTCGTTAGTGTCTACAAGCTGCCCAGCGGATCTGAGACTCCCGTTCACGCCGGTAGAAACAAAGACGTGACAACACGAACACAACACAGGGAGGAAGCTTTTATCTGACGTGGAGACGGCAGCGTCGCCTCGTCTGACTTTTCCAGGCGTTACATAACTGAGGGTTCAGCTCCATCCTCATCCTCATCCTCCTCCTCCTCCTCCTCCTCCCTGGGAGAACCAGGCCTGCCATCGACGGTGGTTTGGCGTTTCTCCAGCGGCGTTAAACGGTATTAAAGGGCCCGAGCCGCCAAACACCACTAACAAAGACCAGAGACACCCTGACTGACAAAGAGGTGAAACCACAGAGACCAGGAAGGTAACCCCCCGACAGAAAGCTCAACATGGGCAAAATGGTGGTTAGTTGAGTATGTTTCTATTGCATTCTATTCAGACAGGACTAAAAACTGGTCCAGAGGTCTTAATTGTTTATTTCATTGTTATTTTAAGTCCTTCAGTCGATGCTCTTACTCAGAGCAGGTCGGTGTTCAGCATCTCAAGGTCATCAGCATCTCAAAGTCGAGGTTTTGGTGCAGTCAACGTTTTTATTCACCGTTTCTCTTTTGGGATCAGATGTTTCCATGTTTATTTTTTCCTATCATACATCATTTTTCTTCCTATCAGGATGTTCTTCTGCTGCCGTCCTGCATACATCCTGTACTTCACATCCTCCTCCCTAAGCCAGTCCAGTGTTGTGTCCGATACCAGCCCTGGCTCTGTTCTGTTATCTCCTATCTTTCTCTGCTGTATCCTATTGCCTGCTGCTGCAACGGCCCAACTCCCCCAAAGGGATTAATCAAGTTTCACCTAATCTAAAAAGGTTTGAGAGTGGAGGCTTGTAGTGTTAACAGAGATCAGAAAAACCTTGTATGGACTCATCAGGATAAAGTAGTAGTAGTGCCGCAAAGTGCCGTGTGACCTCCCACCTCCATCTCGTCCTTTCTCTCGCTGGATAAATATTTCCTCAGGCGCTGCCCAGTTTGCCCGGAGCTTAGAGTTGACCAGAGTTTCACTGTTTTCTTTGGTTACAGATCTGCAAGGCGACACTGTGGCCCTATTTGACATTCCCGTCATGCCAAATAGCCTGTGACTAAATTCAACACAACACAAAGAAAAGCACGAGTCCGGGAAGCTGAAGGAAATCATCAACCAACAATTTATTACCTAAGCACATCGATTTACTGAGGCCTTTTCTTTCTTATTACATTGCTTTGGCAAAGATTAAAAAAAACAAAATCAGAGGAAGAAATGTGCATACAACCACATGCATACTGTACTGGATTCTGATAGAAATAATAAAAAAAATGGAATAAAAAGAATAAAAGGAAGCTTTACAGACCAGGCAGCTCATTTCATTCTTCAAATTCTCACTATGTGCCGGCTCTCTTACCAAGAAGCCGTTGTCTGTAGGGCGCTACTGCAGGCTGGTCCTCAACCTCGACGTGGTCTTTGGGTGGAGAGAATGTAACAGTGGTCAACAACACATATGAAGCTGGAACGTAACAGCGGTAGGGCCTGCACATTCAGCCTGCCAGGTCTACTCAGGACGTTATCCAGTGGTCATGTGATAACATACAGTAAATTATGTTCATGCCCAATAAGTCCAGTTTTCTTCTTCTACTCTCCTTGTGCTCTTCTAGGTTTTCCCTCTTATCTAAAATGCTTCTTCTCTTCACAGTATCCAAACCACCAAAAGGGTAAATGTCATCTGAATGTTGTTCAAGGTTTGTTGAAACAGTTGAATGTACACTCTACTTCAACCAGCTCAACTTCCACTACAGAGTTGAGTTGAACATGGGAATGATTCCACTATCTTGCTATGGCTACACACAGTGTAGAGGTAAGAGACGAGGCCTTTCCCAGAGCCGATTTGATATCAAGAAAGGTGACAGAGCTTCCCTGTTTCACTAAAAAGACCAAATCAGAAAGCCATTTATTTACTGGGTGCATTGAGGAAGCTGATGGGAAGCTGATGGGAAGCTGATGGGAAGCTGATGGGAAGCTGCCAAACAGCGCCGGTCACATGTAAATGATAAGTAAATGTCATTATTTTACCCATGAGGCCATGCAAAGTTTATTAAGGCAGCAGTTCTTGGGAAAACACAGCATCTTTATGAATACATGTTTGAACCAGGATGGGAAATGACCACCAGCCGGTCCACTGTTGGTAGTTTCTACGAGCCACGTTGGGAGGCCTGCAACCACGTTTCTGTCCTGGGAGGTTTTCTAATATTGACCAGGAACCGGCCAGTTGACGGTAAAAGTTATTTCCCTGCCCGTTTAAAGTTGCTTTGTGCCGAGCGCTTCAGCAGGTTTCCTATGAAACAATATCTTTGTTTGTGGACCCACATTTGTTTTTTGGTCTTCCCCTCTTAGTACACTTGGCTGGTCCCTACAGGCCGACAGGAAATCAGCAGCTGAAGGCATGTTTCCTGAAGGCATGTTTCCTGAACAAGGCCGCAGGGCTTCTAGCTGGAAGGAAGAACGCCATCATGCCTGTTCAGCATAGAAGGCATGACTAGGCACAGGACTGACAAATCCAACCAGTTCATTAGATCAGAATAACATCCCTGTGGTATCTGAAACATATAATATGTATATAATATAATATGTGCCTGAAAGCAGCAGCCAGTGAACAACCAGCATCTCTGGAAATGGTTTTAGCAGAAGCAAGTAGGCAAGAATGAACCAGTCTCCATTCTGTCTATAAAGCTAACCTGGCCCTCATTGGCCCGATGGTCCGTTTGGTCTCAGGGAGAACCGAACCATACCACGTGTGTTGTTAGGGTTTACCATTTAAGTTAAGGGTTATTGCTGGTAAGTGCATACATTGTTAAGGCAAAACGGTGCTACGTTTACAATTCTTTGGGTGCATTGGTAAAACCAAGAGGACGCTTCAGAAGAGAGGCCCGGTGAACATCCATAGTGAGGTTGGACAATAAACTCAAATAGTACACAGCTCTGAAAAGAGCAGGAGATTGTGTCTGCAGGCCGTCGTGGCTGGTACACCTCAGAAAATCACCAGTATTTTATCAACCACACTTTAGAACCGGACCTCCGACAAACATTTACCAGCATTTCAGTGGCGGTAGCGTCACACCCTGCAGAAAAATATTACAAATTAATTCAGTAACCAATGAGTTAGACATACTTCAATATATTTCTTTAGTTCACTAGGATAAAGCCATTTGTAATCAACAGATATTCATTAAAACACATTTTCAGAAATTGCCTCTCAACTCCTCGCAGCATTTAGAACAGGAACTTTAAGGCTTTAAAGGTTAAAGGCTACTAGGTGACTCATTCTCATTCAGAAACAATGATGGCGGTTCTTGTCTGCAGTCAAACCCTCAGTACAACAAATAAACACAAGTTACCTCCAGCCATTCACGGTAGAAAACAGCACGATGAATATTTCATCTTGACCACATACAGGTTGCATTAACACCCAGGCTCACACACACACACATACACACACACCCACACACACCCCACACACACACCTGCAGGTTAAGTACATTCAGGTGCCCTACGGTTTCACCAGTTACAGGCTACTAGCAAACAGACCTGGGCAAGGACACTGAGACAGTCAGGAGCTTTGACAGCAAGCTGCAGTTGAAGGGGCTTGAACCTGCGACCCTGCAGTTACGGGACAGTCTCTCTAATCGCCCCAATGAGACACTAGATGGTTTTGAGACTATTCCCTGCTGCTCTATGGCACTCTGCCGACTGCAGACCGCCCGAGCACCCGCCTTGTAATTAACAAGAGGGGCAGCAGGGCGGCGACGGCGGGTTCAAACCCCCACCCTGCTAAAGTGTCCTTGAGCAAGACACTGATTCCCACCAGCTCCAGGGGTGCAACAGCAACCCTGGCACAATATAAATTGTCTTGATGTGGTAAACCCCACCCATCTGGTACTCCAAAGAGGGTAAAACAAACGGCAGGAATGATTGACAAGACCCTTACACACCCCCACCTCCCTCGAAAACCTCTAAATTTCACCCTCACCCAAAAGCCCAGCTTGATTGAAACATAAAAGAGAGGAGGCCTACACGGAGAGAGGTTGTCCTGATTGTCCCTGTACGTGACTCAACATTGATTTGATATTTCACAACATCCTTTCAGATGAAATGGCTCATGCAGGATTTCTCTAAGCAGCAGCCGTCGGAGAAACCAGAGGGATGACCGGCCAGCGCCAACCACCACGACGACTCCCTGACCAGTCCGGGGACCCGGCAAAGAAAAACACTACAAAATCCCTGTTCAGTTTGTCCCCGGTTGTGCAAAGGATGAGGAAAAAAACAAAAAAGACAAAAGGAACCCCCAAGAACATCGTGACTGATTTTATCCGTCCGGTATGTCTGGTCCAACGAGACCGAAACCTTCCAAGTGTCAAGGCACATTTTGGTTTTTTTACTGCATCCACAGTATTCAATTGCTTGTGTTTTATTTATTTTTTCAACTCATTGGTTGATCATTGGCTTGGTGTCCCCACGTCCACTGTGATTTTGGTGTATAGCGCTTCCTTCTCTACTTTCATGACTTTGTACGACAAGGAGTTGATGCCGTCTCGATGCATGGTGTCTCTGGTGTGAGCGATGCGGTCGAACCTGTGGACGAATACAAAAAGCCAGTCTGAATATTTTGCATTAAGCATACATAGAGGTTGGCGTCATAAAGTTTGTACCGTTGAAATATTACGCAATACTGAGTTACAACATCTCTGTTATCAGGTTGGATGTTGACAGACTGTAATTGGAAGAAACCTCCCTGGACGTTCCCAATCAACAGCTGACATATCGCCACGTGGTATTGAGGCTCATCAATGGAGCTTTACGTGATAATGACAGAGTTAAATAGTGACTAGGTTCAATAAAGACAGACGTGTGTCAGCCTCACCTTTTACTATAGTGGGGAAAACAAGACCTGAAAGCTACTCTGAGAGGTTTTACTGACTATATATACAGTATGTAACTAAGTGCCTAGATAAGATGCTTACTCCAAACAAGACGTAGCCTAGAGGTGATTAAAGAGGAGACAGGGAGGGAAACCAGGGCTGGTGAGATGGTCTACTCTACAGGTAACCAACCAGCATCTGGAGTCCTATTCTGCTCTAAACATGAAGTTGTCTGGTAAAACAGTAGAAGTTTTAGTCATGGTTTAATCAAAAAAACGTTTGAAATTGAAAGCTTCCCTCCCAGAAGAAAACAGGTTGTCCTAGTTGAAGGCGGATGTCTTGGTGCCCTGGGACTTAAAACACCATCCCTCTTACTGGAAATTCACTCCCTTCCTTGAAAAATGACTTGTGGCCGCAGATCACACGCTCTTCTGTTTGACATCCAGGTGGAACTGAAAGTTCACTCGTTATTGATTACCAGGAAATGACATCAAGACCTTACTGCTTCAAGTGGCTGGGAGACGTTTGCTCAAAGATATGGCACGGCAGGGTTAAGTCTCAGGTCACATTAATGAATGAGATGAGAAATGAAATATGATATGATAAGAACATAGGTTAAACCAACAACACAATGAAGTGCAACTACAGTAAATTCTTGAAGAGTCAACAACGCCCACTAGGCAAATATGTTAATCTGAAGAATGATAACCATTTTCTGTCATAGGGTGAATTTGCAAAAAAAGTCTACAAGACGTGGAAATTGGGAAACATCTTTGACAAGTCACCAATGAATCCAAAACAGAACAGAACGAGAAAAGTGGAGCAACGGAGGTGAAATGGAATGGGAGGAGGAGCAGGACAGTAAAATGGAGACAGGTCGTTTCTCTGATCTGTTGTCGTAGTATTTTGTGTTTTGTGGATTTTATAGTGAGTTCTTCGTCTGTACAGAAACTAATTCTACCGGCCTGGCAATAAGAGGAGCTAGAACTTAGCAGTTTGTCAGATAAACGGCATTTGTCGCATGTCATCCCTCCTCTCACCCGATCTTTCCTGTCTCTCTCTACTGCTGAATGTCGAAGAAAGGCAAAATGCCCAAAAATAAGGTAGCACATTCCAGGTCACTCGGACCTGCACTGCGCAAAATTCCTATCTACATTCTCCTATCCATTTGTGTTTGTTTCTTTTGGCTTAAGTTGACAGGTGAAAATATCCTGCTGTGTACAAACGGTTTTCTAAGGGGAGAATAAAAAGCAGATGGGTTTTACCTCTGTGGGTTTGGTTCGTTCTGTTTGTCTCTGTCGTGTCGGATCATCCTGCATTTCCCCAGCACGCTGTCGGGCCGCGAGATCGACATTCCTTTGGTGTACAACCTGCAAACAGAATTTCCCCCCGGGGATCAATAAAATATCCACCTAAACACACAACGCACCTCAGTAACACTACATAGTACCTTTTAGACATTTAGCTGATGCTCATATCCAGAACTTCCCAGATCACCAACATTACAAGCGACCAAGAGTAAGGAGGTCAAAGGTCAGAGGTCACAGTATACAGACAACAAGAGGAACAAATATTGTGACCCCAAAATGATCATATATGATAGAGAGGTGCTAGGGAAAGAAATAAGAGCTGAGAAAAGATCGATCAGATTTTTAAAGACAGGAAAAGAGGAAGAAGAGATGTTAAAAGTATTTCCTGGCAGAAGACAGAGCGTCTAGTGAACATGTCAACACAAAGATGGTTGTTACTGCATGTTTAGTCAAAAAATGAATGAGTCACCTCCTCTTGTTTATAGAGGAACTTTAGTCCTAACGGGGCGGGATCAAGACAAGTCACTTAAACCAATCATGGCCAAACTTTACCAGCATTTGGCCGACGGCGGGCTGCGATCTCCTATCCTGGGTTGGATTTAGGTATGTGAGTTAAGACTGTGACACACGATGAAATAACTGTTAGAAACCTCCGAGGAACTAAAGAAAATAAAATCCTACGGGAGCTCACCTTGTATGAGGAAATATACAAAATATATTAGATTTTAAAAATAGGTGATAAACACTTTTAATAAGCAAGGAAAGCCCTGTGAGGTGGTATGTTTCATGACCACCGTCCACCAGACACATGGTAGCTGCTGGTCTGAGTGTGGTAAGGTAGGCGGTAAGGTACTGCTGCTGTACGAACAGTTTCACAGACCTGCTCATTTAAAAGTACAAAGAGTGAAGAAACAAGACTGTCAATCTATGATGGACCTCAACGTGGCAAAGGCCAACCAGGTTTCACAACCTGCTGCTGTTTGTTGAGTGGCATCGCTGCGAATCTGTTCTATGACGTATGGAGAGTGACTCAGTGAGCTAGTGGTATTTACTCTTATAGGGCAGCAATGTATTATTTACTCACCTGGACTGACAACCCATGAAAAGTAAATAACTGTATGTACGTACATGCTGATAGGCCTGGATTGTAGACGGTTTAAAACAATCACTTCTGGTTCTGCTCTGATGACACTTGTCTTCTATGAAGCAGTTTGTAACAAACCTATTTACAGCTCTATAAATGAAGTGGACTTCAATCTTGTGAGGATGTAATACAGAGATCAATGAGATTAAATCCATAAGGGTACTGAACTGTATCAGCATGAAGTAACACCTGCATAAACCTGTTTCTATAAAAAATAGGTATATGTAATGTGTAATATTTGAATTGCGTCCCACCACTTCAGGCTAAGCACCGACTCAACACAACAACACAAACCTTGAACTAATTATTTTAAGCACCAAAGATCTCATCCTGGAAAATGGAAAAGATCGCAGGCCTCCCTGCTGGACGCCTCCCTGTAATCTCTCCAACGTCCTGCTTCCAATCTCGTGACAAAGAGAGATATTTAAACTGTGGGCAAGAAGCTCAACCACCATTTAACTCTTCCCCCGGGGCGAGAGACAGACAGAGAGAGAGAGAGAGAGAGAGAATGTGTGTGTGTTGTTTGTGGAACACAGCTGAACTGATAATGGCTTCCTGGCACACAGCGAGGAGGAGGAGGAGGAGACACGGAGGTCAGCGCTCCTCACAGCGAGAGAGTAACTTTAACATTCAGTTTCTCCATAGACATTTTAGAAAGACTGAATGAATCACAAGGGACAATATACAGTACATGAGACACAACCTCGTCATCGATTCCCTTTCCCTCACACTCTTCACCGGTGAAAGCAGACCGACCGATGGCGTCTCCAGGAACATATCTGGACGCTTCACAATCTGCCGGCTCAAGAGAAATCTGCTTTATACCGTTAAAACGTTAAGAAGGGGAATTTTACTTCTGAATGCCAAAATTTCAGCTCTATAGTAGAAAGAGATGAAGAGAATGGGCTTGGAAACTAATAATCCAGATGATTTTGATAAGTATTAATCAGGATTATTTGTCTCGGTTTTAGGAAACAAAATTATTTTACTGCACTTTTGCACCTCGACATATACTTTCCCTTTTCCCAGTGCAGCCCTAGAAACTAGCTTGTCTCACTATATTCCCTATCGGTGGTTTCAGTGGTGCAACTCTGACACTGATGACACTTTAGTGAGATTTCAGACCACTGACCACTGGACTTTAGTGTCAAACTCATCCAGTCACTGTGAGATCTGGCAGCCGGCTGCAATGAAGAGGACTTCCAACTCACCACACGTCTTGATGAATTATCACAAAGAGTTCAGACATGTGCAGGCAGTGGCCAACTAGATGTTCAGAGTAGAATAGGACTCCAGAGCATGGTTAGGGTTACCTCGTTCATCGGCTGGTGGTCGATTCATTACATTACAGTCATTTAGCAGACGCTTTTATCCAAAGCGACTTAGTTTCATAGTTGACACTATGTGGGGATCGAACCCACAACCCTGAGAGTGTCTGCTCTACCGACTGAGCGGTCTGTCACTGATTCCATCTGGTCCAGAGCCAGTAAGAGATCACTAGCTAGCTTCTATCTTACATCTATCTTACTTGCTCTTATCTACCAGTGCTGTAAATATCAATGTTGTTTCCTGATTGGGCCCGGATCACCATGCCCTGCTATATCAGGCTATGACAGCGTTTCCCAGACTGCACCAGGCTCTATCTCTGGCCTCCCATTCTGGCAACCGGGCCTCATTCATCACACCAGACACAAAAACATGTGGACGGACACCAGTGCTGATAACATGCAATCTCAAATATTTGGCAGTGCAGAAACATATTTTCATGCTCCATGTTTTGAGTACACTTTGCCATTAATAACTTGCATTCTGAATCAAGCACTCAAACATTTACCACACGTTTCACATACGAATGGACAAAGTTAACAATAGTACAAAAATGTCTTGCATAAGTCTTCCGAGGCGAGAAGGAAGAGGAGTACACTGTACATCTGCTCTCTAAAACAAGAACAGGAAGTCAGATCTTAAACGGTGCTGAGAAACCATCCATGTTTCATCTTTCAAATCGGTGTTAACCACATCTTTCATTGCCGTTTACATCACCATCTGTGGATTCCTCTGAAACCCCCTACTGAGCCTTCAAGGCAAGAAAGAGGGACAAAGAACCGAACACACAATATGGGTCTCCTACACATTTCAACAAGTTTCGAGTGACTTTCAGACACTTCAGCCCCTTTAAGTGTTTTAAAAATACTGATGGTGAATACTGAAGTGATGCCGTCAGCAGATGAGGTGTCAGTGATGTCTGGCTGAAAGGACCAAGCAGAGAACAATGATCTAAACATGGCACATAACTAATTACTACTTTTAGTAATTAAAAGGTGTTGGTCTAAAAAAAAAAAAGCACTGAGCCTTCAAGTCAAGAGAGAGAGCCAAAGTGCAAAGATGATGATAATGGGTGGACGGTAGTCAAGGTGTGGAGCCGTATCAATAATTCAGCGAACAAAACCTGGAGATCATCTGTCAACAACACATATCAGATAACACAAATCCAGGGTGTCGCGTAGTGAGATAGTGAGATCTACAGAGACCGTTGGGGTAGAAAACACTTGCAAATCTTCTGCTGAATGGAGACTGATGTATAATGGAGCTTTCTATAGGACTTAAAGAGTTTTGGGGTAAAAAGTAAGAATGCTTGGTTTGATTTTTTCATTTTTAGGGATGATGTCTTTCCTTTCGCAGATTGACTTAGGCAGCTAAGGAATAATGGCTGGAGAAATTCCAGATCCATTTGGCTCAGCATGATTATATTATTCTGCTCTGGTTTTATACGTGTAAATCCAATCCAAGCAACGTCTTGCAACGTCTCGGGCAGGTGTGTTCTGCAACAGCAGCAAAGCAAGAGAGTGAAACCTATGATACAGAGTGAAACCTATGATCAGAATGACTGTAACCCTAACCCTATACATAGTGAAACCTATGATCAGAATGACTGTAACCCTAACCCTATACAGAGTGAAACCTATGATCAGAATGACTGTAACCCTAACCCTATACAGAGTGAAACCTATGATACAGAGTGAAACCTATGATCAGAATGACTGTAACCCTAACTCTATACAGAGTGAAACCTATGATACAGAATGACTGTAACCCTAACTCTATACAGAGTGAAACCTATGATCAGAATGACTGTAACCCTAACTCTATACAGAGTGAAACCTATGATCAGAATGACTGTAACCCTAACTCTATACAGAGTGAAACCTATGATACAGAATGACTGTAACCCTAACTCTATACAGAGTGAAACCTATGATCAGAATGACTGTAACCCTAACCCTATACAGAGTGAAACCTATGATACAGAGTGAAACCTATGATCAGAATGACTGTAACCCTAACTCTATACAGAGTGAAACCTATGATACAGAGTGAAACCTATGATCAGAATGACTGTAACCCTAACCCTATACAGAGTGAAACCTATGATACAGAGTGAAACCTATGATCAGAATGACTGTAACCCTAACCCTATACAGAGTGAAACCTATGATACAGAGTGAAACCTATGATCAGAATGACTGTAACCCTAACTCTAGACATTTTCACATTGGGATCATTTCTAGTGAATGAAAGAAACTAGACCATTCCTCCAGGGGTTTGAGAACCGCTGGTCTAAAGACCTCCTGGTGCGCCTGACACTATTTATGGGTGTTACGACACATTTATCACTCAAGACGTGCAAAACTGACAGAAATAATCCCATTACTATTA
This sequence comes from Hoplostethus atlanticus, assembly GCA_034670405.1. NCBI lineage: Eukaryota > Metazoa > Chordata > Actinopteri > Trachichthyiformes > Trachichthyidae > Hoplostethus > Hoplostethus atlanticus. The sequence continues at coordinate 1,667,053 of JAXDDX010000053.1, read as the reverse complement.
GTTATGTGTTTGTTCTTTTAAAGGCATCAGGTTTTCATCAAACTCCTAGAAAGCCATTAGACTAGCAGAATGTGAGAGTGGACAAGTAAACTCAGGAGTCCATTAGAGAAAAGAGGAGGCTGTTCAGACAGCTGGAAGTCACCATGGACACATAAACAGATTGACAGGACTGGAGATACCAGCACTGGAACAGACCAGAGGGGGAGGCAAGGAGTGAAGGGGGAGGAGAACGAGGGAAGGGGGGGTGAGTCTACAACGTTCTTCTCTCTGCAGGCTGCAAACGTTTTAATGCTACCTGGAATTGAATTTGAGGCCAATTTAAACCGGAGAAAACCGAAGAAACAAAGCACAACCAGCCCATTTCTGACTGAACACAGCTAATGGATAAGAAAAGAAAAAAAAGACACCAGGAGTGTTCAGTAAAGTAATATTGGTGATCAAGCTTATTCTTCCTCATTGTAAGCAGCTTTGCATCAGCTAGAGTGTCAGCTAAATGCCAAAAATGTATTGTTACGTGGTGAACAAAAGTAGTTTCCTGGCCATGTTGAGGCTCTCACAGAACATGACCTATCAGTTCTTGCAAAACTCGCTGAACATGTCTGCACGCTGGCTGTGTTCCAACATGTTCGGGTCTAATGAGGAGGTTGACTGAACTTCCTCTCAGTTTCACATACAGGTTAAGAAGCTGTTGGTCGGGACCAGAGATCTTTTAGAGGCAGTCTGAAACATCTTTGAATACAAAAAAACCCATTTGTTTTCTCATTCTTTACCATTTAGGCATGGTTCATGAATGGATGGTCAGAATGGTCCACGGTGTTTAAGTGTGTGCAAGGCAATGGTGAGGTGTGTGTGTGTGCATTGTGTCTGCACCCATGTGGGGTTTTTTTTCCCACTTAAATTTTATTGCAGAATGGTCCACATTGCAAAATAATTCCAGTAAGTGAAGATTCTTTAAAAAATAATAAAATGAAAAGTTTAGAGCAGTAAAGAGCAGTGATGTAAAACATCAAATGCATAACTTCCTGTTTTACTTCTTAGTTTAGATGATCCAATGAGTTTGGAGTGGTCATGTGACAGTCCTGTGTAAAATGCAGAAATAAAGTCGATGCTCTACCTGTTGTAGATGTCGTCGTCCTCGCCTCCCCAGCCCCAGTAGTTGTTGGGGAAGCCGTTGATCTTCGTGAACTGTTCCTTACTCATGGAGGAAACGCCGCCAAAATACTGGTTATATGGCAACCTGGGGAGAGGAAGGAGGAGAAGGGTCAAGAGGTATAGAGGGAGAGGAAAGGGGGGGTGAGGCATAGCAATAGAGAAGGAGAGAAAGAAGGAGGGGTGAAGGGAGAAAGGAGGAGAAAGAAGCGAGGGAAGAGGAGAGATGGAGAGAAAGAGACAAAAAGAAAAAACTATTTAATGGGAGAAACTTTAAGTTGTTTGCAGTCTTTTGATGAGTTTCAGGAGGTAAAACTGCACAGGGCGTCCGTTCGTCCGCCTGTTTAGAAGTGTTTTCCTGGGTTGTGACCTCATCTGGAAACAGGAAGTGAGGAGCCTAGCAGATGTTAAGACATTTTGGCACAGCGCTCTTCCTCTGTGGTGTCATGTTGTCAGCGCTTCCTGAACACACACTCTTCCTCTGTGGTGTCCCGTTGTTGTGCCTCCTGACAAAGTGTTCGTATGGGCGTTTCTACGAACACCGTCTCATTCATCATTTTGTGTTTGTATCTGAATTTGTTCGTTGGTACGATCAAAACCGATGAGTCAACTATGGAGTGAATATGATGCCAATACAACTTACAGAAGCAGTTTGTAAAAAACCTATTTCCCAGCCTAAAAATGAAGTGGACTTAAAATCTTGGGGAGGATGAAAAACCAAAAGTTTCAATAAGATTAAATCCAAAAGGGTTTACTAAAACTGTATCAGCATAAAAGGTAACCCCTGAAAAAAACCCCTGTTTCTATAAAAAAAGTATATGAAATGTGTAATATTTGTTGGGCGCCCCACCACTTCGGGCCCCTAGCACCGACTCAACACAACAACAAAAACCCTTTAAATAATTTTTTTAAAAGCCCCAAAAGATCTCATCCGGAAAAGGGGAAAAGTTTGGGCACCCCTCCCTGCTGGACGCCCCCCTGTAATTCCCCAAAAACGTCCTCCTTCCCAATTTCCTCGTGAAAAAGAGAGATATTTAAACTGTGGGCAAAAAGTTTCAACCACCTTTTTAACCCCTTCCCCCCCGGGGCAGAGACACAGAAAGAGGGAGAGAGGGGGGTTTTTGTGTGTGTGTTGTTTGGGGAAAACACAGCTGAACTGATAATGGCTTCCTGGCACACAGCGAGGAGGAGGAGGAGGAGACACGGAGGTCAGCGCTCCTCACAGCGAGAGAGTAACTTTAACATTCAGTTTCTCCATAGACATTTTAGAAAGACTGAATGAATCACAAGGGACAATATACAGTACATGAGACACAACCTCGTCATCGATTCCCTTTCCCTCACACTCTTCACCGGTGAAAGCAGACCGACCGATGGCGTCTCCAGGAACATATCTGGACGCTTCACAATCTGCCGGCTCAAGAGAAATCTGCTTTATACCGTTAAAACGTTAAGAAGGGGAATTTTACTTCTGAATGCCAAAATTTCAGCTCTATAGTAGAAAGAGATGAAGAGAATGGGCTTGGAAACTAATAATCCAGATGATTTTGATAAGTATTAATCAGGATTATTTGTCTCGGTTTTAGGAAACAAAATTATTTTACTGCACTTTTGCACCTCGACATATACTTTCCCTTTTCCCAGTGCAGCCCTAGAAACTAGCTTGTCTCACTATATTCCCTATCGGTGGTTTCAGTGGTGCAACTCTGACACTGATGACACTTTAGTGAGATTTCAGACCACTGACCACTGGACTTTAGTGTCAAACTCATCCAGTCACTGTGAGATCTGGCAGCCGGCTGCAATGAAGAGGACTTCCAACTCACCACACGTCTTGATGAATTATCACAAAGAGTTCAGACATGTGCAGGCAGTGGCCAACTAGATGTTCAGAGTAGAATAGGACTCCAGAGCATGGTTAGGGTTACCTCGTTCATCGGCTGGTGGTCGATTCATTACATTACAGTCATTTAGCAGACGCTTTTATCCAAAGCGACTTAGTTTCATAGTTGACACTATGTGGGGATCGAACCCACAACCCTGAGAGTGTCTGCTCTACCGACTGAGCGGTCTGTCACTGATTCCATCTGGTCCAGAGCCAGTAAGAGATCACTAGCTAGCTTCTATCTTACATCTATCTTACTTGCTCTTATCTACCAGTGCTGTAAATATCAATGTTGTTTCCTGATTGGGCCCGGATCACCATGCCCTGCTATATCAGGCTATGACAGCGTTTCCCAGACTGCACCAGGCTCTATCTCTGGCCTCCCATTCTGGCAACCGGGCCTCATTCATCACACCAGACACAAAAACATGTGGACGGACACCAGTGCTGATAACATGCAATCTCAAATATTTGGCAGTGCAGAAACATATTTTCATGCTCCATGTTTTGAGTACACTTTGCCATTAATAACTTGCATTCTGAATCAAGCACTCAAACATTTACCACACGTTTCACATACGAATGGACAAAGTTAACAATAGTACAAAAATGTCTTGCATAAGTCTTCCGAGGCGAGAAGGAAGAGGAGTACACTGTACATCTGCTCTCTAAAACAAGAACAGGAAGTCAGATCTTAAACGGTGCTGAGAAACCATCCATGTTTCATCTTTCAAATCGGTGTTAACCACATCTTTCATTGCCGTTTACATCACCATCTGTGGATTCCTCTGAAACCCCCTACTGAGCCTTCAAGGCAAGAAAGAGGGACAAAGAACCGAACACACAATATGGGTCTCCTACACATTTCAACAAGTTTCGAGTGACTTTCAGACACTTCAGCCCCTTTAAGTGTTTTAAAAATACTGATGGTGAATACTGAAGTGATGCCGTCAGCAGATGAGGTGTCAGTGATGTCTGGCTGAAAGGACCAAGCAGAGAACAATGATCTAAACATGGCACATAACTAATTACTACTTTTAGTAATTAAAAGGTGTTGGTCTAAAAAAAAAAAAGCACTGAGCCTTCAAGTCAAGAGAGAGAGCCAAAGTGCAAAGATGATGATAATGGGTGGACGGTAGTCAAGGTGTGGAGCCGTATCAATAATTCAGCGAACAAAACCTGGAGATCATCTGTCAACAACACATATCAGATAACACAAATCCAGGGTGTCGCGTAGTGAGATAGTGAGATCTACAGAGACCGTTGGGGTAGAAAACACTTGCAAATCTTCTGCTGAATGGAGACTGATGTATAATGGAGCTTTCTATAGGACTTAAAGAGTTTTGGGGTAAAAAGTAAGAATGCTTGGTTTGATTTTTTCATTTTTAGGGATGATGTCTTTCCTTTCGCAGATTGACTTAGGCAGCTAAGGAATAATGGCTGGAGAAATTCCAGATCCATTTGGCTCAGCATGATTATATTATTCTGCTCTGGTTTTATACGTGTAAATCCAATCCAAGCAACGTCTTGCAACGTCTCGGGCAGGTGTGTTCTGCAACAGCAGCAAAGCAAGAGAGTGAAACCTATGATACAGAGTGAAACCTATGATCAGAATGACTGTAACCCTAACCCTATACATAGTGAAACCTATGATCAGAATGACTGTAACCCTAACCCTATACAGAGTGAAACCTATGATCAGAATGACTGTAACCCTAACCCTATACAGAGTGAAACCTATGATACAGAGTGAAACCTATGATCAGAATGACTGTAACCCTAACTCTATACAGAGTGAAACCTATGATACAGAATGACTGTAACCCTAACTCTATACAGAGTGAAACCTATGATCAGAATGACTGTAACCCTAACTCTATACAGAGTGAAACCTATGATCAGAATGACTGTAACCCTAACTCTATACAGAGTGAAACCTATGATACAGAATGACTGTAACCCTAACTCTATACAGAGTGAAACCTATGATCAGAATGACTGTAACCCTAACCCTATACAGAGTGAAACCTATGATACAGAGTGAAACCTATGATCAGAATGACTGTAACCCTAACTCTATACAGAGTGAAACCTATGATACAGAGTGAAACCTATGATCAGAATGACTGTAACCCTAACCCTATACAGAGTGAAACCTATGATACAGAGTGAAACCTATGATCAGAATGACTGTAACCCTAACCCTATACAGAGTGAAACCTATGATACAGAGTGAAACCTATGATCAGAATGACTGTAACCCTAACTCTAGACATTTTCACATTGGGATCATTTCTAGTGAATGAAAGAAACTAGACCATTCCTCCAGGGGTTTGAGAACCGCTGGTCTAAAGACCTCCTGGTGCGCCTGACACTATTTATGGGTGTTACGACACATTTATCACTCAAGACGTGCAAAACTGACAGAAATAATCCCATTACTATTAGTTATGTGTTTGTTCTTTTAAAGGCATCAGGTTTTCATCAAACTCCTAGAAAGCCATTAGACTAGCAGAATGTGAGAGTGGACAAGTAAACTCAGGAGTCCATTAGAGAAAAGAGGAGGCTGTTCAGACAGCTGGAAGTCACCATGGACACATAAACAGATTGACAGGACTGGAGATACCAGCACTGGAACAGACCAGAGGGGGAGGCAAGGAGTGAAGGGGGAGGAGAACGAGGGAAGGGGGGAGTCTACAACGTTCTTCTCTCTGCAGGCTGCAAACGTTTTAATGCTACCTGGAATTGAATTTGAGGCCAATTTAAACCGGAGAAAACCGAAGAAACAAAGCACAACCAGCCCATTTCTGACTGAACACAGCTAATGGATAAGAAAAGAAAAAAAAGACACCAGGAGTGTTCAGTAAAGTAATATTGGTGATCAAGCTTATTCTTCCTCATTGTAAGCAGCTTTGCATCAGCTAGAGTGTCAGCTAAATGCCAAAAATGTATTGTTACGTGGTGAACAAAAGTAGTTTCCTGGCCATGTTGAGGCTCTCACAGAACATGACCTATCAGTTCTTGCAAAACTCGCTGAACATGTCTGCACGCTGGCTGTGTTCCAACATGTTCGGGTCTAATGAGGAGGTTGACTGAACTTCCTCTCAGTTTCACATACAGGTTAAGAAGCTGTTGGTCGGGACCAGAGATCTTTTAGAGGCAGTCTGAAACATCTTTGAATACAAAAAAACCCATTTGTTTTCTCATTCTTTACCATTTAGGCATGGTTCATGAATGGATGGTCAGAATGGTCCACGGTGTTTAAGTGTGTGCAAGGCAATGGTGAGGTGTGTGTGTGTGCATTGTGTCTGCACCCATGTGGGGTTTTTTTTCCCACTTAAATTTTATTGCAGAATGGTCCACATTGCAAAATAATTCCAGTAAGTGAAGATTCTTTAAAAAATAATAAAATGAAAAGTTTAGAGCAGTAAAGAGCAGTGATGTAAAACATCAAATGCATAACTTCCTGTTTTACTTCTTAGTTTAGATGATCCAATGAGTTTGGAGTGGTCATGTGACAGTCCTGTGTAAAATGCAGAAATAAAGTCGATGCTCTACCTGTTGTAGATGTCGTCGTCCTCGCCTCCCCAGCCCCAGTAGTTGTTGGGGAAGCCGTTGATCTTCGTGAACTGTTCCTTACTCATGGAGGAAACGCCGCCAAAATACTGGTTATATGGCAACCTGGGGAGAGGAAGGAGGAGAAGGGTCAAGAGGTATAGAGGGAGAGGAAAGGGGGGGTGAGGCATAGCAATAGAGAAGGAGAGAAAGAAGGAGGGGTGAAGGGAGAAAGGAGGAGAAAGAAGCGAGGGAAGAGGAGAGATGGAGAGAAAGAGACAAAAAGAAAAAACTATTTAATGGGAGAAACTTTAAGTTGTTTGCAGTCTTTTGATGAGTTTCAGGAGGTAAAACTGCACAGGGCGTCCGTTCGTCCGCCTGTTTAGAAGTGTTTTCCTGGGTTGTGACCTCATCTGGAAACAGGAAGTGAGGAGCCTAGCAGATGTTAAGACATTTTGGCACAGCGCTCTTCCTCTGTGGTGTCATGTTGTCAGCGCTTCCTGAACACACACTCTTCCTCTGTGGTGTCCCGTTGTTGTGCCTCCTGACAAAGTGTTCGTATGGGCGTTTCTACGAACACCGTCTCATTCATCATTTTGTGTTTGTATCTGAATTTGTTCGTTGGTACGATCAAAACCGATGAGTCAACTATGGAGTGAATATGATGCCAATACAACTTACAAAGTCCGTATGTCGAAGTGTCCTTGGGCAAGATACTGAACCCCAAACTGCTCCCGAAGCTTCGTCTTCGGTGTGTGAGTGTGTGTGTGAATGGTTAGGTTCCCCTGATGCAGGTTGGCACCTTACATGGAGTGTATGAATGTGTGTGAATGGGTGAATGTGAATGTAGTGTAAAGCGCTTTGAGTGGTCGGAAAGACTAGGAAGGCGCTATATAAGTGCAGACCATTTACAAAAGTTTTGTGCACAGCAATCACAACTTACGTGTGTTTTTTCTGAGTCACGAATTGTGTGCACAGCAAAAAAGATTTGTGCACATCTCACAAGTACAAATCCTGTCTTGTGGGTGTGGATCTCAAGTTGTGGAGACACAAAACTTCTACAAGGAAATCTAATTTTTACTAATCTTACTAATCTAGTAAAACCATTAGATTTTCTTGTAGAAGTTTTGTGTCTCCACAACTTGAGATCCACACCCACAAGACACTAATCTACTAATCTACTACTAATCTTACTAATCTAGTAAAACCATTCGATTTCCAAAAACAAAATTCCCACACGTATGCACCAATCAAAATGAAGTTCATAACCAATCGGTGATCAGCAACATGCACTACATATTCACTCCATAGTCAGCATTCTGTTTTTTTCTCATGCACATGAGCAAAACGGACTCAGCAAAGTTCCTCTTTCCCCTCCTTTGGCCTTTTACTTCCACATGACCTTTGCAAATCAGCTTCAACAGGCACGCACATCCAATTTACAAACGATTAGCATCATCACCCGATACACCTGGGGGACGCACAAATCCAGGTTTTCCGCGTGTTTCATGAATCCCACGTTGTTGTTTTTGTACGCACATAAATACAAAGAATTTAGGAGGAATTTAAGAAGTTTTGTGAATGAGGCTCACTGCCTTGCTGTAGGGATGGAGCACAGAGCCGATGCAGAGCGGTGGGATCCTAACACGCTGCATCATTAAGACTCTGCAGACTTAAAGCAGAGAACAAATTGGCCAACAAGAGGAAGCTGGCTGGTTTCCCTGAGCCGCAGCAACAAGCCACAGTCCTTTCTATTACATCCAGATGCTGCTTGCAGCCTGCAGAGAACATCACACACACAGTTTGTCATGCTATACTTGTGAGGACCTTCCACTGACTACATCCATTCCTTAACCCCAACTCTCATCGCTACATGCCCAACCTTAACCTTAAACCCCTACCCCTAAAATAGCCTTTTGAAGAAGTGACGATTGGGAAAAAGATGTTTAGCACTACGCAAAAATATCTCACTACGACCCTGTCTACAACTCAAACTGGTCCTCACAAGGATAGAGGTACATACACACAGTAGTGATGCACATTCCATTGACTTGGCCTGATTTCCTTTAGCTGCACTGCTACATGTCGAGCCTTAACCCTTAACCATAGACATAACCCATAACATAGGCCTGCTGGAGCAGAGCTGACTGGTAAAAAACAACAACCCACCCACACATTTCGTCCAGGTTTAACCCCCGTTAGGTAAACTCAAAAGCTTTAGAGGACTGAGGTCAAAGTCTACTGGCTTTCCCTTAAAGAGAGTGTGTTGCACCACTTCAAGCTAAGCACTGACTCAACACAAAATTCCTTGACCTAATTATTTTGAGCACCAAAGTTCCCATCCTGGCAAACGTTTAAGATCCCAGGCCTCCCTAGTAATTTTGCATTCATGGGCTGTCAGGATTATTGGATATACAACTTTCCCATCAGGAACTTGAACGTCTCCAAGCTGGCCACTGTGATTCTAGATGGAACACAAACCAGCAGAGTTGGTACGTAGCTGCTTTAGTCAACGTGGCTGTAGAAACTATTAGAAACTGTTGCAGTGTCTGTGATGTTTCTATCAATAATTGATGTGGAATGGAACGAGCATGTACCTGCCAACCTGTACTGGCCAGGTCTCACACAGACAACTTTCAAATGAAAACCAAACAATACGGATACCAAGATCCGTATCCGGACCGGACCCTGCGTCACATTGGACATAATGTAGGAATATATTTTCATGTTGTGTGTGCAGACCGCTAAAAATCACTTCTATTCACACTAATACAATCAACAACAGAAAGCATGCAATATCTGCTGCAGTTCATTTCTCGATGATTTTCAATTCATAAATGAAAATGATTTTTGATACAAACATGTTAAACATGTGAACACTTCCAAGTTGTGGCAACGAGACGTTATACCATTCTTCCGACAGAAGACATGGAAGTTAGACCTAATGCTGCATTCATGTCCTGTCAGTCAGTAAACCTGGAAACTGCCTGTTGTCTCTGACTGGTTTGGACCCGTTTAACCATCTCATTGGTTCAGACACAAGCCTCTTTTCTGGTCTTGTTCCTCTTCACCACTTCTTCTCTCTTCTGTCATCTAGTTAGGTTGTTAAGGTTTATTTATCCATGGTAAGGCGACAAAATGCCATGCTCTTTTTCTGTTCCATCCTGCTTCACATTCATACAGTTCCATACTGGGTTTTGGCCAACATGGGTTTTTGAAGGCCAATACTGACACCGTTTTTTGGGATATAAGCTGCTGGTGGCTGATAATTTGATATTTTAAAATTTGACCCTTTTCAACAATATCCTATTTTATCAAAGGCCAATATTGGCCTTTGATAAATGTCAGATGTCACTCCTCTGCATCTGCCTCTTCTAGTTCTTATCGGTTTCCTCTGGGATTTGATGCCTGGGTGGCTTTTGTTTCAGTTCCACTTCCGTCTCAGTTATGGTCCCAGTGCAGATTGCAATCATATTATTCTTACCTTCTCTAATAGAGGTGGTAGTAGTGTCAATAGTATCACTGCTGAATCAATAGAGGAAGAAAAGTCTTTATTTCAAGAGTGAGTCAATACACTTCACTAGTGATACACGACATACACTATTTGCACTTCATTTGCATTGACACTGTTGGCGGTTTGTACTCATGATCTGTGTTTATTTAACAGGTAAACAGGTCAGCCATAGGTCAGCCATATTAAGTGTGTTTTTCATAGATTCACTGTCCTGTTGAGATGCTCGTCTGATTTAAGGCATTTATACAGACGACTGTAGGCTGGGAATATTCAAGAACAAAAAAAATAAATAAAAAAAAGACTTCTGACTTCACATGACCCAAACCTGATCTTTTCTTGCAGGCTAAACGTAGGTAACCCTTGACATTCGGATGACGTAGGGTCAACAGGTTTTGTTCATGTGTAAATCAAGCCTTTCAAACGGAGGCAGCAGGCCTCTGGCTTGTGGTAATCCCTTCTCAAACCCCAGCCTGCAGTGCACGAGGACTGTGGCCAATGGCTGTCACCAGCAGCATTAGTCACCCTGTGTGAGTGTAATTCAACGCGACCAAGCACTTTGAGGGCATTGCCTGCTGCGTGCACGCATCACGTTCCCCAAATAGCAGGGTAGGAACTGAAACTCGACTCCACAGTTAAAACATTTTTTTTAAAAAGAGGCAAACAAAGAAAAAGGATACCGTGACTGTGAAAGGTAAGACAGGAACAGAGAACAGAACATTTAACAACAGAGCCCTGTCTGGCTCCACGCGGTTTCATCATGGGAAAAAAGTTCCATTTCATTTGTTGAACAGGTGAATTATGGGTGTGTGTGTGTGTGTGTGTGTGTGTGTATGTATATGTATATTATATATATATTATACATACACACACACACACACAGATTTGTAAAGAGCTTGTTAAGCTTTTTGCTACCTTTAGATCTCTAAAGCAAAATGTAGGTTGAATGTTTTAACTATACAAATGTCAAAAAAGAACAGGATTGCCAGACATGACATCAACAAGTATTTGGAACCAGGATTCCCTGGTTAGAGTAAGGTTAAATTAATAAATAAGAGGATCTACCAGCATTTCTATTGGTTGCAATGGAGCTTTTGTGTCACATTGTCAAAATATCGTGGCTTTCCCACTAGTTCCTCTTTCGGAAACACTTATGTATCCGAAGCCCCAACATACTTAGCTTTGTGCAGCATTGTATGCTGTATGTTGTGAAGACAACACAATGCAAAAGAGAAATCCAAAGACAGAAAGATTGCTGCCCCACGTCAGCAGAGGAGTAGTCGTCTCACCTGAAGCCAAACTTGTCCATGGAGACTGAGAGGTGGCGAGGCTGGCTGAAACACTTGTAGGTGTTGCGGTCATCCATTGGGATGAGGTCCACGTCGCTGAAGACAAAGCACTCGTAGTCGTACTCCTTCAGCGCCTCAGCGTAGCCTACGTTGAGCAGCTTGGCTCGGTTGAAGGTCTCATCCCCATCCTGCTCCAGGCAAGAGGCCAACACAGCGGATTAGAAACAATCTGTTTATATTTCAGCTGTATTTACATACGTTTCTGTAAAGGTCGAAATGTGAGGCTTGCTTTACTGTAAAGCTCCTACATCTCAAAAATGTACCTCAATATTTCATCCTCAAATTAATTTTGATAGCTCAGTACGGTTGTAGAAAAATAGCTGTAGAAAAATAAGATCACCACCGAGTGAATTAGTTTATCACGTGTGTTTTCTATGCAGGTACAATTTCCCCCAAATTGTGTAGGATTGACTTAAAGGAGAGGCCTCGACGAAAACCGGAAGACCAGCCTGCCTCAATTTGAATTTCTCTACTTGTTCATAGTAGGTTAGCAGTTTATCAGTATCATAGCATAGTAGCCTGTTAGCTGAAATGTTTCCTTAGTATTTGCCAAACATAATAAATTCCACACCTGTTACGTAAAACTAGCCAAATGTAGTTGTAACGCAAATATTTTCTAGGAAAAATAACTTTTGTCACGGATAGACAGCATTACATGAGACAACACAGCACATGAGCGAGACTGTAACACCATGTGAGCAAGCATCACTCAATATGAGGTGAGAGCACCGTTTGGTGTATGATGGCTGACTGATCCACTGACCGGCTTGTGATGAAAACAACTCGCACTCTTACAAATCTAATCCAGCTCCAAGAAAGAGTCGACAGTCACATTCTGCTGGTAGCAGCTTTACGGTTTACAGACATTACAAATGTAAACTACCCGTTTATAGCCATAATATAATTTATTTTGTGCTATAATATTAGTCCTCCTGTCAAAAAGTGAAAAATTATCTGCAATCCAATAAATGACTGTTGACAGAGGCAGTATGGGGACAACAGCGTTTCAGCAGCTGCTACAATACAACTACAAAACGACTGCATGATGGGATGTTCCATCAAGGACTACGCAAACCAAGTCACAGCAAATTATTTTCATAATAACACTTGCCACTTGTCAAGCAGAAAACTAACAAATGTCTTTATAGTCACCATTGTGTTTTCTAATTTGGAGGGGAGACTCAAAACAAATTGGGCGGTGTAGTGCAACTCTGGTATCAAAACCTACGGTGGCACCTCGGCCTACTCAGACCAGACGATGTCTTAGAACAAGTGCTCGCATTCTGTGCCATATTCGTGGCTGTAGTCGGAGAAGGAGGTAGAAGCACTCTGGATTTTGTAGTTGCTATTGCTTTTGGAGGATGAAATCTCTTTAGCCATCTGAAGAATGTATGTTCCAACTATAAGAGCAGCACACAATGATGCATGCATGATGCATGCATGTTTTAGTCATGTAAACATGACTAATATGGAGAGCTGTCATGTGTCATCCAACAATGTGCATCAACAAAGGGCCATGACTGGTGCCACTCCCTACCACACCTACTGGTATTCCTCCTAACTACGCCACAGGCAGCGTTATCTGTCAAGTAACTAATAAATTGCTCGTTACGTCAGAGTGCGATAGCATTGTGAAAATACGGCCCTAGGGCAGGGATCAGCAACTGGCGGCCCGTGGGCCAGTAGTGGCCCAGGAAGAAAAATAATCTGGCCCGCCAGTAGTTTCTAGTTATTGTAGTGTCACACAATCTATCATATATATCACATATATATTTTTTTTTAATTTCTCCAAAAATATATAGTAAGACGACTGTGTATTTACTCAAAAGTATTGTCTAAACAGAATTTTAGTAATCAACTCCCCTTCTCCCCGGTTGGTTCGTTCCTGTCGTTCACGAGCCGGTGCCTGGAGTCGGTGCTGAGCACTGAAAACAGCTGACCTTAAGAACCGGCCCACGTTTCCACCAATCTAGAGGCCATAGTTATGGGCTTCACTCACTTTTAAAATTAAAAAGTGTAGCAACTCGCTACAACCGGGCCGCGACAGACAGACGGACGCTTTTCAGCGGCGTCAGCCACGGAGCTGCCGGTCTCCAGGGCAGGTGTTGGTGGAAGTCTGCACTCAATTCAATTTCATATTTGCAGAGAAGAATATCTTCATTCTTCAAAGCAAAGGGTGAAATCAAAGGCCCATCAGAAGTGAGGTTGACAGCTCAAGAGGTCCAGCAAGCCGAGACAGAAATCTGATCTAAAAGGTCCATCCATCCATTCATATTGGTATTTACATCTTTTATGTATTGATCCAGTGATCAGGCCAGTGACAGCATGATGCAAGAGACAAACATGTTGAGGTCAGCAGTGTGCCAGCTTGTATTTCTCTCTGCGCCCCCTCAGATGTTTTGGGTGATGTCGCCCTGCCTGTTGCGACGGAAACCCAAATGTTTTGGTTTGAGAATAAAATTGCTGAGGCTCCTGATGGCGTTCATGTTTCTGATGAGGAAAACAATTTACTGACACTTATTAAAAGCATATGCAGAATGGGATTACATTTCGGTCTTGAATACATATATTATGGTCTGGCCCACCGAGCAACTGCAAAAAAAAAGAAGAAAAAAAGATTGGCCCGAGGCTAAAGGTAGTTGCCGAGCCCTGCCCTAGGACTTTCACACACAGGGGCAATGACAGTATTATATGTAATACTATTGTCAGCCAAAGCAATCGGAGCTCATCCTTCAATGAAATGTTTGTCTCTTCCTCCCCAGCCCAGTCTGGATGAACACAGGGGGCATCAACCTGCCTGTCACTGGATGACTCACTGTACAGCAAAAGGGAAAAGACAGAGGATTGTGTTCTGTGTCAATCTGGGCAAAGGGTCTTTCTTTCAAGCAAACATAATGGGCTCACCAACGTCTCACCTTTCACTGCCTTTATCTGCTGGTGCTGAAAAGCTCCTTTGTTTAACAGCTCTATGAGAACCAAATTCTACAATATTTCAAATAAAGAGATATGACCCAGAACCATCCAGATGCAAAAGAGGTACAATGTACGAGTTTTGACTTCACATGCAAGGTTTATATAAAACATTCCCACTAAAAATGAGAAACACAATGTATGACACAGGAAGCAGGAATGAGGCCCTGGGAACAAAGCGGCAAAGTTCAATTAACGTGGAATGATTGCTAAGAATAGCTTTCCAGGTTTCCATGCCAGGTTTCTGTCTGCCTGGTACACAGAGTAGAAAAGACAGTAGATGTTGCTAGGCAACACACACCTGTGATCAGCAGCCTGGCATACGTCTTGTTTACTCCCCGTATGGCAACGTCAGGCTGTTTTGAAAATGAAGCCTGGGGTTTTTTCAAAGACAAGCAGGCGGTTGTCCTATAGCCTGTCAGTTGCTTTTCTCCAAGTATATTTCGTTATTTCCCCCTTTCCACTTGCTTACTTGAGTGATCTACTGTCTGTCTAGTTTCTTTTGGCGGGAAATTGAGCACCAGAACTGAAAAAGAAAAAACCAACATGTAGACCATTGAGACTAGTGTTTTTAACAGTGACTGCAGTAGGATGTGTCATCTCATCTATGAAGCATGAAGAAAGAGACACAAAGATTAGTAGAATAAAGAATCACCTTTTAATTAGAGTACACAAAGCAATCTCCCATGGTTAGTGTGACTGGGCGTACACTGCAAGACTTTTTAAACAGTACACCACGTTTTGCTATCTCACAAAAATGAGCTAGATTTGGAGAAAAGGCCTCTGAGACAATAAAAATGTGAGACAGCGTGAACCTGGCCTGTATTATGGTGGTCTTGCTTCTAAGCCTGATGAAAGCAAGAAAAAACAGACAGAAAGAGAAAAGAAAGATTACCAGTAGGACCCCCTCAGCCAACAGGTCCCGCTATTGGTCATGAGCAAGCAAGGGGCGGGTCTCAACTCCTCCAGCGGCCACAGCCATTGGCCAGAAATGCCTGACATGCAAAGGGAGGTGGCGGTATGAGCAAGGGAAGCAGAGGGTGAGGAGGAAATCAAAAACAACAAGGGAGGAAAAGAGAGGAATGGCAAGGAAGGACACAAAGGAGAGAGAAGAAACAGACAGTGAGTATAGGTTGCAAACAGACACACAACAACTGACAACCATTTTTGGGAAGAGAGCTTTGGTCTTACAGGAAGTCAGAAAGAGTCACACAGGCTTGATCCCATATTCAGACCTGCAGAATACATCATCAGGGTTCCCACTCTTTAAGAAATTATTTTCCAGGACATTTCCGGTGTTTTTCTTGACAATACAGGATAGAAGTTGCTCGGTCATATAATGTACTGGTGGGCCTAGTATTAACACATTTAACCCCAGTTGTATTCCTACAGGGTTCATGATGAAGTGTGCAGTCTGCTCTCAGATTCACAGGTGACAGCTACAACACCCATACTGTACAATAACCTGATTGCCTGGGCTTTTTTTTAATTTATTTTTTTAAGACGGACTGGTATGTTTTTTTTTATTTACAAAGCCCTCATAAACAAACTACCACCTTGTTTGTATTACCTGTTACACTGGAATTCAAGCAGTTACAATACTCACTCCAAAGACTGGCTTATAGTCAAGGTTCCTCATATCAACTCCAAACTTACATATCTCGTTGTTTTTGTGCCCCATTCACCTGAACAAGCTGCAAAATGATGTGAACCTGAACTTCTGCAACAATTTCAAAATATAATAAATCACACCATAATGTACACTGTAAGGTATGTGTTATTATCAGAGCATTGTTTAACAGGTGGTGCTGTAATGGGTTACTGCATGCACCACACTAGTGCACACAAATAACCACTACAATGGCACTGACTGACACGCACAACTGCAAAACTCAAGAGTTAAAATTTGACTGGTAAGATTTACATAACTTGGATGCTCCCCCGTGGTAGCTACGCAGCGCAAGCTTCTGGTCAAATGAAGTCTAAGGTATTGTGTAAGTAGGTTCTCCTGATTGATGTTCAGAAGTGTACATTTCACATGAAGCTGACAATAGCTCAATAGCGAGAGAAACTACATAGTAAGAGCTGTTCTGGAAAAACTAGTATAGTACCATTTCTCAATCACTGCACCACCATTACAAACTGTCATACTGCCATTGTATACTTGCACCATTGGATTAACAACTACCTTCCGTTGTGGAGTCGGTATCTGGTTTTAGTCAGACGGGTTGGTCAGAGGTCAGACTGCCCTTGTCCATCTAGCAAGTGAATGTCTGCCTGCCTATCTGACACAAGGAGGAGGAATGAGCCACAGATGAGCCTATGTATGGGAAACACTGCAGCGACCATCTAGGTGCCTTTGAGCAAGGCACTTAATCTTCAACTGCTGCACTGTAGCTGGATTTGTTTCCTGAGCATGGTCATGGTCAACTACACTACAACCTCCAAACAACCACGGCTTTTTAAACCTTATTTCTGTATTTTTCACACTAAATGACAGCAAGTCAAAAGGGCACATTGAATCAATAATGTGGTTTATAAAATATTTGAGAGTACATTCAAAAGGAAATGAATACTGGAACATAAAAAAACAAAGAAGACAAAGAACAAAGAGACAAAGAAAGAAGGAAGGACACATTTTAGGCATTTGATTCAAGCACCAGTCCACCAGGTCCAGTCCAGTCCAACCATCTGTCTCTTGATGAAGCTTGCATGCTCCCATTGTTCATCCAGTGCAGTGACCCGAGTTCACAAGTCATGATAATGCTCCAATAATGCACCTGCATCACAGCTTTAATTTGAGAAGACAAACACTCCCAATGGAAGCGGTGTTAAGATTTTACTGATCATATTAAAGTGTGGTTGGCTCTGAACCCTCTTCAGTCTGAGATCCTCTGGTCCTCCCGTCTGTCTCGACTCAAGACGATTAAAGATGATTTTAGACAGCAGAACGACCTGCCTGAGGAACCAGCTGATTCACCATCATCCTTTAAAACACTTGTTAAAACACACTTTCATAGACTTGCTTTTATGTAATGTTTTTGATTTTTCCCACTTTCAAGTTTGTGTTTCTTTTTTAAAAATGTTTTAATCACTTTTCTTTTAAACATGTTTATATTATTATCTATCCATCTATTATAATAATATTATGTTTGTTTTTATTTTAAAATCATCATTTTAAGTTGATGTAGACTATCTGATATCAACACGTGGAAGCAGACTGCATCGGGCTGGTAGTAGTAGTAGTAGTAGTAGTAGTAGGAGTAACAGTAGTAGTAATAGTACAGTAGTAGGGAAGAAGTAGAGGGAACAGTAGTGGGAGTAACAGTAGTAAGTAAGTAAGTAGTAGAATAGAGTTCACCTTGCTGAACTCGGCACCACGGTGATAGCAGCCCCCCCCCCCCCTGCATTTTGTTGTCTACTTGTACTCTGTGCAATGACAATAAAGCTGAATCTAATCTAATAATAGTAGTAATAATAGTTGTAGAGGAACAGTAGTATTAGAAGGAGTAGAGTAACAGTAGAGTAACAGTAGAGTAACAGTAGAGTAACAGTGCTTCCTCTACAGGAGGAAGTAGTGAGTCCAGGAGCTGATAACAGGATCCGGCCTGCGTAGCTCATCCAGCCTGAGCCTTTTCATTACACCCATCAGGACACGGTGATAAATCTCAACCAAATGAATGACCTGCCGCAAAAAAGCAAACAAGCCAAGTTCAAGTCACAGGCAGACTCTTTCCGTTGGTAGCCATAGTTCCTCCCATGGACATAATGGACTGGTTGATCTAGTCTAGTAACCCATTGTTCATGATCACCACCTCGTCCCCTGGAGTAATTCATCATCAACCGCTACGACAACACAGTCCCCACTCCCACCCTGAACATAGGCCCTCTTTATACCTGCATTAACAGGAGTCTTGGGTGAGCCCATCTCAAGTCAACAGCTGTAAGTACAGGTGTCAACGCACCTGTGTAAAGACGCAGTGAGGTCCGATCGCTGAGACCACATTCGGAGGTGGTCTGGTCCATATGGCCACATTCTTTTAGCAGTGTGTACCGAATGTGTCCTGGGCCACATTGAAGGACCTCCTACTCAACTGACGTCCTCTGCGTCAGCGGTAGGCTGTCAGAATTGGCCATAAATGACGTTTGATTATTCCTTCTAAAAAACACATTGGTTCAAACCATTCGGATATCTATTTTTGCGCATTATATCCATAAGAGGGCAACTATACCGTAAAACTTTTCTCTCTCTCTCTCTCTCAGAAAATTACATTTCAGTTTAACAAAAGGTGTTGGATGCCAGTGACATACTAGGAGATTGATTACAGGGTTGATGTTGATCAGTCCCAATAGCTACGAAGAACAACCTGCTGCATTTGTATGAAATGTACACTCTGCTACACTTTATAATTTATAACTTTTGTACTTTTATAACTTTGTACTTTTATAACTTTGTACTTTTATATTTGTTCTTAGCACTAGCGTAGGGTGCCAGAGAGGCATAAGAATTTCATTGCTAACTTTTGCTTTTTTGTGAATGTTTGTGCATATGATAATAAAAAACCTTGAACCTTGAACCTTGAACCTACCTAGGACAACTACTCCTCCTCATACTACTCCCAGTACTTGTTCTAATGCTACCACTACTACAACAACAGTTATTATCACATCATTAAGTGCTTAAACTAAACATTAAACCAACTGAGCTTTTGTTACTAATGCCATTATTAATTATCAATAATAATTGATACAGAATCAAATATTATGAGTCATTATAATATTACTGTTTGTTACATTGTATTATTTTATATTATAGCCAATACTAACATCACTATTATCAGCATCAATAATACTTGATATAGGGCTTAAAGAGTGACATCAAATATTCTCATCAAGTCTTAATATCACATTAATCAATACGTACCTGGTTGATGATGTAGACTCCGTAGTCCAGCTGCTGCCTCAGCAGGATGGGGTGGAGGTAGTACAGCCAGTATTTGAGGTGTTCGTCTCGGTTGCGGAAGGGGATGATGATGGCCACTTTCTGCAGGGCCAGGCAGTCGGAGGGTCGGTAGCGGCCGCCGGGCTGCACCTTGGGGTTCTCCGCAATGATCTGGTCCATGCTGACCAGGGAGTTGAACTCCACCCGCAGAGGACCCACTGGTACCACCGGGGTCGGGGTGACAGGGGAGGCAAGACAGGAGGACAGGAGTTAATATGAATAATAAAAACATTCTGTGTTACTTTATCACTCGCTCTCTTCTCTTGCCCCCTTGATAGAGAGGTCAAAGGTCAGGGTCAGCTACAGAGCAGCACCCTTTGAGCTGGTAGGGGTTCAATGACTTGCTCAAGGACACTTCAGCAGGGCAGGTGCTTGACAACTTGCTTGATCTCCCCCAGCCCACAGGGAGGTCGGAGGTCAGAGCCAGCTACAGAACAGTAAACTGGAGCTGATAGGGATTCACTGACTTGCTCAATAAATGTTGCAGGTCGTAAATTTCACACCACAACAAATCGGCCAATATCTGATGTTTAATAAAAAGGCCCCATATATCGGTGCAACCTGGTCCAAATGCTGGTTGGTTACCTGTAGAATAGACTAACTAACCAAACAGACACAGTTTTCTAGTATTTGATTGGTGGCCGCCGGTATTGAGCTTAGACAAGCAGGAGATACAGTTCGGGTTTACAGTAAGGACAAGGCCGTCGTAACGCATAGAAACTACGATTACATCTGTAACACGACCATCCTGGACTGAACCCTTAGAGCAGGGCTACTCAACTTTACACAGCTCAAGGGCCACACAGCAAGATACAGCTGTGTCAAAGGGCTGCAACACAAATATTTTGGTCATATAAAACTATTTTGTAGTGTTATTTCAAGCCACATGGATATCAAATGATTAAATGACAATAAGTAGGCTTTATTCATTAAATGTAAAAGTGTTAGATTGCTGTTGCAATAGATCACAAGAATGTTTAATAAAATAAATATAGGCATACTAAATTGAAATCAGGTCTGAGTATATCAAATTACCCCAGATGGATATGTAATTCCAAGTCAATGTGATAGATATCATGGTGACGTGAACGTTTGCCCGTTTTGGTCCTGCTATTGTTCTCTGGCAAAGAAGGCACATTGGTTTGTTATTTACCTCAACAAAAGCAAAATCTTCCTCCCATGTTTTTTGAAATACCCTGTGTTCATCAGAAATGTTACGTTTTGCCGGTGTTGCCATGACTTGAGAGTAGGCTAGGCTAGACTTCCTGCACAGTTGGGGCTTTCACATGATCCATGCAAAGCGTCGGCGTCAACACCAGGTTGAGCGCGACCCCTTCACGTGATCAGCCCAGGAGAATTACATTACATTCATTACTTTCACACTGTCGAGTTTTTAAAATGACAGCATTCAGGAAAGAATAGAGTGGAGTTCAATTTCGGACTACAGCCCGCATCAGCCGTAGCTAACCACACCGCCAATGATCATACTAGCAGCCATAGAAGTGAATATAGGCCAAATCCCAATTCTCATTTTCACCCCTACGGCTTCGGCTTGGCCCTCGGAACAGAGTCACAAGGGGTAGGGGTAGAAATCTCTCCCTAAGAAATGGGACAACCCTTCAAGACCCTGATACGTCATCGATGACGTTTACGTAAACAGACGGGACGAGTTTGTTATCGGAGATTACTATGGCAATAATGGTATTATCACAGTGACATTCATCTGATGGAGATAGAAAAGCATGGACGCTCGCGATTCGTTCACAACGTATACGTTTCACGCTACTAATCGATCAAACAAGTCATCAAATAAAAAAGACCACCGCTTCATTACCAGGCCACTTCATGACAGAATAGCGTTAGCGGTGCTCTGTAGCTAGCAAGCCGTGCTGCTACCGTTACCCTGCCAGTCTGCACTGGTATTAGAGGAGCCGGAACAAGTGCAGCAACTTCGCTGCTGAACTTTAGTTATATTTCGTCATATGCCATCAAAGGCCAAATGCGACATGGAAATATGTCAAAATGCAGGACTGTCATGCACAAATCAGCCTAAAAACAATGTTGTAACGTTAACTAGCGAGGTAGAGACATCGGCATACTTTGTTTTGCTTGTTATAAAGAAAAGGTCTATAATACATTGAAACGACATTAAACTAAGATAATACCACGGTTAGAATATTTTTAAATCTTTATTAACGAAGAAAATACTACATTTGTGGTTCACTTTGATGGTAGTGTAGCGGTCGCCATGATCTTCCAGTTGATTCGCAGGTCATTCTGGGAGATTTCTCCTAACCCTCGGTTTGTAGTGTGCCCCTGAAAAACCTCCGTTTGGAGGCCATGTAGCCCTATGTAGCCCCATGTAGCCATGTAGCCCTAGACCTTCACCCTACCCCTCGATCCCAAGAGAATTGGGACACCCCTACCCCTTCACGTGAACGCGCAAAATGGAGGGGAAGGGCCAAGGGGTGAATTGGGATTCGGCCATAGACTGGCTGCATAAAGTCCTGTACTAAGCTGTCAACCAACCTGGCAGTCTCATCTGTAAACCGACATCATTCCATGCCACAGACTTTTTAGTCAGATCGTGGTTTGATTTAAGCGTCATGTTGTATAACTCGGGATGCTCCTACACACATAAAACAAGTTTCTCCTCCATTGTTTGTTTTTTTTATTTCGCGGTTATGATATCAAACTGTGCTGTGATTGGTTTCACGTCGCAGAGATCAGCGTCGCGAATGTCAAAGTTGATTATAGCGCAGTGGCCAGGTGCACAACGCCGAGGGTGCAGACGCTGTCAGCGCCTGCCAGCGTCTGCTGGAGCAACCACATACTGGTAAATGTTAGGCTGTGGCTGGTTAGTCAGTCTAGTTAGTGAGTTTAACCAACCATCCTCTGGAGTTCTAAACATCTAGCTAGCTGCTAAAACAGTTCAGCATGTACCAGCCACTGTGGCCTAGGGCTGTCGCGGTAACCGCATCACCGCGGTTGTGTCAAGGCACCCGCGGATGGAAAACAAACCACCGCGACAACCGTGGTTGTTAAAAAAAAAAAAAAAAGTCCTGTATTTTGAAAGTTTTTTATTATTTGTTTTCCATTTCATTATTAAATTAATCATATTCATGTGTATGTGTTCATGTGTTGGTGTAAAGTATGACT
This sequence comes from Hoplostethus atlanticus, assembly GCA_034670405.1. NCBI lineage: Eukaryota > Metazoa > Chordata > Actinopteri > Trachichthyiformes > Trachichthyidae > Hoplostethus > Hoplostethus atlanticus. The sequence goes on along the minus strand of JAXDDX010000053.1, from coordinate 1,644,473 downwards.
AAACTCATAATGAAAACAACACTTATGGGCTAGTATAATGAGTGTTTTTTCACATAATACACACTTTGCTCTGTTTGGTAATCTCCCTGCCACGAAGAGCTTTTTGACATTCACTATGTTTAGTGAGCAGGAGTGAATTTACGAGCGTGCGCATTGGCTGGTTAACATAATTAACTAACGTGATTGCTTTGAAAGACGCTTGGTATTTAGTAGGTAAGTAGTTTATTTCCCCATTTATGACAACGATTGTAAGTTAGGCTACAGTTTATGAATGTTTTGTGTCAAAAAATAAATTATCAATAATAATAATAATAATAATAATAATAATAATGTGGCGGACTCGCCACAGTACCGGGGTCCGTGACAGACAGAGACAGACAGGAGGGGAGTTAATTGGCCAGCAGGCCGTTTTATTTGCACACCAGCGATATAAACCGGCCCGGCGCTGACGGCCGTGTAGAGCGCCGTCTTCCCCGGCGCGCACCGGCAGGCCAGCCGCGGAGCACCAAGGCTGCCCCAGTCCACCAGGCTTCCAGGGGCGTCCCGCCCCAACCCCGACTGGAGAGCCCTTCCAGGCTGCGCCCGACTGCAACCTCCAGAGCTCGGCCGGTCACCGCCGGCTTTGACGGACGCTCTCCCACTCCGCCTTTCTCGCCGCTCGCGCCCTCGCCTCTGTCCCGGCAACCCAGCCGCGGACCCCGCTCTGGATCCACGCTAAGTCTCACCCACCCTCCTCCCAGCTGCCACAAATACTAATAATACGTTTTTTGGATAGGGATTTTTTCTAAACGTTTATGATTCAAACTTCGTGTACACGTTCACATCCCTACTTTTATCACATTTCACAATGTTGAGGGACAAATGGATAGATTATCAAACATGTTTGAAATTGTTTGGGACTCCTACGACGGACCCGCTAGTGTCTTACACTGAACTACACTGAACCGATCGCGGGTAAACTCGCATGTATTTATATAAAAAAAAAAAAATCAAAAAAAAAAAAGGGCAGTACCACCGCATTCCACAGTGATGAGCCACATACACAACCGCGGTGGAAAATTTCAAACCGCGACAGCCCTACTGTGGCCACTGTATAAGATGGTTAGTTTCCTGCCCTGGATATGTCTGAACTCTTTTGGTGAGTTCAAAGTCCTGCCAGATCTCACAGTGACTGGATGAGTTTTACACTGAAGCCCAGTGGCCATTGGTCTGAAATCTGACGTGTCACTAAAGAGTCAGCAGCTATGAGAAACAAACATCTTGCAGGAGCTGAAACCACTGAGGTCTCATCAGCCGATCGCACATGTAGTGAGATTAGCTAGACTGGCGGGTCATTGAGCAGACGTTCAGCTTGTGTTGTTTGGTGTCACGTTAAAGTTCCAGGAAGTAGAAAAGGAATCACTGGAGGGTGACCTGTGAATGTCAGCCCTACGTTAGAGATAAGGCTTTGACTGGTGAATACACAGGTTTCAGAATGAAGACATTTAAAAAGACCTTTTTACTGCTAAATGGGCAGAATAAGAAAAATGAACCAGGAAATTCATAGTTAAAGGCCATGAAGTCCAACTGTGTTAGTAAAGCAGGCCGCCAACAACTGGATTTAAGACATTTTAAGGTCTTCAATTTAGAGAATTTATTTTAAAACTTTTCCCCAGACTTTACAAATCTGTGGATACCCTGCACACCTATTTTTTTCTAATAGCACCCCATCCACACAGCAAATTTCTGGAGTCGAATAATCTGGAGTTAGACAAAAAAGTGTGAAAGGGTTATATTTTTGGAGTTTATTTTCTCATTGAGACTCAGCTTGTGTTCAGGGATGCTCTTTGGCGGTGTAATATTTCGGTGTTCATTCACGGGGTGTTGAGGAGCCTGAATCAACACCCCTGGTGCCCATTCAGATGTTTTTGTCGCGCCCAGCAGTCTTGACTTGGACTTCGTCGTGAGGCAGGTAAAAATGGCATTTTACTTCTCAAACTATATGTCACGCTGGTAGGGATTTTCTGTGTAATATATTTGTATATTTTTGATTGGACAAACTTGCTAGCTAACTGCTTAAGTTAATGCTTGCTCCATACTTGTTGAATATCACGTTAACTCGATGGTTTTGCGCATTTTTCTCCATGATTTTGTGCATGAAATTAACGTTAGTTCTGTTCTTGGGTGTATTGTAAGTTAGTTCACTTTAGTTTACAGTGTTTCTAGTTCTATCAACATATTTACTGAACATGCGTTGTTTCCTTTCCATTAAACGGTAGACTCTGTACGGCTAGGACGGTACCGGACGGACGCGACACGGGATTTGCATTGAACGGATATCGACAAGGTGACGCCTCATTAATTTTCCTACTAGTTTGGTTAAGATAACAGCCTTGCCAGCAATGCGACTCTGTCTCCAGTGTTGGAGAGACTATTTTTCAAGTCAATGCGAGACACGGTCGCCTCAGTTGCTAAACCTAGCCTAGCTAACAAGCTAACAGTCGAGCTGGATAATGTAGGCAAAATAGAATATCGGACTGTTGAGGTCTGCAAGGTCTGCAGGCTTTCATTCTACCTAAAGACCATCAGGTGATTTCACTGATGAACACTCCTTCCAGAAGGTAAGAGAACTTGCCAGTGAAATCACCGGGTGAGGTGAACAGTTGGAATGAAAGTGCCATTTGTGGGCCCTCCAGGGCCCCCCAGCATATATGGTAGTTTAGTGGTGGTTGGTGTTATTGTATGTGCCCTGTATCCTGATGTTGTTGTTTGTGATCCTCAGATGTTACTGTCCTGCAGCAAGATGGTGATGGACCTTCCTCCCCAAGTCTAACAGATGCATTGTCCATCTCCCCTGACGTCTTCCCCTCACACACAGGCACAGTTCAAAAGGCCTTACCCCCCCAGTCCGCCACATCTTTGTTTTAAAATTTTTTTTTAATCTTATTTGTCACTTCCATTTGACCACACAATTTCCCAACTGTTTGGCTGCCCATATAGCAGATTGTTTTAAATGTGAATTGCTGTAACATGTTTACACTGTAAGTGTATTTAAAATGTAACTTATTACACAAGTAGCCTAAGTATCCATGAAGTTTTGAACTCACTATATGGATTTGTTAAATAAAAGACATTTGTAGTAATCAAAATGGTGTTTTTGTAGTTATTTTCACCTAAAGCCTTTTAGGTTTGAAATATTAACTCCATAAGTGTTAAATGAAACATACATTTAAGTGTTGACTGTTAACACTATGAAAGAGTTCACGTTAAAATTAACTCAAGGTGAGTTGTATTTTACTCTACATGGGATTAGTGTTTTAACTCCCACAAGAGTTCAGTTTTAACTCCTGAAAAGGGTTAAACAATCAACTCCCAGAAAAGAGTTACTTTAACTGCCTTAGTGTATCGATGGTCTCTTATATACATTCAAATTGAGTTGATTTGAACTCTCAGAGAGTTTATTCCAAAGGCCAGAATTTGCTGTGTATCTGTTTATGAGCTGGAAACAAGAAACAATTTAAAAAAAGGAGGACGGGGTCCCTGATGTGGAGCAGACATCACACAGCGAGGGTTACAGCTGAGGCAACATCTAAAAGCAAAGACTGATAATAAACACGTCTCTGTACAGCAGAGTTACATAAGCAGGGGCGGACTTCAGGATTTGAGGATGCCAGTGTGGTTGCAATTTCCCTACAATTTCCATTAGATACCATTCAAATGCTGGTTTGAATAGAGATTCTGCAAGGCCAGGCTGACAGCTAGTGAGACGGGTAGGGCAGCGCTGGCGACTGATCATCAATCCAGTCGCTGATTGAAATGATGCATTTCACCCAGACTTTCCAATAACATCAACATGTGGGGTTCGATCCCCACATAGTGTTAACTATCACCCTTGTAAGTTGCTTTGGATAAAAGCGTCTGCTAAACGACTGTAATGTAATGCTAAATGACATGCCAGACTGAGGCGTCACTCAGGATAGTAAATGTGCCTATCTGCCAAAACCATTAATCCGGTTCCTATAAATGACCATAGGCTGTGAAATTCAATATGTTGGATACCAACCGGCCGCAATTGAAACTTTGTTAGTTTGATCGGGTAATTGAAATGGTAACCGGTTGATAATGATCGGTGGCCTATTATGCATAGTTGATCTACAGTTTAGAAAGAGGAGCCAAAATATGCTTTATATATCCTGTTTTATGAAATCTTCAGAAAACACATTTCCAAATAAATGGTCTAGAGTGGTTTTAGAGATGCACCGATAAGATATCTAATTTTTCCCCACCCATATTGGCCAATACTGACTTTTTCTAAGCATTTCAGCCCAAATGCAGGTACAAAACACGCTTTTCAGACATCTTCAAATAATCTAGGACTACATTACTTATTTGTTTGGCACTTTCTGTGCAATTCCAAAAACTTAAGACCAGGAAATTATCTGGAAAGATTTTACAGAGCCGTCTAGGAACCCTGCGTTCAGAGTGTTAAAAAACGACAACACAGATGTAACTCAAGTCGACGCTGCTCACCTTGTTCTTGTGGCCTGAATTTGAGAAGCTGCTGTTATGGCATGGCCCTGTGTATTAGTGGTGCTTATGTAGATGTGACATTGTATTGAGGCGGTGCTCCGGTTACTTGTGCTGTTGTAAATATGCAAAGGATGTCTGGTGATGCCCTCAGGGTAGGTAGGTGGTGTGAAATGTCTCGATTTTCTTTTTGTTCTGTATTCAGTCTGCAGCTATGCAAGACCCGTTTCAATGTGGTGTTGGAAATGTTCACAAGGGTGAATTTAGTCTGACAAAAAGCAAAATCAATGTGAATGGAGTTGGCTATACGTCTTAAATTGATTATTTGTTTTGCCTTCACTGTTCCATTTGTGAAACTTAATATTCAATATGGTTCAATGCCAGTTGCAGCCATTTTGTTGTCTCTTAGAGAATTGTAGTGGAAAGTGTTTGCTAGTCTATATTTCCTGTTGAAATAAGTCAGGCCGTGACGTCTAAATAAAACACTTTGATGTGAATTACAAAACATTAATTGTAAAGTTGAAATTGTTTCAGTTTCACACAAAAACTTTCATTGGGTTGAGGGGTAGTTAGTGGAACTTAATTTAACTAGGTGCCATTGAATTATATTATTTTAGTATGCAGAAAGTAAAAGCATTGCATAACCTAAATATTATTTTCAGTGAAGTGTAATTAAAAGAAATTAGTTGGCATTAACTTAATGTTAAGTACATAAAAAGCCACAATATTAAGTTAACAGACAACATAATTAAGTACTGCTTACCTACCACAATTCAGTTTGTCAACTTAAATATTTATTAATATTATACAGCTCTGGAGAGACCACTCCAAATTATCAGTTTCTCTGGTTTTACTATTTATAGGTATGTGTTTGAGTAAAATGAACATTTTGGTTTTATTCTATAAACTACTGACATGAGTTGTGCGTGTGTTGGAATTCAACAGACACTGGAATGGAATGGCTGCCATACATGTAGAGGTGCTGATTTAAGATACATTTGGAGTAGTCTCTTCATTTTTTCCAGAGCTGTATATTTAGGTAATCACTTTCCACAAGAGTGATTTTCTGAACCTATTGCAGTATAAGGTACGCTGAATAAAATACTGCAGGCTACTGGGGGAGTATCAGTAGAAACAATTGGCTTGAAAATAGGAGGGAAAAAAGGAAGAAAAAAAAAAAGACAGATGAAGCCTCGACTGGGACATGAAAACCAGATGTCATGTTACTGCCCGCACTTACTAGGGTTCAACTGATAGGGTTTTTTCAAGGCTGATATACAGATATTTGGGGATTGAAGCTGCCAATAGCCAATATTTTGTGCTGATCTTCAATATCTTTAAATTTGATGTTTTTTCATGCCAGAAATTCCTCCCTAAATTCCAAATATTCAACGTTTCCCCCGAACTTTTATTCTTGTCAGGGTGGAAAAGCCTCTGAAACAGAATTTAGACCACAGGACACTAAAACTCTCCACTAAAACCCTGAATACTACTACTGCTAATACTACCACAACTACTACTATTAGTACCATTACTACTACTACTACTACTACTACTGCTAATACCACCACTACTTCTAGTAGTAATACTACCACCAGTACTACTAATACTACTTCTAACAATAAATCATATTCATGTATACTTGTGGTGAATCAGATCACAATGACTGATTGGAATCAGTTCAGGTTAAGTTCTTCCCATAGACAACCAGTGTAGTACTTATCAATTCTACAATAGATACGTAATCAATCAGCATATCACGAGGTGGATCACCATGACTGGATGTCAATATCAGTCTAACCCTGATAGTTGCGAAACCATCCAGCAACACAAGAAGCTCTCCCCCTCTGTTGGAATGATGACCAGCATGACCAGTCATGTGACCACAGAACAAGCAGACCATGCACTAACTCACTGCTGGTTAGCTATTACACTTTTAAAAACCATTTCCCCCATGACACCACCCACCCCCACACACACACACACACACACAGGAACACCATGTACAGTTGAGACAAGAACAACTCACCCAGCAGCGGGGACGTTTCAGGGCACCTCTCCAGCTTTTTGGTACTTGTATCTCGACTTTCCTCCAATGAAAGGTCTACTTTATTTTCGAGTTGTCCTTGTTGAGGGAATGTAACGTGCTGCTTCTGAGTTAAAGTGGATTTGGTGGTGAAGTTGGTACTGACGTGGCTTGGAGTCGCTTTGGACTGCTGGTTTTGTACGAAGGCGAACCTGAGGTCCAGAGACCTCACATAGAAAATTACAGTGACAGAAATGTGAAGGAAACACAGAAGCACCACCAGCTTACATGTTCTGTGGAGAACACTGAAATTGACAGAGTCTCTTGGCATCCTGAATAACCTTTTTAAAACTAATCTATAAAGACAACGACTATATAATAAGCAAATAAAAAGCTCTGAAAAGGTGTAAGATCAACTTTTCTTTCAGCCAACGGTGCCAGTACCCCGCTAGCTAGCTGCTAATTCCGGGCTCCATTTTCGTTGGAGACAACTTCAAAGTTACTAAGTTGTGCCACCAAGCCCAGTTAAAGTTCTACGTATTTTCTGTTTTTTTAAAAAAAAGCGATTCCCGCCCAAGAAGAAAATAAAAAAAAAAAAATAGTCCAGTTCGCCTGTCACGGCAGACAGTCCCGTTAGTTTAAACGCCGTTTAAAGTAACGATAAAGCTAATTGCTACCCCGACTAAGCTAAGGAACTCACCCAACAAATTCAGCCTCACTGAACCGAGTATAGCGGTTTCCTACAAAACAGGCGGTAAGCCGATTAAACTGCAAACAAAAACAGTCGGGTTTAAAAAATGACTTCATAAAACGCCAAACGTTAATTAAAATATAAAATAATGCCGTTGACGAGAGTAGACCGCGACCTTACAGCCGTTTGAGACAAACCCAAGATAGAGGTTCAGTGGCTCATGGATGATTGTGTTGCCGAGGCAGGGTTGCCAGGTTTTTGTGACCAGCCCAACGGCCAATCACAGCCAGCCCAATACTAGAACTCAAAATAAGCCGATGCCAAACCAGAAACACTGCTTTTAAAGTCCAGCAGCATCACTACCACTGTGAAATGTATTTATAGAATAATATTTTTTTTTTTTAAATAGTCACTGATGCATTCTGGCATTCCACTAACACGGTAAATTAGCCTTTTAAAGCTACAGCCTAGCTAAATATAATCACTGGTGCCATCATGTGACGACTCCATTAATTACACAACCTTAATGAATATATTGTTCTGTTATTAGAAATAAAAACTAATAATAATTCATGTAATTCACACACAAACACATAAAAGCACAACCCGCAGACACAAAAATCAACCCGCATCAACATTTCAAACGTAGTCAAATTCCGCGGAGAAAAACTCGTACCTGGCAACACTGTGCCAAGTGCCAGTACCAATTTATCCAGAATAATAATTACAACTTCCGGTAAAACTCGACAAAATAAAACCAGTATTCTTCTTCTTATTATTCTTATACACAAGACAAGCAAGCTTCAATATTAACAAATAATATTTGTTTTAAAGACTATGATGTAGACTACTATGATGTATGCTAAAAAAAATTACATCAAAGATTTATGGGCCACCTGAGTTTTACCCTCCACTACATCCCTAGTTGCACATATATGTTGCAAAGTTGTTGTTTTTTTGTTTAACAAAGTACCAAAGTGAAAACAATGAATACATAATATTAACAATAAATAATAAAATCTATAGCAAATGTATAAGCCTATGCAATAATAAAATGCATGCCAATTGAAAAAGAGAGTGATAGTCAAGTAACGTGGTGAATTAAAAGATGATTTGATCAACGTTGTGTATGTGTCGTTACTCTCCCCCACTGTTTTAAATCACCTTCCAATCTATCAACTCACTTGGTAGTTTCGCACACAATTCTTCAATTCAAAGGAATTAAATGATTATTATTCACCCCTCATAGTTGTAGCTGTAAATCTTGATACTTATTAAACCCTCATCCTCTCCCCAATAGTACGCCTTTGTTTTGAAGGCAAATCGCCTGACTTCCGGTATTATTCTGTGCAGCTCGACGCAGCTCTTCCGGGCGTGTAACGGGAGGGCCGGGGCGTCACCCCTTCAATCTACCCAGCCTGTAAACTTCATCATGGAACTGAACGAAGTGTTTTATTAAACATGAATTCATGTTAAATTACAAGAGACAATTGAAATACGAACTTTAATTTACATGGAGAAGTTTTCAGACCAAGTTTTCAGGCGTTAAGTTTCATCTTCTCTAGCCTTTTCCAAATAAATGACCACGACTTTGCCTACAGGTAAGGAGCGAAGGGATGAGCGATCCTTCATGAAGTAGGGGCGCCTCCCAGTGGCAGACACTTGTAAGAGAGACCAGGTGACCAGGTTTGGATTTACAGTCCAACACTTAAAAAGTAAATGATCTCTTATTTCTAAATCCAGTCTTGCTTTCACCAATCACCGGTTTTCCTCACTGTTGTATGGCTGTGATAATGAGGTGACACGGTAAAATAAATTTCAAAATACCAACGTGTTGCCCTGCTGAAGGATCCTTGAGCAAGTATTCAATACAACTATTATCTCCAAGGGAAAATTATGAGAACAGGCCCATTACAAATGACAACACAAATCCACATCATACGTAAAATCAAAGGCAACAGCAGCAAAAAACAACAATAAAAACAAATAGTCAAACAGTGAATCAACCATGGGTTTGTAGTTCAGTTTAGCAGTTTTATTGAAACTGGTATTAAGATCAAACACATTATTATTAGTAGTAGTAGAAGTAGTAATTATAGTAATAGTATTATTATTCTTTGTTTATGGCACTGTTTTGTGCTGTAAAGCAATCCAGCAGATTTTCCTCCTAATCCACCCGGTGGACACAATGCAAAATGCAGAGTAGAGGCTGGTAGAGGCTGACAGGCTGGTAGAGGCTGGTAGAGGCTGACAGGCTGGTAGAGGCTGGTAGAGGCTGACAGGCTGGTAGAGGCTGGTAGAGGCTGGTAGAGGCTGGTAGGTACTGATGACTCTACATTAATGTGGTGATTTATTGATGTTAAAATGATTCAACCTTCTCCGTTCAACTTAATGACACATAGATGGATGGTGTGTGATTTGAGGGGGATAGCAACCTAAATACCAAAACAGCAACGGTGGGTTATAAGGGATTAGCTGTCAACTCTCAACTGTTTGCAAGGCAGCAGATGAAGTGAAAATAAAAAATAAGCAAACCAACAATGTAGTTTCACATATTTTAAATGTAACTAGAAAAGTCCCTTTCATGTGTGGTCCAGCTGAAAAAACACTTGACAGGTTAAAACGTTGCTATTCATTCAAAGTCACTATTCATTCTCTGCCATTCATTTTTATGTGAACAAATCCAAAAAATAATAAAAGTTTAATATCTTTAGTATAAAGAGCATCAAAAGGCTTAATACATCTTTAAATATCCTATAGTACCTGGTTAATTTAAAGTTGGAACACAATCTCTTAACTGAAAGTATGTAGGAGTAGTCAGAGTCCAACGATGAGAAAGACAACAACAACAGCAATAATGAAAGAATAAATAATGAATAATAAAAAAGAAATAATAAGAAAGAAATAGTGGGAATAGCATGTGTTCTAGCTTTCAATAGCTAACAATACCAACGGATAATAATAATATTAATTCAGATCTTGCAGCAAAAGTTAACACAAACATTAAAATAATAATATAATGGTATTTGGTATAAGTAACTATGTTTTTTTTAAATAGTGACTATAACTCCATAACTGAGCCCTCAGCTCACTGCTGGCGCGACGTGCTGACGTCACCCCCTTTACGTCGGACAGTCGGTGTGGAGGAATGTGCGGAAACTTCTTCCCTCAATACTTTCTTTCTACGTTGTTCGTCGAAAGCCCACAGCTGGAAAACACGCAAAACAACCAACAAGTGTGGATTGAACAGTCGGTAAGTCGTGTCGTTCGGCTTGCGGCATCAGGCTCGAGCCGCTTTGTCGTTTTATCTGACGAGATCAACTTAACTTTGGAAAACAGTTTCGGGAAAATGGAGGCAGAGTGGGGGGTTGTTGGAAGAAGGCGCTGTCCAGGGCTGATCAGGACCATGGCTAACACTCCCACCAACTTACGAACACTTTAGGACACCAAAAGGTTTCGTTAAATTAGACTCAGACGGTAAAAACCAACAGGGACAACAATCCCTGCGTCTCTACAACAAGTTACAAGTCTAAACCAAAGTATCGCCATTTCATCCGAGGTCTGCGCTTCCGGAACAGAAGTTTTCTGCAGACTCGGAGGCTGCGAGTCCGTAAACACTCTTAAAATGTCTTGTTTATCTAAACCTAGTCCTTTATCAGCTCTTAACTACAGTTAAATACAGTATCTCTGTCTTTAAATATATCTTAAGATGCTTTACCAGTCTGAAATCACGGTCACAGACACACACTATTCTTGTTTTTTCTACATTCCAGGTTAATTTTGGTCACGAATTGTTTGAATTCGTGTTAGATAAAGTCTCCTTAAACTCAGCTTGTTGAAATCTGCAGACATTATGAATGAACACTTTGAATTCACTTCAATGTGTAACTTTTAGCTTTAAAAAGTTGATTTTTAGTTTTAAAATTCTGTCAGAAGGTTATTGGAGTTTCCCCCCAGTGAGCAAAAACAACTTTGAATCCCCAAACAGATCCAGTTCCATCCAATCTACATTTCTGCTTTTATCTGAAGTTTTACTTCAGAAACGCAGGAAGAAGGAAGTTTGATGAAATTGCGTATTTCTATATACCTTCATCCTGTAACTTTGCGCGTGTTTGCAAACAGCTGGCACACATATCTGAGCCTTTTCACTTTTAAAAGAGTTTCGTTTTACTTTTATAAGCCTTTAAATGTGAGTTAGTCCTGTTTGTGTGCCTCGTTGTTGTCAGTCCCTCGCTGCATGGTTGGGCGCTGTCGACTAAGTTGTGGTGCTGTTTCAAAATGGCCGACTGAGTTGACATGATGCAGGCCTGCAGCACCGAGCCACGACTGGGTGGATGTTGAGGAGTTTAAATAGACAGAAATATATATATCATAACCTGATTTAAAAATATAGATGTATTTAAAAATCCACATTCCAACAAGATGGCGCCACCCTAGCTTGTGGTCCACACCATCTGATGCATCTAAACAGCTGCAACTTGGTGAAGGTTGCAAAAATCTAGTTGATATTAATGGAAGGACTGAGGAACAATTCCCCTTGTCCAGTTATGTACGGGCACTTTGTTAGCCTAGTCTGTCATGGCGGTGGTACTGGCTGAAGGGACCTTTTATTCACTTGGTCTGGGCTTATCTCTTTAAAAGACGAGCATTTAACTTTTATAATCTTTTCATTATAAATAGATAATGTTCTGTGTTTTTAGAGGAAGGTGCTGCACGGTTGGGCGCTGGTGACCAGGTTGTGGTGCTGTTTCAAAATGTCCGACAGAGGGCCGGCCTGTAGCACACACCGAGCAGTGACTTTAGGTAGATGTTTAGTAGCTTAGTGACCTGAAATAAATATCATGACTTTGTGTTTTCTATTGCTTAACAACGTGGCATCAGTTCCAAGACGGCACCGCCATGTGATGCACCTAAACAGCTGAAACTTAAGGTTGCAAAAATATGTCTAATATTAATATAATTACTGAGCTAAATAGTTAATTGTGTCTTCTGTGCTCACAGAAATAATATGACAGTGGTAATGGCTGAATCATAGGCCTATTTGTTCTACCGTGATGCAGGGAAGATAGCTATAGTCTGCTGTGTGCATGTGTTAATTGAGGTTTTTTATTCTAATATAATATAATATAATATAATATAATATACCCTGCTTTGGTAAAATCACTACAGTATAAATCTTGAATTGCATAATATCCAGGATAGGAGTAAAGAACGACCTCTGGCCAGTGTAGTAAAACCTCCAGTATGTGACCATCAAAACTCAACCACCAGTATCAGTTATACTTTCAGGAACGCAGTATTACTACAGTCATATAACACTGGTCTGATACGACTTACCAACATGTGTAATTTAGGCCAGAGAGAGTAAAGTCAGACTACAGCTGGTTTTCAGCCAGAATATGATCTTGACATTGTGATGGTGACTTGAGTCTTAATCAAGGTTATTAGAGTTTCATATTTTTAATTTAGCTTTTATTTAGAATTTGGTTTCAATTCATCAGATTTAAGTTGTTTTCAGAATGTTCTAGTTCTAGTTTCATACTCACCTTTTCTGCGGTGGTGAATCTCCAGCTGTGGCGGCCCACCACTGCTGATCCAGTCCAGAGGAAGAGCTGAACTCGTCATGGCGGCCCAGACGGTCTTCTCCGTGGGGATGTTCCCCGTGGGCGTGTCCTTGATGGAGGACCCCCAGAGCCTCAGCGACCTCCCCAGGAACACCCTCCCGGCCCCCCAGCTGGTGATGCTGGCCAACGTGGCGGCGGTGACGGCGGCGGAAGGCGGCGGCTGTGAAAGCAGCGTGGCGGACGAGAAGGAGATGATGGAGCTGAAAACGGTGGGATGCAGCTACTCGGACAGCGAGGACGAGAGCATCATCAGGTACAAATAGATTCAGAGCTACAGGATTGGAGAGGGAAGGGATTTTATTTCTTCACCCAGCTTGTTAATGTTTCAACCAGCGAACGCATCAAGACAAAATCTAACTAGCAATGAATTAACTCAAATAAAGAAATAAAATCATTGTCTCCTTCATCAGATACAGCTACGACAACCAGAACCACAGAGAGGTCTGCATCATAGAATACCCCGAGTCTCCGGTCCCGGCCATCCAGACTGTGGTCGTAGGAAGCAATGTGAGGGTGGACGAGGAAGACGATGGAGACGACAACGCCGAAGACCTGTCCCAACCCCCCGAGCCCCGCCCCTCCGCCAGCACCCAAACGCCCAAGCCATGCGTCAAACGCAAAGTGACCCACACGATGGTGGTGGAGACCGCCAAGAAGAAGAAGCCGTTCTACTGCAAACCCTGCAACTACCAGGCGCAGAGCGAGGAGGAGTTTGTGGAACACCTCGGCACCCACGCCATCAGCAAGATGATGGTGGTGAACCGGGTGGAGGGGAGGAGCAAGTCCAAGGAGGCGGGCGCGTCCGGGTCCCAGGCACCCGAGGGTGGTGCGGCGGAGAGCGGCGGGGATGCGGCGTCCGCGTGCGACAGCAAAGGGGTGATCCGGTGCGAACGGTGCGGCTACAACACCAACCGATACGACCATTACATCGCCCATCTCAAACATCACAGCAAGGAGGGCGAGGACCACAGGTAGGTGGAAACCAAAACTCACAAGTCACTTCCACTGTTTTAGCAGCTAACTAGAGCTGCAGAATGGAAAAGGACCCGCTTAGCTGGTTAGCTGGTTAGCTGCCAAAGAGGAGGCAAACTTACCAGCCACAGCCAAATTCTACCAGCATTTAGATAGTGGCTTGTGGTGCTTTCCCACCGTGATCAAATGTTCTTATTCACATGTATTAAATGTATTATTATTATACATTATTTGTAAATGATGTGCTCAAACCTTCCGAGATGTGACGTTTCAGGTTTTGTCTTACCTGCGACTTTGGTGGGAAAAATCACTTCCTATTGGAAATACTTATTTTTATTTTCCTCATCACATCCCTGAATATGTTAGGAGACATGAATTGATGCAAAATGAACGCCACAAAAGAAATTATCGAAGTGGGAACATCTTTATTTCCCCTACACATGGTCTGATGTACTATGTGTCTATGTAGAAACCTGGCTTGGCTGTTGGAGGGGAAAAGGATATTTGTTCACACCAGAAATCACCACTTCTTCATTTGTCGTTGTTTATTTAGCAGCATTTGCTTTTAGCGTCTCTACCTGAAATACATGAAATTGCATTATGTGTTGGTGTTACAAAATTTCGGCTACACAAGAAGGCAAGAAATGCCTCTTCCACTTCCCTTTGCCTTGTTGTATTAAACGGGCCTTAGGCTACTGGGACAGCAGACACTTCTCTTGTAATCTAAAATAAATCAATACAATCAATCAGTTATTATTTCATTAGTAATGATTCCCACTGGTCGTCTACTCTGCAGGGTGTTTAAGTGCACATTGTGTCCCTACACCACGGTCAGCCAGTACCACTGGAGGAAACACCTGAGGAACCATTTCCCCAGCAAGCTGCATACCTGCGACCAGTGCTGCTACTTCTCCGACCGCAAGAGCAACTACATCCAACACATCCGAACACACACAGGTAGGTCAGGCAACCGCCATCTTCATCCACAAGGCGGTTTACATTGTTCTTAAAAAATAGAGCAAGGCTTTTCAGATTCTTTGTGTTAAAAGTCTCTAAACCTAAATGGTATGAAGGAGGAATTTAATTTTGAAGGTGTTTTAATGTGTTGTAATGATCTTGACTGTAAGATGGGATTCTATGTCCTTCAAGGCTTAAACCCTTATGGTGCCTATTCCAGTTTATTTTAAACACTGCCATATGATTGGTCTAAGGCTCCTGAGGTGGCCCTCTTGGATGTCATGCTGAATTATTTCATTTTTCCTTTTTTTCCACAAGCTATAAATTGTTCATGCTGTGAGTCTATGGTTAACTTGGCTGGTTAGAAGTAACACTCATTGCATCATAGGCATGGATCTGTTTTACATGGGCTTCAGTATGATGACTTGTCTGCATGCTGTGAACTCGGTGTACAAAGGGCAATATGATCTAGTAAATGTGTTATTGCTCTAGAAGTCTGCTGGCTTTATATGGAAGTGTTGTATTCTGTTGTAACGATGTGTGTTGTCTGTTGTACCAGGGGTGCGTCCTTTCCAATGCGCTTACTGCGACTACTCCAGTTCACAGAAAACCCATCTGACCAGGCATATGAGGACACACTCTGGTCAGTAGTCCCTATCGATTACCATAGATAATACATGTTATAGGATATATTCTTTGCAGTTGCTGATTGATTGATAGAATAAAATGCCTTTGGGTAGAAGAGATTATTTATCAATCCTAATATTTCTGTGATGATGCGATTGCTGGAATAGAAGGGCTTTAATTGCCCCCCTGCTAGGAAAGCCTTTCACTGCATGAGTCCAACTGGATAAATGATTCTACAAATACAGTAGATTCAGTTATCTATTATGACTCATGAAGTAAATATTTACACCGTGGCTTGGTAGCAGCAGTCAACCATCAATATGCATTGTGGGTAAAACCATTTAAATACTGGAAGATAAAACCAACCAGACTGCTTGCTACAAAGTAGCAGTAGCAGTAGTAGTAGTAGTAGTAGTAGTAGTAGTAGTATTAGAGGTAGGCTTCTAATAGTAGTAGAATTAGATTACTATTGATAGTTACATCATTGTGAGTCTGTCTTGCCATCACTCACTCATACAATCAACTTTTGTGTCCTTTGTTGCACTCGCTGGAGCAGTTGGTGTCGGATAAGTATGGTAAAGTGGTTTGCAGTAGAATTACATGCTGTGATTTGCTCTGTTTGGCCGTGTCTTTTTGTGTTCCTGTCCTTCCTCCTGCATGAAATGCTTTAGTGTCCTATGTTTGCATTGCCAGACCACCCAACGGACCATATCCTCTGTATTGACATCATCTTCTCTGTACAGGTGAAAGGCCTTTCAAATGCGAGAGCTGCAATTACCTGGCAGCCAACCAGCATGAGGTGACCCGCCATGCCAGACAGGTCCACAATGGCCCCAAGCCTCTAGCCTGCCCCTACTGCCAGTACAAGACTGCCGACCGCAGCAACTTCAAAAAGCATGTTGAGCTCCACCTCAACCCACGTCAGTTCCTCTGCCCTCTCTGCAAGTACGCCGCCTCCAAGAAATGCAACCTGCAGTACCACATCAAATCCAGGCACTCAGGTTGTGACATCGCCATGGACGTGTCAAAGGTCAAACTCCGCATCAAGAAATCTGGTGCTGAGACCAGCGGTGAAAATGACGACTCGAGTATGAGCAAGTTTGACGAGTCATCCAACTTTGAGGATGATGTGGACGACATGGAAGATGACGAGGGACCAGAGTCTATCGATAAACAATCAAGTCCTATCAACCTGTCGATCAAGAAGAGCAGCAAACAAAGCTCTGCCCAATCTGTGGAGAGCGAAGTATGCAACAAGTCTCAGAAGAAATCTGAGCTAACTCCAGACAAAGAGAAACCTCAGAAGGCGAGGGACAAGGTGGAGAAAAAAGTCACAACGAGGCAAAAGAAGATTGAGAAGGTCAATGAGAATACTAAGGAGAACGCAACCGTAAAAGACAGCCAGATGGAGACAGACAACACCTGTTGTAACCACAGAAAACAGGGTAAAGAGGCGTGTCAAGAAGCAGCCTGTGGAGAAAATAACAGTCCAGGACCAAACAGAAATAACTCAATCGTTGGGAAAAGCAAGTTTGGAAAAAGACCAAATGGAGACAAAGAGATCTGACCAAGAGAAACCAGTGGTAGAAAGAGCAGTGAGGGGGAAAATGGAAAAAGAGAAACAGGAAGTAAAGGAGAGACTTGAGAAGGAGAAAGAAGAACAGCTGAAGAAAAAGAGCCATAACAAGCCAAGGAAGACAGGATCGAAGAAATCGGAGAAGGTTACTGAACAAGTTGAAGAAGCTCCACAGAGACTAAACACTTCAAAGAAAACTCAGGAGGAGAAGGTGGGCAAGACAAAGGCAGGTGAAGAGAAAAGCAGTGGAGGCTTTGGATTTATCAACAAAGCCGTCATCTGGTGAGGCATGTACCACCAAGGCCAAACGGCTGAAAGCCAAGGCTGCTGCCAAGCTGAAGTCAAAACCCAGCAGTTCTGAAGACATTAGCAAGACAGTTGAGCCACGTCCAGCCCCACAGAAGGATAACCAGGCCAGCGAGACAGTGCCAGCCCCAGTAAAGCAGAAGAAGATCAGGAATGCCAACAAGAAAACCACAGACCTTCAAGAAACCGTGGCTCCCGCTGAAGACAAGACGGGTGCAGTCAGTGATAATGCTTTAAGCTCTGTTAAAACCACCCAGAGCCCATCCACAGAGCCTCAGGAAGCATCCACGAAGCAGAAGAACCCAACACAAGACACAAGCATTGAGCAAGACCCTGCAGAAAAACACCTTGCACATCAAAATGCCCCGACAGATAAAATGACTCCAACTATGCCAGAGAAGACTTCTGACAAACCCATGGAGAAGAAATCTCTTTCCCCAAGCAGCTCAGGCGAGGAGACGCCATCTCCTATGGAAGATTGCCCTCCTCCAACATTCAGGCAGCCACTTGCCAAACCCACATCGCCCTCTCTGGATCTTCCCAGCCAGCGCGGTAAACCGGCTGACCCGGAGGACGACGAGGGCATCCACAGCAGCCATGAAGGGGGAAGTGACATCAGCGACAGCGCCTCTGAGGGCAGTGATGACTCTGGCCTCAATGGCACCGGTGCTGGGTCAGGGAAGATGGCGAACGACCCCGAAACGCCGACAGACGAGATTCCAACACCAACTGAGCTCAAGAGTCACATGTGCATCTTCTGTGACCGCACATTCCCTATGGAAGTGGAATATCGTCGCCACCTGAACCGTCACCTTGTCAACGTTTATTACATGGACAACACAGCCACAGGCCAGAAATAAGATCCTGTCTCTGCTGGCCAACACATTTACTTTTAAGCTAGCAGTGCTACAGACTTCTGTGGTTCCTGATGTGAGACTATTGAAATCCTGTTTGAAGCATGGCGTTAACAAGCTAAAAACAAGCTTGAGTTCTCAGTACTGTCGGGAACTTGCAGCTGCAACTCCTTTCCATTGCAATCCCAATGAACAGATGAGTCATTCTTTTCATATCTATTCTTACATATAGACACGTACACAGTCTGAGTGCCTATATTTTTTAAAGACAATTGTAAAGACTCATTTCATGCCTCATGGTGGTGCTCTCCCCAGCGATTGTGCTGTAGGGAGTAGAAGTTTTTCATTTAGTGACAGTTTGCTGAGATGTAATCGTTTGTCCAGGCCTCAACTCCTGGTTAATCAATTGAAAGTTCTGAAATACTGAGACTTTTTAAGTGTTCATCTGTTAGGTGAAATCAGTCCCTCTGTAGGATTTACAGTCTAAATATATTGTCCGATGTTTGAGAACCATTTCCAGTTCCAAACGACTCACAACATTTTTTGAATTTGGGTTTCAGATTCTGATACAGTCTGTTTGATAATACTAAGGCCTGCTTGTATACATGTAAATATCTTTCACACTTGTGAAATGGCATCATCCAGTAGTCTAGTCCAGACAAGAAACCAGTTGAGTGTCAGAATAGATCATGGATCATTGGAAAATGTTGCTTTTTCACTGATCAGCCATGTCAAGGAGCAACAACAGAGATCCATCATGGAACAGAGATTAGTTTCCAATGGTTGCAAGGCACATCCACCATGTTGGAGGAGAGACTGTAGTATTATCTCTTCCTCCCAGGGTAGGTTAGGCAGGAAGAGGTGATAATACTGCAGTTTTTCTTCTTGTCACACCTCCAACATAGTAGCAAGTCCGTCTTAACCATTGGGTACGTCTCTCCAAACACTGCGTGATAAGCTCGAGAGAAAATCCCATCATGAAAGAAGGCCATCACTTTCTTTGAACAACAAACCAAAGATTTCCCTTCCTCTCCTGTAGTGAGATGAGATTAGGAAGACCCAGGAGGTCTGCGGTCCAATAGACTGAATATAATGAAGCTTTCACCCCTTTTGTTGAGTCAAGTGGCCTGTGCAGCGTGGCGCCAGTCCATTAGTCAACCTGCCACAGTGGCTAGCAGATTTAGAGTCACATTTCACATTAATAGTAAAGGAAGAGACACTGCTTCGGCCTAGAGTAGGTACAGGCGAGATGGACAACACTGGGCAACTTTGGCAAACAAGAATAAAAAATATTCCAAGGTGACTATTCTGAAGAAAATCCTTTATTTGACCGCTCCATCTTGCAAGCTCAAACCGCTCCCATGCACCTTTTTGTTTTTAATATTTTGGATTTTTTGGATTCTTGTTTTACAGTTTTGGCACTTACTTTTATCCAGAGTGAACTATCAGTACGCCGGTGGAAGTCAGTACCTGCTCTTGCTCAAGGACACATTGCTGTTGAGACACAACATTGGCTGTAGCGCAGACCAAACATGGAAGCTTCTGGACAGTCTCTAACTAAAACCACTCGACCACGGCTAAACACAGGCTGGCAGAATCGACTCAACAGTCACAGCCGACATTTCTCAGCATGTGGATGGTGAAACTTTCAGGCCATGTTAGGAGGGACTTGAGTTCCTGGTTGGCTCACGGTGTCCTTTCAGCATTTGACGACTATGTAGTAACTCCATTGATCAAATAGATAGAAACCTTCTGATCAGCACTAAGGCATTTACAATAGACTAAATGCTAAATTGTGATTATTTCCCCTGAACTCTGGTATCAGCAGGTTACCAAATTAAATTAAAGTGATTTTGGTTTTTATTGTCTTGGACTTCAGCTGGTTTCACAGCTTCTGAAGGTCCTAAAATACGATATGGTTTCAGACACTATTGGGAGAGCAAGCTGGTGTTTCTGTTGACTCTAATAGTTTCACACGAGGCAGAAGGAAAGCCTGTCAGATTTTATCATGGGATGTAATTGCCCTCCAGTCCAAACCATGTTAAAATAAAGACCACAGCAACAAAATAAAATGAGTTCATCCCTCTGTCCCAATACCGGCGCTTCAGTTGAGAGTCTTGTAATATATGTAGAAATACGTTAGAAATACTTTCAGACTATTTTGAGTCATCGAGTCCAAAGATTATATTCTACTTATTGTTTTTTATTCTCTGGTGCCTTTGACAATCATTCTTGTGTAAAATAACTTCTTTCTTGTCTTCCGGTGTGGTTAGGTACTATTTCAGAGTAGACTTACTCAGGTGAAGTGAGACGTATTCCTTCTACATCTGAGTTATTTTTACGTTTTGTATTTTCTGTTGAGTTGAGTCCATCTGTCGATCATTCCTTGAGGTTTTGGAGTGACTCCGTTTCCAAGTCTGCAGTTCGGGTGCGTCTCTTTTCTACGTGACGTGCTTCTGTGATGAAGAACGGTTAGTCGATGTGCACAAGGAAACAAAACCTTGACGCCCGACTCATCTGTTCTGATTGGACTTGTGCCTCCAACGGCTGTTGTTTTCATAAAGGTGGCAACTTACAAACCTGCTTCCTGTTTGACGAGGTGATCAGAGTAGTGATTGGTTGTAACTGGAGGTGGAACGATATCTGGTTCTGATATTGGATATGATGGAGGTTCCTCCCTGACCAGCTACGTTCTATTTATCCATTTTTGTAGTTTTTTTTGTAAATGACTTCATGTAAAGTCAGTAATATCCCAGTCTCCCGGGGGGGGGGGGTCACCCTGCCTTAAAGAACTGCTGACACTAAAAGAATTTCATCAGTCTGGTTTCAATAGAGAAACATTGAATACTTGGGATTTTTTTGTTATGAAAATTGAAAAAAGTAGATATTTACTAAATATCTTGAGCAACTTCAATCTAAAAATTGAAAACCCGCATCGGTTGAACCCCGGTTGTAACTGCAGAAATGAAACCACGTCTTGTGTCCTGTAGATAACTCTGTGCAATATTGCCTTTTAGTTGTGATGCCAAAGTGAACGTGACTCCTGTATAAATGCACTCATGTAGATGGTTCTGGTTTACCGCTGTACATACTTTTTACACTCTTTGCTTTTGTTAGTGGCTGATGGATGTTAGTTACCTCTCCTGCATCACTGTAATCACACAGCAACTAAAAGAGGTAAATGAACTAAAAACCTGCTTGTACTGCCAGAAAGAGGAACTGGACGCTGGTTGGTTTTCTGTTGACTAGTAGTCGTTCAGTAATTGGAGTTTTTGCTGTCTGTAATTACACTGTAATAATGCAGAGGGAGACGTCATTAAAGCCACATTTTTCCTATTAATTGTAATAATCTTACATAATAAAACATTGCTTTGTATGTTAGTAAGTTCATTGTTTTCCACAAACCACCAACTAACCCAGTGGGCTGTAATCTCCCAGTTAAAACACAATATAGATGAAGTGTCAAACTGTATCATAGCTCTTCTGTACGTTTTCAAATAAAGATCCACAAAATCCTCCATGTCTGTTTTCCTTTCATTCAATAATATATTTATTTATTAATATTTCTCTGCTTCCTTGACGAGGTAAAACAACCAAAGGACTCGATAGATGCAGAGTCAGATTTTAACTGGGCAGAATAGATTCTTTTAAACCTTTATTAATCCAGGGAAAGTTGACAATCACACTGGGAGCTGCCCAGTACAACCAGTCTGAACCCTCCACTGGACCAACTGGGGTTAAGTGCCTTGCTCAAGGGCACTGTGACCTTCTGGTATTAAAAAGTTAATACAATATACAACTCTCCTTCAGTCCAACAAACATGAGCTCTTCAGATCACAAACTGCACAGGTGAAACAACGGTGAAGATGTCCACATTCTCTGGCTGGTCAGCGGAGGACGAGACGGCAACCAGACTCTTTGGTAGAGCAGGAAACATTTTGCCTGCAGGCCCGTCTGGTGGATTCTTCTCTCTCCCAGCCGTTGATTTAGATTTAAAGAGTCCAAATGATTAGACTGTTGTAAATACACTACATCTGATCTGCAGTGAATTCTGGTCTACGGTCTGAGTTTACCAAATGATGGCACGTTTTAAAGGAGGGAACTGAAGTCCGTTTCAGACCAGATCCTCTGGAAGACTGAGTGATGAACTTCAGGCTGGCAGGTCTTTTTCCAGAATGGACACACAGCCCTTCAGAAATGAACTTCCTTTATCTTCCTTTATATAAATATGAGCTTCTCTGCAGACCTTTGAGTTCATGTCTTCTTCTTCTTCACCTTGAGGCTGCTGTCCAGCAGGGCAGGGGGCTTCATGGGTTTGTAGGCAGCAGATTTCCTGATGCGTTCCCCTTTCAGAGTGACGACGTGGGGAAGCAGCGGCGGTCTCCTCAGACTGAAACCAGCAGCCTCTGGACTGTGAACCCTCAACACCAACTGGTCGCCTTCCACCCCCGTCACCGCCACCCAGCCTGCAGGCAGACGCCAAACCAGTTAGGGACTCAAATGATCTGAAACTTCCTGCTGCACATTCACACTGGGAGCTGACCAGTACAACCACAGTCTGACTGGTGGTCGCTGGGCAGCTCCACTGGGGCAGATGGGGGTAAAGCTCCTTGCTCAAGGGCACAGTGTTTACAGTGTTTACAGTGTTTCTCATTCACTTTCCCAGCTGGGATTCAAACCCTACAGCCTCAGGTTTGTTCCTCTTCAGCCTACTAACCCTACCAGGTTAGGGTTAACTTACACTACAGTTAACTACACACACATTACATGTCAACCTGCAGCATACAGTTGAAACTAGAAAACCTGTAAGAGCATCCAGCAGTAAAGGGAGGATGGATTCAAACCAGCAGTGATGAGCTTCAACATGAATGACAGTAAATGGACTGAATGACTGGATTACCTGCGGAGGACAGTTTGAGGTCGGCGGAGGCTTGGAGGTAACCCTGACCCTCCAGCCTGACCTCCTGAGGAACCAGCGCTGGAAACTCCTTCATACGATGATCCTCCACCCACCGGCACCTGAACACAACATGAGATCCACTTCCAGGTTAGACTGCTGTAGCAGATACTGTCCCTTTATTAAAAATGAAATCTGGTCATTGATTGTAGAATTGATCAATACTACACTGGTTGTCTATGGGAACAACTGAACCTGAACTGATTCTACTGATACCACATTTTTATCAGATTATTCTGGGTTTCAATGGAGACTTTTAGTGTCCATGATGGTCTAAATTCTGTTTCAGAGGATTTTCCACCGTGACAAGAATAAACTCAGATCAGTATCAGTCAGACTATCTTCTACAGTTCTCATGTGTAGTATACGGTCCAATAAGTGGTAAAACTAAACCCGCTCACCCCCAGCAGGGCGTGTCCGGCGTGTTTCTGGTAAACGGCGTCGGCCTTGTCCAGACTGGTGATGTGGACCGGGAGCCGGTTGGAGGCGACGACGGAAAACCAGCAGGACTTTTCACCCTATTAACAAATAACACATCAGTCCATCATCTCCATCAGTCAGCACGGCCACCTCCTACCCTGTTTCCTCTTTTCTGTCCACAAGGTCAAAGGTCACTGGTTTGCTTTGTTCAGTTAACAGATAATAACGACATGTCTGGGAAATAGTAATAACAGGATACAGCAAAGAAAAACAGAGCAGACGGGTTCAACACAACCAGCAATAGGAATGAAACGTATGAAGATGTTTCCAGTATGAAGACGTTTCCAGTATGAAGATGTTTCCAGTATGAAGATATTTCCAGTATGAAGATGTTTCCAGTATGAAGACGTTTCCAGTATGAAGATGTTTCCAGTATGAAGACGTTTCCAGTATGAAGGTGTTTCCAGTATGAAGACGTTTCCAGTATGAAGATGTTTCCAGTATGAAGATGTTTC
Organism: Hoplostethus atlanticus; assembly: GCA_034670405.1. Classification (NCBI taxonomy): domain Eukaryota; kingdom Metazoa; phylum Chordata; class Actinopteri; order Trachichthyiformes; family Trachichthyidae; genus Hoplostethus; species Hoplostethus atlanticus. The sequence continues at coordinate 1,620,442 of JAXDDX010000053.1, read as the reverse complement.
CAGTATGAAGATGTTTCCAGTATGAAGGCAGGAGGTGAAAAATACCAGCAGAACAAGATGAACATCAAACATGTATGGCAGAAGAAAAACTAACCAGGAAATGAAATGTTAAACGTTCAAGGACATGAAGTCCAACGGTGTTCAGCAGACAGGATGCAGATTGTTCTACTGACCTGGAGTCAGAAACCATCATTACATGGTGACAACATCAGACCTAACAACTGACCGTAGGCCTTCAATTTAGAGAATTTATACTAAGACGGATGTGATGGATGGATACCCTATGTGATGTAGGCAGTATAAAAACTAAAGATAGGTGTGGTTTATAACAGATGGTTTAAAGCTCCTATAGAGGAAGAGGAGGGAGAGGAGGAAGAGGAGGAAGAGGAGGAAGAGGAGGGACGGACCTGCAGGTAGTCGATCCGTCCTAAAGCCCCCAGGAAGAGACTCGTCTTGGGCTTCAGGACGAACGTCCGGGGGACGATGGCCTGGCTGGGAACCAGAAACCTCACCTCTGATTCAGTCAGCAGACTGAGGACCTGAGAGAGACACACAGGGAGGGAGGGGGGAGGGACAGCGTGAGAGAGCGAGAGAGCGAGAGAGAGAGAAATAAAGACATCATTGGAAGCTTAACGGTGGATTTTCCTTGATAAATGTATTATTGTGTTAAATTTCTAAGACCAGACAGACAGACAGACAGAGAGACAGACAGACAGACAGACAGACAGACAGACAGACAGACAGTCTCACATCGTGTTCCTTCATGATCCCCGGCGTGTCGAACAGCCAGCGGGCGTCTTTCAGCTCGTTGAGGCTGAACTCGGTTTCAGTCGACAGGCTGGAAGCTGAGATCCAATCAGAAGTCAGAACCTGTTCTACTACATCCAGAGCCCTTGAGCAAGGCAGTATGCTGCAGGATGCTACTGTACCAGACTGGGAGGTCTGGGTCTCTCACCTCCTTCCACCTCCTCCCCAGGTCGGTACTCTTCATAGGCCAGACTGTCTGGGTCGAACTCGATCACGCTGCTTCTGGATCCAGCTTCCATCCGAAACGTCCTCCCGATGCGACCTGGACAGGAACCCAGTAGAGGTCATTAGAGGTCATTAGAGGTCATTAGATGAGCCTGGATTTACCGTGTTTCCATTTCAACAGTGACCAGACGGAGGAAACAGCATCGACACAAACATGAAATAATGCTGCAATAAAAATGTAATGGACAGACAATCCCTTCCTTCTCCTACCTCCTAACCTTCTTTCCCTCCTCAATTTACTCCTTCCCTCCTCCTTCTTCTCTTCCCTCCCATGTCTTACCCACTAGGTATCCCTGCTTTCTGAAGTGCTGCAGTCTCTTCAGCTCGTCGGGGGAGAGATCGCCCTCTGTCTGCCTGGAGGCTTCGTTCAGGCGCTCGGACCTGCGGCTCACGCGGTACGGGGTCGGGTTGATGATGGGGAACTTCAGCAGGTTCAGAGTTGTACCTGAACGCCACACAGGACGAGAAGAAACAGAAACAGAGACAGAGGTCTGCTAGGGTGTCTGGAGGAAGAGTGAGAAGATGTTGCTCTCACGTGCATGATGGGAAATGGTTGATGTGTCTGGGTCGAACATGACCGGCGTGACGCGTTAGGTCGTATTTACTCAGATACGTGTTTGCCTTTGAGCAAGGCAGCATTCTGGTGTGACGTTCACTGCCACACAACCAGAGAAAGTGAAAGCATCTCCTCTGTCATACCAGGCCATGGAGAGATGGTGGCCTTGTGGATGACATCACTAGCCTTGGACTTGCAGTAGTCCGACTCCAGCAGCGTGTTGAACAGCGTCGACTTCCCTGCATTGGCCGTCCCGACCAGGTACACGTCCCCCTTGTACCGCCACGTCCTCTGGAGGCTCGAGATCAGGTTTTCAACGCCGTATCCCGTTTTGGCGCTGATCAGGTGGACGTCTTTCATGTTATCGCCGATGCCAGCATCAACGCAATACTGGGACAGCTGGCGTTTGATTCGCTGCAGGTAGTTGGCGGCGTCTCTGGGCAGCAGGTCCACCTTGTTCCCCAGAACAACGATGTGCTTGTTCCCGCCCACCAGCCCCAGCAGGTCGGGAACGATGGAGTCGGGGACGTCCAAGAGGTCGACGACCAGGAGAACCAAAGCCTTCTGGGGCTTTATCCCTTGCACAATGTCCCTGTACTCCTCTTTGGACATCTTGACGGTCAGCGCCCTCTGGTGGTGAGTCAGGAGGTAGCAGCGCTGGCAGGTGGCGTTCTTCAGCTGCTCCTCCTCCAGCAGAGCTTTGAACTTCTCGCTGGGCAGGTAGCCCGCAGCATCCGCAGCCGCGCAGTGCAACACGGCGCCGCATCCCGAGCAGCACGTGTCGCTGACGGGCTGATCCACGTCCGGCGTGCCGTAGATCTTCTGCTGGCCCTGACCTTTCTTCTTCTTCCTCCTCTTCGTCGTCACCAGGCTCTCATCGAGTGGGAAGTCAACATCGTGGAACTGAATGAAGGAGTCTGGGTCGACTTCCTGTTCAGCGACGGTTTTCAGAGACTTCAGCTGTTTCTCCAGGGCTCGTTGTTGTTTCTCAATGACTGAAGTTGGAGGCGTTTCCTCTTTCAGACGCGTGAGGGAGGAATTCATCTGGATCTCCTTCAGCAGCAGATCCTCCTGGTCGACCTGGTCTGGCTCTAAGTCCAGGAACACGAATTCCTCCTGCTGTGTCGGGTCAACAGTGGAGGTGCGGCTCAGGGCGATTCTGTCCATCTGACTGGTCTCCAGACCTTCACCTCTTCTTCTTCTTCTTCTGCTGTAAAACCTGAGAGACAGTCGATGGTTGGAAACCTGCCCCGTCTCCACCGAGCCGGGCAGCAGACACGCGGCAGCATCCCGGCTCTGTTTCTCACACAGACCGGGAACAAAACGTCGGCAGCTTCTCAAACACAGAAACTCCCGTAACGGGATTTGAAGTAACTTAAACATTTTCACAAACGAGTTCAATGGAGCGAAACTCCGTTTAACAAAACAGTAAATAGCAACTTAACCTTGGATAAAAACACATGCAAGTTGCCTGCAGCAGCCATTTACTTCCTGGTCGGACGTGACGTAATCCTGGTCGTTTATTTATGTTTTGGAAAACTGGGAATATGATCTTCTAATCTAATTTAAACCATTCTGTATGTATAAATATTTTTAGCATTAATATAAGAAAAATATTCTTGAATACTAAATGAAAAATAATTTGTTATTTGCCAAAATGGAGCGATACAAATCATGACGTCACATCTTTTCCGCGTTCACTTTGCTGTTTGCCCAACATGATAGTAATTAAGAGGTCTCACTCTGACTCTATTTCCAGGAACTAAAAACGGACACGAACGGTCTTCCCGCAGATATCTTCCCTTTAAAACAACCCTCTGAACAAGAAGGGTCCAGCTGCAGACCTCCACTCTCAGTACCCTTCTGTGAGCCAATGGGGGTTGAGCATGAGTAGTGGGGTTCCGTTGTATGAAGTACGTAAACTTTCACTTATTTCACCTTAGCAGTCCACCAAAATCTGTTTCTGAACAATTTTGAGGCGAGAAATAAGCTATCTAGTTGCTGAATCTTCACTCATATTAGATCTACAAGGCCTAATTTAAAAGTAAGTCAACGGCACTACTGCACTGCCGGTTGCCACCAAAAGGGTCCAACTGCAGACCTCCGGGCTCAGCACCCCCCAGAGCTCCCCGACCACCTCCGGGCTCATCACCATAGACATATATACATAGACGCCGCATTGACTGCTTCTGCCCATTGCTACGATACGTAAACGTCGCCGCCATATTGGACCGGACAAGACTGGCCTGTAAACAAATACAAGTAAACGGGGAGCTGCGGTTTTTCTGGATGAAAAGCACTATAACGTTTACATTTCTCAAACGATTTCAATGAGTCTTTTTTTATATTCAAGGGTTTATGATCTACGTGGGGGAGAAAAAAAGTTTTGTCTCCAGTTACATAATCGCTGCTAGACGCTCAAGAGAGCATGTCAACGTTAGGCTCACATAAACTGAATTACTCACGTGGTGGAAAATAATTCATTGTCATAAGGCATTGTAAAAACTCAGGTTTGTCAAGCATGGATTTGGCTTATTTTCCTTGGTTAATACTTGTGGAGACGTCCATATATAATATAAATTAATGTAAATGAAATGTGCAGAAAGTTATTTTTCTGTCCATGTCCCCGATCATTTTAGCTTTTCTTGTGCTCCAGGTCAGAACACAGCTCATTCACTTTGAAATACTGGGGGGGGGGCTGCTATAGTCTTTTTATAGCAGTGAAAGGACACAGATATACTCCAAGACAGACAATTACAGACAAAGACAATTATAAGATAAGATACGCCTTTATTGATCCCCAGAGGACAAATAAAGAGGGAAAATTCAATAATCGAGATCTATATTTCTCCAAACCGATTTTTATGACAAGCTACTCGTTTCGGCTAAGCGGCTGACATATTATGAATCTGACTGTAGTTAGCTGGCTAGCTAACTTTTCTCACACTTTGAAGGTTTCCCAAAGAGAAAGAGTTGATACACAGCAATTACAGCCTAACGATCGAGATTCTAAGTAACTGGAGACAAAACTTGTTTTTCTACTCCACGTAGATCATAAACCCTTGAATATAAAAACGGCTCATTGAAATCGGTTGAGAAATGTAAACGTTATAGTGCTTTTCATCCAGAAAAACCGCAGCTCCCCGTTTACTTGTATTTGTTTACAGGCCAGTCTTGCCCAGTCCAATATGGCGGCGACGTTTACGTACGATCCACAGGCCAATGCGGCGTCTATGTATATATGTCTATGCTCATCACCCTCAGAGCGCCGCCCACCTGCGGGCTCATCACCCTCAGAGCTCCGCCCACCTCCGGGCTCATCACCCTCACTATACTGTATTGTATTTTCTTTCAGAAGTCTATAAATATATGAAGACTATACTGCAATATATATTACAAATATTAAACTACATCAATATTAGTATTGTATTTTCTTTCAGAAGTCTTTAAATATATGAAGACTATATATATATACACACACACACAGTGATATATATTACAAATATTAAATTGATAACTCCAGTTATATAAAACCTATCAGATTTTAAAAAATGACAAATTCCAGTGTAGCTGCAGGTGGTGATTGAAGGGGTCCAAGCACACCTTGAAAAAGAGAAAACATCCACAACACAGTAGGTTGGCTAATTATTTTATTCAACTATTTCACAAGGTTTCTTGAAACTTGCGCACACAGGAATTTCAAGAGTGTCTCTGACTTCCGACATGAACCAAATGTACAAACAAAAAATTCTCCATCAATTCCTCGTGTGCCTGAAGAAGTTTTTCCTCGACTTCCTTTTGGTGTGTCAATCCCAACATGAGATAGGGAGGTTCTTTTACATTTCCCTTCAGAAGTTGGAGGTGGTTTTTTACCCACTCAGCTCCCAGGACAAACAAACTCTACAACCATGGTATCTGGTTATTTTAGACTAGACTATTGTCCTTTCCTCTCCCTTCCCCACCATCTAGAGACCTACATCAACAACTACTACAGCGCCATTAGTGAAGAGAAACGGCGCATATCAGTGAACTAGTTACGTTAACGTTAGTAGGCTAGTACCACACGCAAGTAAAGACTTATCATATCAGTGAACTAGTAATGTTAACGTTAGTAGGCTAGTACCACACGCTAGTAAAGACTTTTATCTCGGAACGTTGAGCACAAATCAACCGAATTATGTTACAAATGTAAAGTACGAGTACGAGTGAATGCACCTTTGTAAATCGCAAGCTTATGTTAGCTAACTCGCTAACCTCTATGGGAAATTATAGTAGTAAGCTAATAGGCTAGCAGTCAGATCCGTAAATGCATTTATTTACAATGCGTTTATTCTGAATACAAATATGAAAGCATTATCAGCGTTATTGTAATCTTATTAATCTAAAAATTGATGACATAAAAGTAGTATTAGACTACATTACTTACATGTGTAGTCGTTTGGGCCTTTGCTGCTTCGCTTCGGTGTCCCCCACTAGCTTGAAGCACGGCCAAGAAAGCGGTGGCAACCGGCAGTGCAGTAGTGCCGTTGACTTACGAAAGTCGGAACAAACTTTTAAATTAGGCCTTGTAGATCTAATATGAGTGAAGATTCAGCAATTGGATTGCTTATTTCTCGCCTCAAATTTGTTCAGAAACAGATTTTGGTGGACTGCTAAGGTGAAGTTTACATACTTCATACAACGGAACCCCACTACTCATGCTCAACCCCCATTGGCTCACAGAAGGGTACTGAGAGTGGAGGTCTCAAACCCCATTGGCTCACAGAACTAGGGTGCTGAGCGTGGAGGTCTGCAGTTGGACTCTTCTCGTTGCCACCGCTTTCTTGGCCGTGCGTCAAGCTAGTGGGGCACACCGAAGCGAAGCAGCAAAGGCCCAAACGACTACACATGTAAGTAATGTAGTCTAATACTACTTTTATGTCATCAATTTTTATATTAATAATATTACAATAACGCTGATAATGTGTTCATATTTGTATTCAGAATAAACGCTTTGTAAATAATATTTACGGATCCGACTGCTAGCCTATTAGCTTACTACTATAATTTCCCATAGAGGTTAGCAAGTTAGCTAACATAAGCTTGCGTTATGGTGCATTCCCTCGTACTCGTACTTTACATTTGTAACATAATTCGGTTGATTTGTGCTCAACGTTACGAGATAAAAGTCTTTACTAGAGTGTGGTACTAGCCTACTAACGTTAACATTACTAGTTCACTGATATGATAAGTCTTTACTTGCGTGTGGTACTAGCCTACTAACGTTAACGTAACTAGTTCACTGATATGCGCCGTTTCTCTTCACTAATGGCGCTGTAGTAGTAGTTGATGTAGGTCTCTAGATGGTGGGGAAGGGAGAGGAGAGGAGAGGACAATAGTCTAGTCTAAAATAACCAGATACCATGGTTGTAGAGTTTGTTTGTATCCTGCTAATGAATTCCTGTGCAATGTGTTGTGGTCAACAGAATGTGTGTTATTTGGTTAAAGTGGTTTTAAACCTCTGGCCATTGAGCCACATCTTAAAAATATTTGTGTTATTGTATTTTAACCAGCCTATCTTACCAATATAACACAGAGACTTTAAACTGTTTTTGTCTTGTAGACCATGGCAAGAGCGCACTCCTGGGAGCTGAGTGGGTAAAAAACCACCTCCACCGGTTGAAGGGAAATGTAAAAGAACCTCCCTATCTCATGTTGGGATTGACACACCAAAAGGAAGTCGAGGAAAAACTTCTTCAGGCACACAATGAAGACCACGAGGGAATTGATGGAGAATTTTTTGTTTGTACATTTGGTTCATGTCGGAAGTCAGAGACACTCTTGAACGTTTCAAGAAACCTTGTGAAATAGTTGAATAAAATAATTAGCCTACCTACTGTGTTGTGGATGTTTTCTCTTTTTCAAGGTGTGCTTGGACCCCTTCAATCACCGCCTGCAGCTACACTGGAATTTGTCATTTTTTAAAAATCTGATAGGTTTTACATAACTGGAGTGACAATTATCAATTTAATATATCAGTGTGTGTGTGTGTATATATATATATATATATACTATATATAGTCTTCATATATTTAAAGACTTCTGAAAGAAAATACAATACTAATATTGATGTAGTTTAATATTTGTAATATATATCGCAGTACAGTCTTCAAGAAAATACAATACTAATATTGATGTAGTTTAATATTTGTAATATATATCGCAGTATATATACTCTTCATATATTTATAGACTTCTGAAAGAAAATACAATACAGTATAGTGAGGGTGATGAGCCCGGAGGTGGGCGGAGCTCTGAGGGTGATGCGCCCGGAGGTGGGTGGAGCTCTGCTCTGAGGGTGATGAGCCCGGAGGTGGGCGGGGAGCTCTGGGGGTGCTGAGCCCGGAGGTCTGCAGTTGGACCCTTTTTTTGAACCCCAAGCAGTTTCTGGGCGTTTTTTGCTCCTGTCACGTTTCCTCACTGTGGGCTCATTTTTCACTGCATCTGCAAGTCCTGCACCTCTATGGAAACAGTACAATCATGGCTAGAAGGAGGGAGAACTCAAAAGTGTCTTTTGTGTAGTATAACACAGTTATAATGCCATAAATCATAAAAGAAGAAAAAACGTAAATTGAATTTCTTTGATCATTTATTTTGCAAAAATTGAAAAAAGGTGGAATCTATATACCCAACATTTTTCCAAGTGCCCACAAGTGTTACCAACACAGGGAAAAAAATGGGGGCTCCACATGCTATACATCTTGGAACTATTTCCATTTTTACAACTTTTTAAAAACTATTTACAGGTCAACTCTGGCTCGTCTTTCACAATGCAGAGGCACCAGAGTCATGCCAGTCGCAAAAGCAGTTCCTGTCTACAATCAGGCACAGTGCCACACCACACTTTCTACACTTCCATGCAGTCTTTTTTTTGCACTGAACACAGGAAAGCCTTCCTTCTGTGGCCTTATTCGACCCCCCCGCATCTGGGTTTATAGCCACAGGGATGCAGGTCTGTGGGGCAGGTGTGGATCGTGGGGCAGGTGTGGATGGACTGGATGGTGGGGCAGGTGTGGATGGACTGGATGGCGGGGCAGGTGTGGATGGACTGGATGGTGGGGTAGGTCTGGATGGGCTGGATGGTGGGGTAGGTCTGGATGGGCTGGATGGTGGGGTAGGTGTGTCGTCCAACAAACAGCCACAAAGTTCAACAGTGAGGGTCTCCATGAACTTCAAGTGAGTCATGGGTTGTTTCTGTTTCGTCTGGCACAGTTCTTTGTGAAGGATGTAGGAGTTTGTGGCTGCAATGTCGATGAAGTGTCGAAATAGGTTTCTGTACCACCTCATTGTCTTGTGGTGCACTGAATAATACTGGATCAGCTGGTCCGAAAGATCTACACCGCCCATGTACTTGTTGTATTCTGTCACCGAGGTTGGTATGGGGATGCTTTGGGTCTGCCACCGTCCATCACTCCCCTTCACACGCCTGCCCACGGTTTCACCTGAGTAAACCGTGTGAATTGTAGAGCAGACAGACACCTCTCTAGAGTCCATCCACTTTGTGAAAAGCAGTGGTCCATTTCTAATCCACCTTATCGTTCCTCTGCGGGACTTTTTTGTTATTATTATTGCTGTGTCCCTGTATGTGCCACATGCACGAATCTTGAAAGAAAGAAGGTCCTTGAAGAGCTTTGGGCTTGTATAGAAATTATCACAGTACAGGTGATAACCACTTCCAAGGTAAGTGTGATCCATCAAGCCCATAACAGAGTCATATGAAAGTCCCTGTCCAGATGTGAATTGGGATCTGCCTGTATAGACTGTGAAATCAATGGTGTAACCGTTGCTGGAATCAGCCAACACGAAGAGTTTGATGCCCCACTTGGTTGGTTTATTTTTGATGTACTGACGCATTCCAATTTTAGCTTTTGTAGCCACCATTCGTTCATCTATTGAGATGTTTTGACGGGGATGGTAAAATGCCTTGCATGCATTCCGCAAATGGCCATATAATGGCCTGAGTCGGTGCAGGGGGTCATATTCAGGTGTGCCCTTTTTGGTGTCATTTACTGCATCTTCATCTGGATTGCTCATGTGTAGGTTCCATGAGATCACCTGGAAAGCGCTTCTGGCCATGACTGAGGCCGGAGATATGACGCTGAAAAAAGACTTCTGTCTCCAGTACTGTTGCACTTGTGGCAGCTTCAGGATTGCCATGTAAAACAGGAGTCCCACAAATTTGAAGAAATCACTGGGACCAATGTCACTCCACTTGAATTTCTTTCCTTTAGCAATGTTCTTTTTGGCCTGTTTGTTTGTGTTGTCACAGATGATCTTGACAGTGTGGTCATCAAAAAATGTTTTGAACAGCTCAGACGGTCCGGGGTTGTCTGTTATCCCAAATATTTGCACTCCAGGCGTCCGAGCAGGGTAAAACATCGTGAGAGGCTCCGGCAATGCATCTGGTTGATGTTCTGTCTGCCATCTAGTAGCAGAGTCTGCGGTCGGTGTTTCACGTCCTTGGCTAGGAGCGGATGTGGAAGGAGTTGGTGTTGCACGGCAGGGACCACGTCCACGTCCGCGTCCAGGGCTGCGTCCAGGGCTGCGTCGAGGGCTGCGTCCAGGGCTGCCTCCACGTCCACGTCCATGTCTAGGGCTGCGTCCAGGGCTGCGTCCACGTCCATGTCTAGGGCTACGTCCAGGGCTGCGTCCACGTCCATGTCTAGGGCTACGTCCAGGGCTACGTCCAGGGCTGCGTACAGGGCTGCGTCCACATTCATTTGTCTGCTCAGGCTCTGACACTGAAGTGCTCGCTGAGACAGAACTCCCCTGTGGTGAAGGAGATGATGGTGGAGCAGAACAGGGCTGTCCACCTGAAGTGGAGGGTCCTGTGTTGTCATCATAAGATCTAAAAGAAATAATATAACATTATAATATTTATAATATTATTATAATATATAATATTTATAAATATGTATATATACAATAAGAATATAAGAATAAAAACACCAGAATAAAAAACACAGCAGTGAAGTGATAGTCTAGCCACCAGAACTCAGAACAGAGAGCTGTCACTATGATAAAGTAGGCTATATGCTAATGGGAGTAGTGCAAATTAGGGGTGGGCGATAATCGTGTTTATAATCGTCATTTTAATTATGTAATCGTGGCAACTTTTCAAAATCGTTGATTTCGATTGTTATTTAGGCTACAAGAACGAGGAACGTCTAGAAGCGCCAGTTAGCAAAGCAACCAGTGTGTCTGTGTGTGTGCGCGCGCATCAGACGTAACATCACTTTCCCGCGAATGAATGGGAAGTCAGACAAAGGAACGGCATAGAGCATCCGGTCAATTTCAAAATAAAACAAATAAAATAATCGTTCATTAATCGTAATCGAGGTAAAAGTTTGAAATAATCGTGATATTGATTTGAAGTCATATCGCCCACCCCTAGTGCAAATATACATGAATTACAATTTATAACATGTATAAATATAACCTATCCACATATTCTAGAGATACAACGTGATTAAATGAGAAAATATACTCACATGTCCTCGCATGGATCCCTGCCTTCTTCAAAATCCTCCTCTGACCCGCTGGAAAAACTGTCCGGAGCTGAGTCTGCATCACTCCCGGATGTATCCTCAGCAGACATGGCGATGACTTGGTCTGCCGTATATTTTCGAGCCATTCTGCATTTATTGCTCAGTATGTTTTCTTTTTATGTTCTACCAACTCTCTGACGATATCTCTTTGTCCTCTCTCGGTCCTCTCGTCTCTGCTGCATTCGCTGATTTTTTTTGTCACGTGACTTTTGGTCTCACCGGAGTCATTCATGGCTTCCCAGTTGCGCCGAGGTGCGCAGAATTAATGTTTTTTTTTTACAGAATCCTGATCGTGCAAACGGTTTATTTTTCGCGAAATTTTAAATGAGACATGTAGAATAAAGTGATTTTGATGGAATGTCACTATTTTAAACTTAGATTTGTTTACATGTCCTGACGGAAGCGGAAGCACATGATTAGTTCAGGGACAGTCGGAAAGTCGAAAATCCGACGATCATTTCTATGTTTACAGTTTCTGGCTATGATAAATGTAATTTTGGCGATTTTTTAAAAAGAAAACATGCATTTCTTAAATTTAGTTTGGGCCAAATTACACACAAACACAACGTATTATATTACTTTATTGGCAAAAGAAATATCCCATATTTTATTTTTTAAATATTGTTTAAAATTCGTTTTCTTTTCTAATGTACCAAAATCTTTAATTTCATTAATAAAATGGGGTCCACTAAGTGAGGAGTATTGTTAACATCCAGAGGTAAAATTTAGTTTTCGTTTTGTCTGTTTTGTTGTTTCAGGGCTATACTACATCGGTCGCCATGGTAACAGCTCTGTTTGGCGAGGGTTAACTCTACTTTTTAAGCCCACTTTTTTCAAACCTCCATTTTTTTAAACTACAGAGTGACATATGTTCTTGATACACGATCTCTGGTCAGACAGAACTTCCTAGCTGTGTTTCCTGCTCGTTGACTTCATCACATCACCAACATGTTCAACCTCAGAAACACAGCTCTGAGATCAGCGCGGATCCTGCAGAAAACACTCGGAGTTGTGGTGAGTTTTGACTTTTGACCAGAAGAAGTTTCATCTAACATAAGAGTTTAGTTTTGTCACATTTTGTTTTTTTAGGTTAACCTGCAACAGACTGCAGCAGTGGCCTGATGGTCAGACTTCAGTCAAACTTTAGACATGTTTGATAGTTAGTAGTATAGTATAGTATGTTTTATAGTTGTCCTAATATTTACTGTATTACGTGTGAAATAGGAATAATAACTCTTAGTTACTCTTATTATTTTATCCCTGACTCAACCTGTAGACAGTCAGCTATAAACTACACCAACCACACACAGACTAACCTACCCTGACTCGGTTGAAGCACCATACACACTATATGTTTCCATTGCTGTTTATTTGTGAAGCCAGTTCAGTGACCGTGATCTTTGGACAGCAGAGTAGAAGGTAAGATGTGAACTGATCAGTGTTGGAGCCACAAAGGGCCTTTAGTTTAACATTAACCACCAACCCAACCAGTATAGGAAACATGCATTACTTAGTTACCTGGAGCCTCCACTTTATTTTACATTTATGTTACTGAGGATTTATAGCAACATGAAAAACAAAAATGTACCTATTTTCTTTTTTCTAATTCTATTTTATTATAGAATATATTATTATGCTCAAATGGTAAGTTCAGTTGGAACGGCCCTCATGAAAAATAACTAAAATAACTAAAACATGACTAAAATATATGTTACCATAGGACATAAAAGAATACCACAAGGTACAGTAAGGTCACTGTAAACTCACTATTGAGTAACACAGACAGTTTGGTCTGTAGTATACATAATAAATACTTACATGTAGTTCTTTCATTTGGCCACAAGGTGTCAGCATTCACCTTGTTTTCTCCAAAGATGGTCTGGTCTGTTGAACCCACTAAATTAATCACTTACTAGTAAGTAACTGACCCTCCTGGTCTGTAAAAGTAGGCGTTAACCCCTACAGTGCATAGCTGTTACCATAGCAACCGCTTTGGTTCAGAGCTGGTTTGTGGAGGGAAGGTTGTCGGGTTGAATCCCCAGACTGGCTGGGAAAATGTAGGTGGTTCAACAACTACCACTGAGGTGCCCTTACCCTACTGGTCAGCTCCCAGTGGAACCAGTAGAGACTGTGGTTGTACTGGTCAGCTCCCAGTGGAACCAGTAGAGACTGTGGTTGTACTGGTCAGTACTAATACAGACACATCGGTGTGAAGGAAGCTTTCCCAGAACGGCCTTATAAATAAAGTTTTACCAGAGACTAAGACTACACATGGACAGACGGCCAACCAGCTCATACCTGGTTGTGCTCCCCGGCCAAAAACAGACGTCAGAGTGAGACCTCTTTGGTTTTTACTCCTCTCTGCAGCCTCGGGTGCGACTCTCGACTGGTGCCCAGCAGCAACAAGGCACCTTCTACGAGTTCCGGACCTACAGAATCCGTCCCGACCAGAACGCCGCCTTCCTCAAACTGACCAATGAGAAGATTCACCTCCGCACCGCACACTCCGAGCTGATTGGCTACTGGAGCGTCGAGTACGGCGGCCTGAACCAAGCCTTCCATATCTGGAAGTATGGTGAGGAGAGAGAGGGAGGGAGGGAGAGAGACACAGATCACACATCATTAAGATCTGATCTGATTTGATCTGATCTGACCTCATCTCATCTCATCTCATCTCATCTCATCTCATCTCTCCTTCTTCTACCCAGACAGTTATTCTCAGCGGGCAGGTGTTCGGGCAGCCCTGGCCCAGGACCCCAAGTGGATAGAGGAGTATATCTCCAAGGCGATACCGATGCTGACGTCCCAGGACAACGAGGTCACCTACCTGGTCCCCTGGAGCCGAGTCCAGAAGCCCCCGAAGGAGGGCGGTACGTAACACCTCTGTTAGTCCACAAGGTGGCAGCAGCTCACCTCAGCTCCTCAACCTGCTCAGGGATCAGCAGGGTGAGGAAAGGTTGTCCGCCATATTTAGTGTGGTTCTGTTAGGGGGCAAAATGGGTCCTGAAGTCTACATGGAGTAAAATGCTGTTTCTACAGCATCGCTCTAGAAACATCTCACATCAGAAAACAACCAGAAATCAAGTTAGCAGATAAAACCAGAAGAGAAACACAAAATCACTCGTGCAGGTTGGTTTGGAGAGCCGCCTCCCCAGAAGATAAACTCCACCTCTGTAAAGTTAGTACCTCGTGGTGAACAGAATAGAATACAATAGAACACAACTTAGACGGCATTTCTACAAGGTGAGAGAGAGAACGTGGTCAGTCAACTGACTGGTTTGTGTAGGAGTTCATGACCGGATCCAGCTGACCTCTGATCTGTCTCAGAAGTGAAGGAGCGTTTCAGAAGATCCTTTTTTGAGGAAGTGAAATTTCTGCTGTTTTGACTGAGAAACGATGAGTCGGCGTTCTGCGTTCACCAAAACAACTCCTGTACTGAAACCCAAGCGTCAGCAGTGAGGTGTGATGAAACCTTTGAACAGCTGTGTCCCACGGGGTCAAAGGTCAAGTCAACATGTTGCTTTAGACCAGTTCACTGACACACACAGGAAGAGTTCATTTAGATAATACTATATATAGATATATTTATATATATCTATATTTATATACAGTACTGTGCAAAAGTCTGAGGCACATGTAAAAATTCATTCACTGGTAATGGATTTTAACTGTGTGTGTGTGTGTGTGTGTGTGTGTGTGTGTGTGTGTGTGTGTGTGTGTGTGTCAGGAGTGTATGAGCTGATTTCCTTCCAGATGCGTCCCGGCGGTCCGGCGGTTTGGGGCAAGGCCTTCCAGGCGGCCATCACCTCCCATGATGCACCGGGGTACGGCAGCCTGGTGGGAGCCTTCCACAGCGAGTTTGGGCAGCTGAACAAAGGTACGCTCTCAAAGCTAGAGAGTCTCCTAGAGGTTCTCCGAAGCACCCTGGGGTTCTTCACCACACTAAACTAACTATTGAGAGAACATCATGAAAGCTGAACGATATTGGACCTTTAAGTTCTGATGAAGTGTGACGTCATGTACTGATGGAGTGTCTCTGTCCTGCCGGGTCAGTCCACACCCTCTGGTGGTACGAGAGTCCAGACCAACGGGCCGCCGTCCGCCATGAAGCCCACGGTGACGCCAGGGTGGTCGCCGCCGGTAAGACCACCTCAGAATATAGATCATACAAAACCACACAATAGAAACATTCTACTTCAGTTACTGGTTTTCTGTTTCCCAGAATGCCTTTAGACAAGCCCATTACTCTAAATGCAGAATGTCTTGTAGCTGCATTGCATTCTGGTCTATTGAGGTCGGTGGAGAGAAAAAAAAACAAAATATAGACCTAGACATGCAAAGTACAGTACAATGAACCATGATGTTTACTGATTCTCTCTCTCTCTCTCTCTCTCTCTCTCTCTCTCTCTCTCTCTCTCTCTCTCTCTCTCTCTCTCTAGTCAGGGAAAGTGTTGCCTATCTGGAGTCTCAGAGCAACAAACTCATGTTCCCTTGTCCCTTCTCTCCACTGAAATAACTTCCTTTCCTCCGCTGGAGAAACTGACCTAAGATCTGCCTGTCCTGGCAGTAGGCGCTAACGCTAATCACCTGAGGACTGGACATGAATGTGAGCCAGGGATGTAACATTACCTTCTCACGAGACAGCAGAGAAAAAGAGACACTTAACGACAATAAAACACATTTACATCTTCTTACCCCGTTACTAGATACTAACAGTAGGCACTTTCAGGCTGCAGCTAACTGGCTAGCCATGCTACCAGTCTCTCTTTACTCCTGTTAGCATTACAGCAGGGTCCAGCTAACTGGCTAACCATGCTACCGGTCTCTCTTTACTCCTGTTAGCATTACAGCAGGGTCCAGCTAACTGGCTAACCATGCTACCGGTCTCTCTTTACTCCTGTTAGCATTACAGCAGGGTCCAGCTAACTGGCTAACCATGCTACCGGTCTCTCTTTACTCCTGTTAGCATTACAGCAGGGTCCAGCTAACTGGCTAACCATGCTACCGATCTCTCTTTACTCCTGTTAGCATTACAGCAGGGTCCAGCTAACTGGCTAGCCATGCTACCGATCTCTCTTTACGCCTGTTAGCATTACAGCAGGGTCCAGCTAACTGGCTAACCATGCTACCGGTCTCTCTTTACGCCTGTTAGCATTACAGCAGGGTCCAGCTAACTGGCTAGCCATGCTACCGATCTCTCTTTACGCCTGTTAGCATTACAGCAGGGTCCAGCTAACTGGCTAGCCATGCTACCGATCTCTCTTTACGCCTGTTAGCATTACAGCAGGGTCCAGCTAACTGACTAGCCATGCTACCGATCTCTCTTTACGCCTGTTAGCATTACAGCAGGGTCCAGCTAACTGGCTAGCCATGCTACCGATCTCTCTTTACGCCTGTTAGCATTACAGCAGGGTCCAGCTAACTGACTAGCCATGCTACCGATCTCTCTTTACGCCTGTTAGCATTACAGCAGGGTCCAGCTAACTGGCTAGCCATGCTACCAGTCTGTGTTTATTCCTGTCAGTATTACAAAGTCACTAATTCTAACGACTACAATCCCTGTCCGAAGGGAAAATCGACATGAAGTTATTAATCTTTTTATTTGTGAAATAGAGAAATAGAGAGGCTGATATTAATCTATTTGTTGCAAATTATAATATACCAATATCAGTGGTAGTTCCATGTTAATGGAGTCTTTCAATAAAAGGTCTTTCTTTGTTGATATCAGTTGTTCGCCTTGTGTGATCTGGATCAGAACGGGGACCGATTCATCATCTTTACATCCTCGTCATTTAGCTGAGAAACCTCCACTGAGGTCAACAGCAGAATCAGCTTCATAGATCACCAACATTACAAACAACCAATAGTAAGGTCAAGGGTCAGAGGTCAACGCACCCAGAGAATACATGGACTAATGTTTCTGATAGAATGATCGTGGATGATAGAGGAGGGTTGGGGGAAGAAAAACAGAAATAAAAGGTTTTTCTAGTTGAGCCTCTCTGAGAATAATTCGTTTTCTGAACTTGTCACCAAGCACGCTACACTACATTTTGTCTCCTAATGTCTGAAGCTGTCCAGGCCTCACTTCTCCCTGCCAGGGTCAAAGGTCAGATTTAGGAAACTTAATCTGAATTTGATTATAACATGAGACCGACTATCAGCAGTCTTCAAGTCACTGTGCTCTGCTGCCTTCAGGGTTTAGAACAGCATCGTTCACCTCTAATACTTAGAATGTAAAAAATATTAGAACTAATATATTGATCCACTGAGGCAGTTTGTCTTCAGTTCAAACATTCAAGCACTTTTTCAGTGTCTGAGGGATGAACCATGATGCAGTTTTATTGAATGTACCCGTTTACACATTGATCATATTTTTCTTATTGATCACTGGCGTTCCTGTCAACCCCAAACTCAGTGATCATGTTTACGACATGAAAAGAAACGTGGATTACCTTTATGAATGAATAACCATGAATAAATTAACTTTTCAAAACCAGTTGTGTTCTTTTCAATGTTTTTTTCATCTATTTCTTTGCACTGGATAAAAGCTGCAGGTCAACTGGAGCTGCTCAGTGGAACCAGCAGGAGACTGGTTGTACTGGTGGTACTGGTCAGCTCCCAGTATGAAGGTGTGTCACTGAAGCAGGACGAGGCGAGACGGTCGATTTGTTTCGTTTTATTGTGTTGAACAGGGCCAGTAACAGTTATTCCCACAGCCTTTTTTTAATACATTAAAACGTAAACAGCTATTAAATAAAGAACATTTTCTGTGGAGGATCAACTTTTCGATCAGGAAAAAAAAACAATCTTATACATAATCTGGAAATTTCAGTGCAAAATAAACAATTCCAATTAACACCACCAATAAAGTGCTTGGAATGTGGAAGGGACGAATCCACGTCCTGTTTCAGCTCAACCTCCCCAGATTACCACGTCCTTTAACCTCCGGGACGGCCGAGGAACTTTGGTCTCGTCTTCTGACCAAACTCACCAGCAGCCAGAAGACTCAAATTACAGCATTGAAAGGACAGAAACGTGATTTTTAACACTTATCAACCTATTTACGGAGAATCTCCCTCCTCCTCGCTAGTGGTCTAAAGGCGGTGAAAATACTGTAGTGTGCTTTGAGTGGTAGAAGAGTTCTCCCATCAGGCCACTGGGATGTGATGAGGTATTCATTGCAGAGCTGTGAGAATGTGGACTTTTAACACCCAAACAAATCTTTTTTTTCCTCTTTTCTTATAAAAGCTATAAAATCAAACAATGCTTCCTTTCCAGACGTACAGTACTTTGCATCGTGTACTTTGAGCACTTTGATTGGAGTGTAAAGGCGACTGAGTCCACTACACAATGCCACATGCTACGGAAAAAACATCCTGAACAGTAATGCCGCCTCGGACTCAGTCGGGATAGTAAGACAATTACATCTACACATATAAATAAAACACACACAATAAAAACGGAATCAAACATGAAAAAAGTTCAGATTGTTGCAGTCTAGCCCTTGGCCGTTGAAATGATTTTGATTCTTCATCGTGTAAATTCTGGTCTCTGAGTCAAACGACAGAATAAGAAACAGACCCTGAATTGTTCATTGGCAGGCACCACTTGAAAATTACAGAAAATAGAAAATATCGCAGCGCCACCAAAAGGAGCAATGTGCGCCATCGTGGGGCTAAAGCACTTGAAGATTATGGCAGTTATTCAAGTTTAACTCTCTCTCTCTCTCTCTCTCTCTCTGCGAGGGGCGATCGACCTCGCAGCGTGGGAACGTTTGCATTGACTTGCATCGAGCTTCCCGGTCAGCGGCTTGGCAGGGCAACGCCTGACCGGAGAATTAAAACAAGTATTACAATACTACTGGAAGGAGGCGGGGGAGGGGCTTGGGGGGGTCAAGGGTCAAGTCCAGTTTGGGGTCTCCAGTGGGTTTCACATCGGACTCTCTTTTAGCTTGTCCTCCGCGGACTCCTCTGGTACTTGGTTGGAGCTGAGCGTGGGAATGTCTATCACAGCCTCCTTACGCTTCACTGAATTGTCCTTACAGTGGTAGTCGTCACTCTGGTCCTTGGCGAAGTTCACAAACACCTGAAACAGACAGGAAGTCATTTAGAACATCTTAGCACTTTGAACCAACAACAACAATTCCCTACTGCCAGTGTTTCTGAAAATACATCTTCCTTTCTCTCCTTCCTCCATCTGCCGTCTCCAGAAACTCTTTATCTTTAGCTCCGTTAGCGCTGGAAGAACAGCGCCCTCTTCCTGTTTGGTGCCGTAAAGCAATCCAGCAGATTTCCCTCCAAATCGACCCGGTGGACACAATGTAGAATGAGAGTAGAGGCTGGTAGAGGCTGGTAGAGGCTGGTAGAGGCTGACAGGCTGGTAGAGGCTGGTAGAGGCTGGTAGAGGCTGACAGGCTGGTAGAGGCTGGTAGAGGCTGGTAGAAGATGACAGGCTGGTAGAGGCTGGTAGAGGCTGACAGGCTGGTAGAGGCTGGTAGAGGTTGGTAGAGGCTGGTAGAAGATGACAGGCTGGTAGAGGCTGGTAGAGGCTGACAGGCTGGTAGAGGCTGGTAGAAGATGACAGGCTGGTAGAGGTTGGTAGAGGCTGGTAGAGGCTGACAGGCTGGTAGAGGCTGGTAGAGGTTGGTAGAGGCTGGTAGAGGCTGACAGGCTGGTAGAGGCTGGTAGAAGATGACAGGCTGGTAGAGGCTGGTAGAAGATGACAGGCTGGTAGAGGCTGGTAGAGGCTGACAGGCTGGTAGAGGCTGGTAGAGGCTGGTAGAAGATGACAGGCTGGTAGAGGCTGGTAGAGGCTGACAGGCTGGTAGAGGCTGGTAGAGGCTGACAGGCTGGTGGTGGTGGAGTCGTACTGACTCTACAGTAATGTGTTGGTTTATTGATTTAAATGCTAGTTTAGTTGCTGTCTATGTAGACGCTCCCCCTACTGGCACGTTCACACCCAGCATGCTGCTGCAGCGTTTCCTCCTTTAGCTCAGCTAGCATAACAACATGAAGCGAGGGCAAACCTCAGTCTGGACTGATGCTCATGTTCAGATGTTTCTTCATGTGTTCTTAACTGGTATGAACACCAGAGAAGAGCAGACAAGTCCATCATGGTAGATCAAGTGACAGACCTGAACCTGAAGCAACCAGATACTAAAATACACCAAAGTCAACTTTTCCTCTCTGGACCAGCTGGAGGAGTGATTTCACCCTAAAAAGCCGATTTGTTGTGTTTTTATTTCAAACCCCGCCTGTAAACCAAATTTCTGACAGACTTGAACTGAACTGACCTGGTCCAGGGTGGTCTGGCTGACGGAGTAGTCCTCTATCTGCAGCAGGTCCTTGTTCTTGGCCAGGATGGAGAAGATGTGGGCCAGCGACGTGAGGGAGGAGGACAGCTGGTACTGCAGGATGTTGCGGTGCCTCTCCTTCAGAGTGCTGCCCGGCAGCTCGCTCTCGATGAACTTCATCACCGAAACCAGGTCTGGGTCGGGACCGCCGACCCGCAGGATGATGGTGTAGCCGTCGCCAAACCTGGGGAGGGATGGAGGAGGGATGGGAGGGAGGACAGGGGTGAAAACTCTTTACATCAGGATTTTATGAAAGGGACATTTACTGAAGAAGGAGGTTTTCGTCTCTAGTGGATTTAAAATACCGGGTGAATTTGTTCTTACCGGTTCTTGAGATGCTGGACGCTCCCGAGACAACGGAACCTGCCGTTGACCATGATGGCCATCCTGGTGCACAGAGCCTCACACTCCTCCATACTGGACACAAAATGGAGGACATGGACCACACGGTTAGTGAGTATGGACGTCTAAGCTAGGATCTAATGTCGCCCCCCAGAGGTGTGGAGGGGCGTCGCATCCCGCTGAGCACTTTGATGCTGAAAACGAGTCCTGGTGGTTTAAATGAGGCTACATGGTTTAGAGGTGAAAGTTTAGTAGACGTCTATGAAACTTTAAGTGTTTTCTTCTATTTCTTCTCTTCCTCACTTAAAATTAATCTTGCCTCAATGTGAAGGTGAAATAAAGGTTAAATAAAACAAACTATTTGTATTAATAATAAATTATTATAAAATATATTCTATAATAATAATATATATTATTCTAAAAATGATACATAACATGGTGCTCATCAAAATATGTTACATGATATAGACTATGTCAGCCAACAACTGAATTCTCCATTTGACTCCTTTGTGTGAAAGGACTCTTATTTTGAAGTCATTCATGTCCTTACCTGTGCGAGGTGAGGACCACGGAGCGTCCCTCCTTGATGACGCTGTGGATGCAGTTCCAGAGGGCCCGCCGGGCCTTGGGGTCCATGCCGGTGGTCGGCTCGTCCTGTAACGAGGAGCACGGCCAGGTTGAGGTTCGCCCACAGGTTGAGCAGGAAACACACCGCAAAGGTCAGGAGCAGCGGCAGGCACGGCATCGCTAGCTCGCCGCCGCTAACGCCACATCCTGTTTCTACTGCCTGCTTGACTCCCTTCCTTCCTTCTATCTGGCTGGTTGTTTCTGGTTGGATACTCTTTGCCTCACCAATAATTTCCGTTCCTCGACTTTGTCTGCCTTTTGCTCTATTTTGATTAAATTCCCATCATGCCCTTCTTCCTCTCCTCATCTTCCTGTTTCTTTTCCCTGCTCGACTCTGTTCTCCTCCCTGAACCTGCTTCTCTTCTCTTTAGGAAACCAAACAGCTGATTCAGCAACACAAACACCCAGGGTCAGAGGGAGGGGTGTGTGTGTGTGTGTGTGTGTGTGTGTGTGTGTGTGTGTGTGTGGGTGTGTGTTAATCTGGCCTTCATTACACAACCCGCCCCCTCCTCCAATCCCACTGTGAGAACAATTAAACAGTCTGATGGCCTGATGCCATTATGTAACTGTACTTTAGTTTGGATTCAACTGTGTGTGTGTGTGTGTGTGTGTGTGTGTGTGTGTGTGTGTGTGTGTGTGTGTGTGTGTGCGCTCCCTACCAGGAAGACGACAGGCGGTCCTCCAATCAGAGCCATGGCGGTGGACAGTTTCCTCATGTTCCCTCCGCTGTAACTTCCTGCTGCCTTGTCGACGTACTTCACCAGACCGAGCTTCCTGATGCCCCACTCCGCCACCTGCCATCATCATCATCATCATCATCATCATCATCATCATCATCGTGTTATTATCCTGTTAATAACCTGTACTGTTTCCACGTTGGTTTGACTCCTTCAGGTCTGGGGATCTGAACCAGACATGTCATGAACGTAGAAACTCACATCACAGACTTCCTTCTCAGGAACGCCGCGCAGGATGGCGTAGAACTCCAGATGCTCCCGACCCGTCAGCAGGTCGTTGATGGCGTCAAACTGAGGACAGTAACCCATGTTCTGATGGACCTCATCGATCTCCCTCAGGATGCTGCACACACACACACACACACACACACACACACACACAGGAGTCAGTTAGTGCATGCCATGTCTGTTTTGGTGGTTATTCCAGGTCTCTACGGTGGGTCAACTTATGGGAACGTGTTTTAAATCTGCACTAATACTGTGTAAGCACAAGAATAAAAGCAAGTACTGTAAAAAGCAAAGGTCAAGAATACAATATAAAATAGAAAAATTCACACGAAATATATGAAAAGATATTATAAGAAATAAGAAAAATAATAATAACAATAAAATAAAAGAATATGTGCCATATATATATGTTCTGGAAATTAAAAAACATTTTAGTGCAGAATGTGCAGAAATATTAAAGGATATGTGCAAAAGTTCACAATGTGCAATGTACAAAATACAGTACAAAATATGTGTTAATGTAACGCAGTGAGACGGAGGGGGGGGGGGGGGGGGGGGGGGTCATTTTGGGGATTATTCACTGGTCACTTCTAAACTGATCTGAGTACACTAGCTAACTTATATATATAATATATATATATTATATATATTTAACTGGTGCTTGAGGTCTTGACCTCTGTGACCTGGACCAGGATCTGCTGATTGTCATATGTTGTTTTTCTTTTCCTTGACATCGACTCAAACCCCATTACACGTCAAGAAAGGCATCAGGTCACATGGAGCCTAGACTTGTTATCGCTGCCTTCAGGTCATATTGGATTTATAGTAAATAAGAGCTTCCCACTGGGGAAAACCGTTCACGTCCGCCTCCTAGTGGCGACTACAAGTAGGACAATCTGTTTTATCTGCTATGAATTGTCGAGATGGAAATCCACCGACGTCGTCAGTCCAAGATAAAAATAGAAATGATCAGTTTCAACTCTCTGATTTTGAATGTGGTTCAAACGGGACGTCATCCTGATCTTCCGAAATGAGGCGAACGTTGTGTTTGACCCCGGTGACCTTTGACCTCACCTCTTCCCAGCCAGGAAGGCCTCGCCGCTGGTCACTATGGTGTCTCCGGTCAGCATTTTGAAGGTGGTGGTCTTTCCGGCTCCGTTCACCCCCAGCAGCCCAAAACACTGAAAAAAATCAATACATCGACTGATCAGGTGGAAGCCCTTTTTATAAATCTATTAATATTTCTAGTGTTTTTTTATCGATCCAGTCAGTTTGGTCTCACCTCTCCAGGAGGAATTCCCACACAGAGACGATCCACGGCAGGTTTCTGCTTCCTCTTGAACACCTGCAACAAGTTATTCAGTTTATCAGACAAACACCCTGAACGCATCGTGAACCTCATCAGGACCATCAGGGACAAAAAGTCAAATATAATTTTGTCACTGGATGTAAAAACAAAGAGACATAAAGACACTAAAGTTACAAATTACTAAGCTGACGAGTATTGAGGATGGGAGGCGTGTCTGTGGTGTCTGTGATGTCTGTGGTGTCGGTTGTACCTTGGTGAGTTGCCGTAGCTCCAGGATGTCTCCGTGGCCGAGGCCGTGGACGATCCTCTGCCGCTCCCTCGCCACGTCCTCGTCCTCCTCGCCGATGGGACTCAGCTTGGTCAGCTTACTGACGGGCCTGGACAACAGACGGACGTTACTGACCCCATAACAACATGTTCTCTGGCCCGCTCCACAGAGAGGTCGGAGGTCGGAGGTCAGGGTGTGTGTGTGTGTGTGTGTGTGTGTGTGTGTCCTTACTTGGGCTTGATGCAGAAGCGGTACTGGATGAGGACGGTGATGATGAAGAAGACCACGCCCTCCACCGCCATGGCGAACAGGTTCTTGCCCACCATGTCCCACTCCAGAGGGGAACGGAACCGGCTCTCACCTGAACAACAACAACAGAAACACTGGAGTCACGACACCACCCAAACGGTCTGTGATGTCATCCACGCCTCGCCTTGCCGTGTGTGTGTGTGTGTGTGTGTGTGTGTGCGTCCTACCGAATCTCTCCAGGGCGTCGGCCATGGCCTGGTTCTTCACCATGTCGATGAGGCCCCGCCCCAGGCAGAAATGAGGGAAGATGAGGAGAACGTTCTTCAGGATGTCGTTGATGCCGCCAATCTCCTGAAGAGGAAACTACGTTAATATCGTTCATTCTTCACATGACATCACATCCCACCCAACAGTCGTAACATGAACAGATGCAATGTTAGTCTGATATAAATCACTCTGCTGATATTGGATTTTTATTAAAAGTATGAATGAGTATTGGAGACTTTTAGTGTCTAAATGCAGTTTCACCCTGACAAGAATAAACTTCTGGGGGAACACTGAATATTAACTGGTCAAATTTAAAGAATTGGAAAATATCGCACAAAATATCATCTATCGGCCAGAAAAATATCGACATTGTCCTTAAAAACATTATTCAATGGGAACAGTCAGGTCGACATTTCATTACAGGAATGATTTCTAGGGTTCTTGGCCGTGAAGCCAGGCGACCGTCAGGCTACTGATCTGGAATCAGACTCACGTTGTTGCCGAACAGCTCCATGACGAAGGTGGAGATGCTTCCGTTGATGCCGATGAGGATGTTGACGCTGGTGAGGACCACGTACGCCGTGCTGGGGATCGTGAAGAAGAACGACGCCGGGTACATCAGTGGCGTGATGGACCAGCTGGAAAGGTATGGATTCATCAGTGAGACGTTCAAGTGCAGGAGAAGATGTAGGAGAGAAAAAAACCAACAACACTGGTCAACTCCAAGTTATTGTCACTGAAAATGGAAAAGTTGTATCATATCCTATGTTGAGTCTATCATCATATCATGCTGTGTTAAGTCGGTGCAGCTCACCCATAGAGGAGCAGCAGCAGGGCTAACGCCGGCAGGTTGGTGGAGGAAACGTAGGCGTTTTGTTGGAAACACACAAAGATGATGATGACGAGGGTGGCCGGGACGATGTAGTTACACTGCAACACAGAGGAGAGGAAGGTTAATGACATCAGGGACACGAGCAGGAGGGCAAACGAGGAGAAAAACAGCAGAAAATAGAAAAAAATAAGAGTTATGTGTCCAAGAACATCTCCAAATTAGAAAATAAAAGCGCAAGTTCTGTGCAGTCCCAGACGCGAGATGATTTCTGGGTAATGAAGTCCTTCAAACGTTCAAAAAATTCAAACAGTTCCTCTCTCTGCCACTTGGGGTCGCCAGAGTGCCTCAAGTTGCCTTGTGCAGTTTAAAGCTTATGACAGAAAACAGTGAAAGTGACTCTGCGCTTCTCTCCTCCACTCACCATGTCCCAGGTGAAGTTGGCTACCCAGTAGAGGAGAGGTTGAACCCCGCTGATGAACTGCATGTGCTTGGCCTTGCTGACCCTCTCCTGGATGAGGAAGACTACGAAGCTGGCCGGGACGAAGGACATGGCGAAGATGACGCAGATGGACACCAGAACGTCCACAGAGGTGGTCATCCTGGAGAGGAGGAAGGAGGAGGAAGTGGTCAGTGAGGAGTGTACACACCGGCTTTAACGTCTACATGCACCCTAGCCATATCCCGTTGACAATAACCTGGATCAGCTCTTATCCTGGAAACCTGGATAAGGTACCTGGGATCATCTAGGATACTGAAGCAGGTAAACATGTCTTCCAGTTGGTTTTGACGGTCCTAACTAGCTTACTTTGCTAGCTAAAGCATTTTTATTCTTGTCAGGGTGGAAAGCAACAGAAGTAGGCTGAAATTCTGTTTAACCGTGGGAAGTGGATGCAGGGATACTGGATAAGTCTTTAACCAGGATATGAGCCAGTGTCGGGTATACTGCATGTACATTAGTATGTGAATGAAGACTGATCAGGTGAATTCAGGTGAAAGCTCTGATTGATTTCACCTGTTCAACCCACTTCAGCCACGAAGCAGAGATGCCTAAAGGAGGTTTAAACCTGAGAGGTGGATGTGATGAAAGAGGGTGCAGCTCAACATCAGGGAGGTGATCCTCATGTTTTGTTCACTGGGTGTACATGGGCATTGACCAGTGGAGCTACTGAGGCTTCTTTTTTGGTTAGATTGTCCATAAAGAGTCAAGTCTGTAGGACTGACGTCAGGGTGCAGCAACCTACTGGGTATCCAACAAAGAGTTAATCCTTTGCTGTGGGTGGGATTGGGCTCTTAGGATAAAGCTGAGGTAATGCATTACTGAATACCTGCCAACTCAGTATTTTGCTACTGTAATGCAAACCAAGCAGTGATTTATAGGATAAGAGCATTACCTACTTAGTAGCTTTCTAAAATTTCTGCTGAAGTGTTCATGTCGGTTGTTATTGCAAGAAAGATATTTCTGCAATCAGCACTTTCCTAAACTTCTTCTGCATCTCTAGAAAGTCATTTTGTGATCACGACTCATGTCAGGACACTGCTGCTGTAAAACATGAAGTCAGATGTTTCATCGCTGAGTTCATGTGTGTTCAGAGAGAAACAGCTGATCAGGAGGAACCAGAAAACTACAATTCTGGCGTCTGGACACGTCCAAGTCCTTGCTTTTCACCATGAAGTTTCTCACACGGTTATTCCCATGTGCCCTGAATGCATCATTAACCTGTAACCTGTTCTGTCTCGGCAGGTTGGTACTCACAGCGCCACCTGGGAGATCTGTTCCTTGGTGAGGTTCAGCGGGTGGTTGAAGGCGCTGATGCCGTACTTGCTGGGGTCTTTGCCGTCGGGCAGGTTGGCCCGCAGGATGCCGTTGTTCATCACGTTAATGAAGGCGCCGATGCTGTGCCAGCCCTTGTTGTTGAACCAGATCTGGAGGACAGGAAGTTACAGGAGGAGTTAGGAAGGGAAGAAGAAGGACGCTTGTGACAGAAAGGCGGAATGACCCAATCTAACCCTGATAGTCAATTAAATTAATGACCAAGCGTAATTCGGCCAAGAAAGCAGCATCACAAACAGAAACCACCTTAAACAATACATACAGCCACAAACACCCCGGTGATCAACCTTGGTCTCTATGCATCAGCAGTTCACAACCACAACAGCTCAATCAATAAGTGCATCCAATCAATAAAAGGTCTGTATTGACCGTTTTAAGAGTCTGCCGGCGGTCGGCGGGGTCGGGGCCTTTACCACCCAGAGCTGAATGAGGCAGAAACATCGATGGACCTCCAGGACTTCATGTATTTAATGTACTTCATGTACTTAATGTATGTAATGCGATACTGATCACTCTAAAGGTTTTTCTCACCTTGACGTTGTTCTTGGTGTCCAGACCGTTGATGAAGCCCGACAGACTGGCGAGGAATCGGTCTGCGGCGGCACCCTGGAGGAAGGAGGGACGGTGACGTTTGGTTTTTAAGTCCAGTGTTAATAAATGGGCTTACATTACAGAAAGGAAAAGTGGGCGGGGTTTAATCCGATGAATCAGCACGACTTAATCTGTCAAACCAACCTTCTGTAATTCGAAGATCTTCCTGACGCGCTCGATGGCGTCGTCGATCTCATTGGCTGGTGGGAGGACCTGGGTGCTCCTGGCGCCCAATGAGAAGCCGCCATACCTGCAGAAACCAACGCAATCCAAAGTCTGAGACATCGAGACATTTTGCAAGAACGGTATTTTAAAAAAACATAATAAAAGAGACGTACCTGAATTCATTCACCCAGACCTTGTTCTTCAAACTGTGAAGAGGAAGATTCACCAGAATTTAGTGCACGACTCCAGACAGACAACTAACAGACAGACAAACTCACTGTTGCTGCTTATAGGAAATATGAGTCATTTTTCTCAACACTTTATTCCAGTGCCGCCGTTATCAAGACAATAATGTTGAAGTATTTCCTGATAGAGGATAGTTCTTACAGGAGTGTGTGTGTGTCGTTACACCCCAGTGAGTTCACTATGCCGTTTCATTAAAGACAGATTAACACCCAAGATGTCGACTGATAGTTTTTCCGACCTTTTCCCGATGATCTGTGCGTAGGTCTTCACCAGGTAGTCGGAGATGTTTCTTCCTGTCAGGTTTTGCAAGCTGTCTGTTGCACTCAGCTTCATCTGAACAACAACAAGGAAGCAAAGTGTCATTTCTTTAAACAGACATGAGAATAATATCACTGTTTTCCTGTTTTATAAGCTAAGTGTATTTCACAGGTTCTAGATGGTTAAGGTAAATGTATATAACAGGGTAAGTGTTTTCTAAGGTAAAGAGGTAGGTAGATGTACAAGTTCCCAAGATGGTTAAGGTAAGTATGTTTTTTCCAGGTTAAGGTAAGTATTTTTTCCAGATTAAGGTAAGTATTTATTTTTTCCAGGTTAAGGTAAGTATGTTTTTTCCAGGTTAAGATAAGTATTTTTTCCAGATTAAGGTAAGTATATTTTTTTCCAGGTTAAGGTAAGTATTTATTTTTCCAGGTTAAAATAAGTATTTTTTCCAGATTAAGGTAAGTATTTATTTTTTCCAGGTTAAGGTAAGTATTTTTTCCAAGTTAAGTTAAGTATGTTTTTTCCAGGTTAAGATAAGTATTTTTTTCCAGGTTAAGGTAAGTATTTCTTTTTCCAGGTTAAGGTAAGTATTTTAAAGGTTAAGCAGATGGTTAAGGTAAGTATAGTTTTCCCAGGTTAGGGAGAGGGTTAAGGGTCAGGGGTCAGGCGGGGTTACCTCGGGCGGCGGCAGGCCTCCGGCTCCAGCAGGACAGTCAGGAAGCATCTTCTTCTTGCCTTCGCAGCTACAGAAGCAGGCAGGGAGACGGATCCTCCATGGTCCAGTTCCTGGAGCTGAACAGCTGCTGGACGCTTTCAGGAACCTCTGGAGTCGACCAGTCTTCATCCCCCATCGTACACGGAGCATCGCTGAGAGAGGAAGAGGAGGAGGAGGGAGGAGACGATAATTAGACAGATTGTAGGAGTCGAGGAAAGAGAGATCCATTTTTAACAGTGCATCTGGGTGGACTTCAATGATCGTGTTAAGCTTGATTAAGTCTGTTTAAATCATCTTCTGAAGACATTTTGTCCACTGCATGCTCTTCAAGTGGTTTGTAAATGTTTACATCTATAAATATAGTTTTAAAGAAGGCCTTACGGTATGGGATGTCCCTCCATACAGCGAGTCCCGAAGCCAGGCGTGTCCAGGAGGGTGTTCAATAACTTCTGCATGTTGGCGTCGGCCGGGGCGTCGTCGCTGCGAGGACAACGAGAGGTTTTAAAACATCTGATTCCTTGTGTCTTTGTCTGTTATGTCTAAGTATGTAACGTATGTACTCGTCTGGGACCGGTCCTACCTGATGAAGGTGACCTGCTCCTCGTACATCCAGGGCTGCAGCTCCAGACTGGGGTACTTTCCGAAGGGCGGGACGATGAGACTGAAGACCAGGGCGATGCACACGAACACAGCGGGAAGAACGATCTGGAAGCAGGTGAAAACAGCTGTGAGCACACTGCAGGAAATAAGTCCTTCGGTCATGTCGTCTAGTATCGGGTGTTGCTCTGCTCTTACCTGAGCGAAGAAGCCTTTCCTGGACCGCTGGGCGTACAGCAGCCGCTTCCACATCAGCGCCACGAAACTGCTGCCGCTTCAGACTCCAGCCCGTCACCTTGCACGAGCCTTTCCCGTCGGTGCAGTTCAGCCAGTCCGTCTCCCGCGACTCTGCAGCAAAAAGAGATGTAAAAACGATTTGAAGAGATAATCAATATTAAAGCTGAGTATGACGTCTGCATGGTGAAACCGATCAATACTGGACAGGAAATGTAACTTTGCAGATTACCACCATGTTGTGCTATTGATCATTTAGCTAGCGTAAGTCACTTTTTTAAAAACAGAGATCTTATTTTGTTCTTCAAATCAACCCAGTGTGTGTGTGTGTGTGTGTGTGTGTGTGTGTGTGTGTGTGTGTGTGTGTGTGTGTGTGTGTACCTGGGTCGCCCTCGGAGTCATTGCAGTCGTTGCTGTCGTCCTCGGTCAGGGGTCGGAGGCAGCTCTGATGGTCTCCACCGAAGGCGTGGGCTCTCCGCCGCCGCCGCACCGGCAGGGTGCCGTCTGAATCACACACACACACACACACACACACACACACACACACACACTCTGTTAATATGTCTGAATCAGTGTCACCAAGACTAAACACGACATCGTTATTGTACTTGGTGATTGTAGTTGTTCTGAGGGTCAGAGGTCAGAGGTCAGAGGTCAGGGGATGCATCCTCACCTGAGGGGACTTCAGTATCGACTCCATTGTCTTCAGCCACTTTCAGGAAAATCTACACAACAAGAAAAGAGACATTTAACATCTTTCCATCTTTCCTAACGGACAGACAGACGGACAGACGGACAGACGGACGGACAGATGGACAGACAGACAGGACAGACGGACAGACGGACAGACAGACAGACAGTAAATGAAACCCCGTCTGACCTCCTCCAGCGTGGTGTCGGAGATGCCGTAGCTGGAGATGCCCAGCTCGTGCAGTTTGTTGTCCATGTCCTGGAAGAGCTTGACGAAGGCTCCGTCCTTGGCGGCGCTGTAGGGCAGGACGTAGGTGAGCTCGTGGCCCAGGTCCTCCACCAGGCGGGCCGCCGGGACGTGGCTCAGGATCAGGCTGGAGATGTGGGAGACGTCCGGAGGAACGAAGGGAACGTCGCACATGGACGCCGCCGGCCCGTTCTCTGTAGACGATCAGTTACATGGTCAGAACACTGACTGGCTGCATGACCCATGACCTCCCATGACCTCCCATGTGTAGACATCACTTTGTGTGTCATCTAACATTCAGTCACATTTAACGTTAATACAGTTCTTTCTAAATAATGTGTTTTTAGCACTTACTGAAGCAGCTGAAACATGAGGTGCTGAAGCTCAACATGAGCTTAGTTAAAGTTAAATTATCAAAGATCTTCTCTGACATGCAACTTGATTCATAGTCCAGAAGGACTTGTTTATCTTTAACAGCATTTCCTCTGAGATAAAACTGCAGCCTATTGCGGTTTGACGTTGCAGCCGCAGTACTGCGACTTCAGCCGTCGACGTGGACGGAGGCTCACCGATAGTCGCAGCCTCGCTTTCGTTCTCGCTGCCCAGTCCTGCGTCAGAGCTGCTGACAGACGCACATTCCTCCTCCTGCAGCAGACGGACAATAATACTATTAATATTACTAGTATTAATACACAATAATAATAGTAACAACTGTCACTGATAGTTAGAGAAGAAGAAGAAGGATGCTACTACTGCCTCCAGTGGCAGTAGTAGTAATAATAATGCTAGACGACCCATTACTGAGAATAAGTCACATAAATACTGAGTATCAGTGAACCCAGCTAGTATCAGTTAACCCAGCTAGTATCAGTGAACCCAACTAGTATCAGTTAACCCAACTAGTATCAGTGAACCCAACTAGTATCAGTTAACCCAGCTAGTATCAGTGAACCCAACTAGTATCAGTTAACCCAGCTAGTATCAGTTAACCCAACTAGTATCAGTGAACCCAGCTAGTATCAGTGAACACAACTAGTATCAGTTAACCCAACTAGTATCAGTGAACCCAACTAGTATCAGTTAACCCAGCTAGTATCAGTTAACCCAACTAGTATCAGTGAACCCAACTAGTATCAGTTAACCCAGCTAGTATCAGTTAACCCAGCTAGTATCAGTGAACCCAACTAGTATCAGTTAACCCAGCTAGTATCAGTTAACCCAACTAGTATCAGTGAACCCAGCTAGTATCAGTGAACCCAACTAGTATCAGTTAACCCAGCTAGTATCAGTGAACCCAACTAGTATCAGTTAACCCAACTAGTATCAGTTAACCCAAGCTAGTATCAGTGAACACAACTAGTATCAGTTAACCCAGCTAGTAAGTTAACAATAGTATCAGTTAAGTGAACCCAGCTAGTATCAGTGAACCCAACTAGTATCAGTTAACCCAGCTAGTATCAGTGAACCCAACTAGTATCAGTTAACCCAACTAGTATCAGTTAACCCAACTAGTATCAGTGAACACAACTAGTATCAGTTAACCCAGCTAGTATCAGTGAACCCAGCTAGTATCAGTGAACCCAACTAGTTACTGACCTTCTTGGTGAAGGACACGGTGCTGGAGGAGTTCCTGCAGGAGCTGAGCGAGGGCTCCGGCTCCCTCTTCACCAGGGTCAGGTAGTATCCGGTGCCCAGCTGGTTCTTCAGGTAGAGGGAGGAGCCCACGCAGCACAGCTTCCCGTGGGAGATGATGGCGATGCGGTCGCCCAAGATGTCCGCCTCGTCCATGTGATGGGTGGACAGGATGATGGTGCGGCCTGAGGGGTGGAGAGGTAGACGGTTATGATGTCTTATTCTCATCCTGTTATTGATTATGTTTCTATCAGTGTTGTATTGTTTGTAACGGCTTTATAAGGTAAGGAGTTATCATGTTGTGAACAGGAAGCTCTGAAATCTTCACCATAAATCTACTGGTCGCTTTGACTCACCCTGTCGGTAGTTGAGCAGCAGATCCCAGATTCCTCTGCGGGCGTAGGGGTCAACGCCGGCCGTGGGCTCGTCCAGAATCACGACCTTCGACCCTCCGACGAAGGCCAGGGCTACGGAGAGCTTCCTCTGCATGCCGCCGGACAGCGTGCTGGTTCTGGACTTGCGTTTGTGCGGCAGTCCGGTGTCCTTCAGGATCTGCTCGATCTCCCCCTTCACCTGCTGCTCCGACAGGCCCTTCAGCCGGGCGTAGAACCAGATGTGTTCCTCCACCGTCAGCCTAGGGGGCGCCGCGACAACCAGACGGTAAGATTGGACAAACGCGCTTCAGTGACTAAATCCCTGAAAACCTTTTGAAGTTTGAATGAAATCCTCAGGGCTTCACGCAACACAACCAGACGGTAAGACGACAAGTCGATCTTGAGAAAACATCGGAACAAACATATTTCTGCTGATGATGCAGGAAGTGGTGAGGTGGTGAATAGTGGGATTCAGAAGACCCCCCCCCGTGACGAGGGACTCACATGCTGAAGAGGACGTTGTGCTGTGGACAGACGCCCAGGCTCTGCCGGATGGTGCTCAGCTCCGACCGGATGTCTCGACCCATGATGTAGGCGGTCCCGGAGGTCGGGGGGAACAGGCCAGTCAGGATCGACCTGGAGGAACATTGAGATATACCTGGTGTTCATCTCCACATAGTACACATCATTATTAAATTACAGACACATGACACATGTTGGTTTTCCAAAATCACAGGCGAAAATTTCAGATTTTGAATTAACATTAAATAACATGTGGAAAAAATATTGTTCACATGTGAAAATCAAGAAGCAGCATGCGCTCTGAATCCACGTTTTTCTAAGGGATCTTGCAACTTGGTAGTTAGCGCTATACTTTAGCTAGCGCTGCTTAGCATTGAGTGTTTTACTGAACAGTTCTACATGTTATTTAACCCTACATAACATTTACATCACTTTTAACTTCACATACTATTTAGTTCTGCAAAGTAGTCACTATTTAGTATTTAGCATGTAGTATTTAGTATGTAGCATGTAGTATGTAGTATCTAGTATCTAGTATGTAGTATGTAGTATTTACCTCTGCATGATATACTTTAGCATTTTGTTGTTTTGTTTGTGTTTTAAAAGCCTCTTTCTTTGTCTCACCAGTTTCTATTTCTTCTCTCGTTTTGTCCGGTTTGTAATCGTTGGTGTGTACAAATAAACCTCAGTATTTGTACTACGTATGTTTCTTCTACTCACATGGTGGTGGTTTTTCCGGCTCCGTTGTGTCCCAGGAAGGAGGTGATCTGTCCCTCGTAGAAGCCGAGCGTCAGGCCGTCCACCGCCAGCTTCTTCCCGTGGCGGTAAACCTTCACCAGGTTCTCGATGTAGACGCCGGGCTCCAGGTGAGCCGGCTCCTCCTCCATGCACACAGCTGGAAGACACCATAGATCAGGTACACTGGATCACTGACAGATCATTCAATACCTTTTCTATCTGCTGTGACCTCTGACCCTTGACCTCCTTATCACCTTGGTGATTTAGGAGTTGAAGCTTATTCTACTGCCGCCCTCACTGGACGTCTCTCTGGATAAGAGAGTCATCATTGTTCGATGTGACTTTCACATCATGTGGGGTTTCATAACTGCAGCGCCACAGTGTGGACAGGCAGAGCGATGGCGGCTTACCTCCAGGGTTTCCCTTCCTGCCCTGAGGGAGTTTATTGGTCTTGCCCTCTTTCTCTCCAAACCAGTAGGACCTGGTGAAGGGGAAGTACCAGGGCCTGGGGATGCCATACTGGCCTGAGGGAAACACACAGCGGCATCATCAATGATTTGATAAATAGCAATCAATCAAGTAGTAGTAGTAGTAGTAGTAGTATTAATAGTATCTTGCTCTGAACTGATGCAACATGAGTACAGGTCCTCATAACTGTATTAATGTAGATTATCATCATTATTACTGTGGTTCTTACCGGGGAAGACGGCCTCGATGTACCAGGTCATGACGGCGTACAGGAAGGAGTCAAAGTACATCATGATGAGCGCGGTGGTGAGGCTGAAGTCGTCCTCCTCCAGCGGACTGGACACCAGGTTCTTCCACTGGATGCCGATGCCCTGCTCCTCGAACAGCGCAAAGTACTCACAGCCGAAACCGAACGCCACCGGGGACAGGAGGCTCTGCAGGGAGGGAGGAGTCAAGAGTCAACGTTTGTCTCAGCGTCTCCATGGAGACCAGGTTTGGGAATAAACACTGTTATTGACGCTTACGGCGAAGACTTTGGCTCCGAAGCCGATGTAGTCCTGCCAGGCGACGCAGAGGACGTAGGGCAGGTAGAGGGTGAAGTAGATGATCCCTCCGCAGGCGGCGGCCAGGTTGGCCCGGGAAAACACCGTGCTGATGAGGAAGCATTGCATGATGGTTACCACGCCAAACGACCCCAGGAAGAGAAACACCACGCTGGGGTCGCTGTAGGGCAGCAGGTTCCCCT
>JAXDDX010000053.1:1542500-1582500 GCA_034670405.1 Hoplostethus atlanticus | reverse complement strand
GAGAGAGAGAGAGAGAGAGAGAGATCTCAGATTCCCAGAATGGAAAATCAAATCTTTACATCTATTTCAGACTTCGTTGCCCTGCGACGGCGCTAGACAGCCTGAACCCAACAGACTGAAGAGGTACAATCAATAACTTCTACTGATCCTGTGTAGCTCAATGAGTAGATCAGCAATACTTCTAGCTGTGGAAATACTGGACAGAATCAAGCCTCCAGTATCTCAGTCATTTCTGTAGGATTCCTTTGAGCCTTTCTGAACAGGATGAACGGACTGCTGACCTCCATGAAGCGTGAGATGCTCATGATGGCTTGGTCGGTCTCGTTGAAGACCTCCCGCCAGGTGATGGCGCTGCCCGGCGGCCGCGGGTCTTTCGCCTTCTTGGACAGGAAGCTGGAGACGTCGGCCACGGTCCAGTCGGTGCCGGCTAGCTGGCTGTGGAAGAAGCTGGCGGTGGCGTTGTTCTTCAGCAGCGTCTGGAGGAGGGGCGGAGTTACGGAGTGGATGAGGGCTGACCAGTTTCTCTTTGCTACTCAACTCACTAAACCTGAACTCAAATCAAACATATATCTACAAAACCTCTGAATCTGGACTCACTTGGACCCACTGATGTTGATGCTTTGCTACCAAATATGGAACAATTCTTCAGGGTTCATGTCTAATGTCATATAGTTCATAATGTCTGTCTGTCTGTGTCAGCACCAACTAACCAGGTGGAACTAAAACCAATAAATAAATACAATTTAAAAACATTAAAAACGAATAAATGAATGATAAAACTAATCAGTATCATAATCATTATATCATTAATGTATATAAGTAAGTGAAATGGGGAAAGTGCAGGAAAATAAACATCTTTAAAGGATGAAGTAAAATAACTGCAAACATGTAAGTGATGCAACATGCAACATCTGATGAAGGTCGACCAGCGAGGAGAAACAGAAGAAAAGAAGAAGAGGGAAGAAGAAGAAAAGAAGGAAAGAAACAAGGTCCTGGTACCCTGATCAGGTCCATCTGCTCTCCGTTCTCTAGGAAGTTCCAGACTTTGGGCCTCATCTCCTCCCACATCCCCCCCAGGTCCCTGAACACACCGAGCTCCTGGAACGTCCGATTCACCTGGACGGACAGACCACCACAGGACAGGACATGAGACGACGTCAGCAGAGGAGCAAGAGGCCAACTGCACCAATATAATACAACTAATACCAAGACAATAACTAGTAACAGTACTAATACATATCAGTAGTTATACACATAAATAAAAGAACTTCAGCAGATCTTCTCGTCTGGTTCCACTTCATATTGTACTGCTAGACCGACCCGTGTCAGATCTCGTCTCGTACCTCGTGGATGATCTTCTGGGTGGCGGGGGTGTGGGGGGTGTACAGGATCTTGCCCATGAGCAGAGGTTTGATGGCCGTCCAGATCATCCTGGACATGGGGTTGGAGTCCATGTTCTTCATCAGGTTGTTACAGTACGGAGCTGAGGAGGAACGCAGGAACGTGTAAAAACCTTGTATCTCCAAAAGAAATTCACATTTTCAGAAACCAGGAAGAACAGCTTGACCCCCCAGGAGGTTGTTGGGTTACTTACTGGACGAGTTGTCGTAGACGGAGATGGATTCGTCCTCGCTGCTGTTGTAGTTTCCGAACAGCGTCTTGTAGTTGCTGTCCTCGTACCAGTTGAGGGATTTGATCTTGAGCCCGCCGCCCTCGGGGTGGCCGCACACGATCCGGGACACCGCCTGGTACATGGCGCTGGGCGACGACGTGGCGTTCTCCGTCAGGAAGATGATCTCGTTCCTCAGGTCACTCCAGCTCTTCATACTGGCAAACTGGAGGAGAAATGAGAATGACTTTTTATTAGGACTGATATTATTATTACTTTTAGAGAACTTCTATAAAAAACTTGAAGAAATTGTTAGAAAGATAAATAAAAATATTAAGTCAAGTTTAGTTAATTTGCACAGTTATAAACCCTGGAAGGTAAATGAGAAAACACAGTAATGAAAAGACTAAATGAGGTGAGATGAAAAGGAAAAACCCAAGCAGCTTACAAACAAACAAACAAACAAACAAACAACAGACCAAAACAAAGAAAAAACTAATAAAAATGTATATAAAAATATAAATTAAATATAAATTAAAATACAAATATATAAATGAATATAAAAAACAATGAAAAAACTTAATTTTACTTAAAATGAATATAGAAATATAAATTAAATATAAATTAAAATTAAAAAAATATAAATTAAAATATAAATGAATGTAAAAAAACATTTAAAAAACATATTTTCATATCAGTTAGTTGGAGACGAACAGGACAACAGTCTGGTCAGCAGTTAGCAACTAGTCACAGTCTAGTCAGTCTAGTCTAATGTGGTTCAGTTTATTTACAACATGGAAAGAAATTGACAAAAAAGAAATTGAGGTGAGATAAAAACAAAAACCCATGTGGCTTATAAACAAACAAACAAAAGGAACCAACAAAACTAAACAAACAAACAAACAAACAAACAAACAAACATGAAGACGTACGTCGTGTCAGTACAGTAAAGGTTCAGCCCTGTGATGGTCATTTTATTGACCTACAGGTAAACTCCACCCCTCTGGTCCTTTAAGCAGATTAAAACAAACAATCTTGTCTTTGTTTGTCATGTAACCCAATATAGTTTAGGTTTTTAGTTTCAGTCTATGTGATAAAACATGTGGTGGTAAAATACGATGAAAAACAGGGAAGGAGGGAACAAAATGAAAAGGGAACAAATCACTTTTGTTTTGCAGATAAAAAACAAACAAAACAAACACAAGACGTTTAAAAGTCGTCTCAGAATGACTGTTCATGTACGGATGACTGATTCCTAGACGACTTCAACTTCCTCAAACCAGACCAGCTGAACACCGTGTTGGGGAGGGGTTCATACCACAGGACCGGTGGACTGCAATGTCCTGGTACAGAGATGCCTGTGGTTTCCCTTTTTATTGCTTAGTCTGGTATTTCATCACGCACATTATCTATCTCTCTCCCTCCCCCTCTCCCTCTCCCTCTCTCTCTCTCTCTCTCTCTCTCTCTCTCTCTCTCTCTCTCTCTCTCTCTCTCTCTCTCTCTCTCTCTCTCTCTCTCTCTCTCTCTCTCTCTCTCTCTCTCTCTCTCTCTCTCTCTCTCTCTCTCTCTCTCTCTCTCTCTCGCCTCCGACTCTCACGACAACAAACCAAACAGGAAGCCTGAAAAGCGTCCTGGAGGTGTCCCGCCCCGTCACCTATGTGCACGATGCAGGAAAAGGCGTCCGTCTGGACCGAGTCTTTCCTGCCTCCTCAGGTTTGCTTCTGGAGTTATGCTCGTTTTTTTTCTTCTTCTAAGCTGGTTTCCTCGCCACAGCGTTAAAAAACAACCGAGGGGGAGGGAATGAAAACGAGAGACGAGGTTACTCTGGGTCGTTGTGGCCAGGGCTGGAGAAAGTACTAGCACTAGTACTAGGACTAGTACTGTTACTTTGATGAAATGTAACTTTAGTAGAAGTAAAACTAATTCATTTAAAATGTACTCAGACTAGAAGTTACTGAGTTGAACTGAAACTAACTTAAATGTATATTATCATTATACTTCAGTCAGAACACAGTGAAGTAGAAGTACTAGCTCCAATAAAGAATAACAGTAGTAAGGAGAGTCTGCACGGCCGGATGGGGAGGAAGAGGAGGAGGAAGAGGAGGAGGAAGAGGAGGGAGGAGTAAGGAGGTCCATGCTCAGCCTGTAATCCTGCTGTGGTTTCAGTGAATGCCAGTCAACTGCCCCCCCCCCCCCCCTGGCAGACAGACCTGACTCAAGTGGCCACATCAGCAAAACACTGCAGTCACATGCCTTCAATTTAGCCCTGCACTGTACTGACTGTGTGTTTATGTGTGTGTGTGTGTGTGTGTGTGTGTGAGTGTGTGAGTGTGTGTGTGTGTGTGTGTGTGTGTGAGTGTGTGTGTGTGTGTGAGTGTGTGAGTGTGTGTGTGTGTGTGTGTGTGAGTGTGAGTGTGTGTGTGAGTGTGTGAGTGTGAGTGTGAGTGTGTGTGTGTGTGTGTGTGTGAGTGTGTGTGTTGGGTAGGAGGGGGGGGGGCAGGTGGCATGTCCCTCCCTCCGTCTGGAGGAGTTTGTGTTTGTTGTGATCTGATATTATTCTAGTGATTCAGCTTCCATGTTGCTGAAACCTTCAGGAGAGAAACAAACATGGAGGGTCTGTATCCCAGAGGGCAAAGGGCAAAGGGCAAAGGTCGAATCTCTCCACACACTGAAGATTATTAATCTGTTTTCACTTCATTCAGCCAAATAGTAATAAGAATACTAGTAGTAGTAACAGTAGTAGTAGTAGTAGTGACAGTAGTAGTAGTAGGAGTAGTAGTAGTAGTACTAGTAGTAGTAGTAGTAGCAGTAGTAGTAATAGTAAGAGTAGTAATAGTAGCAGTAACAGTAGTAATAGTACTAGTAGTAGCAGTAGTACTAGTAGTAGTAGTAGTAGTAAGAGTAGTAATAGTAGCAGTAACAGTAGTAATAGTACTAGTAGTAGTAGTAACAGTAGTAGTAATAGTAAGAGTAGTAATAGTAAGAGTAGTAATAGTAGCAGTAACAGTAGTAATAGTACTAGTAGTAGTAGTAGCAGTAGTAGTACTAGTAGTAGTAGTAGTATCAGTAGTACTAGTAGTAGTAATAGTAAGAGTAGTAATAGTAGCAGTAACAGTAGTAATAGTACTAGTAGTAGTAGTAGCAGTAGTAGTACTAGTAGTAGTAGCAGTAGTACTAGTAGTAGTAATAGTAAGAGTAGTAATAGTAGCAGTAACAGTAGTAATAGTACTAGTAGTAGTAGTAGCAGTAGTAGTACTAGTAGTAGTAGTAGTATCAGTAGTACTAGTAGTAGTAATAGTAAGAGTAGTAATAGTAGCAGTAACAGTAGTAATAGTAGCAGTAACAGTAGTAATAGTACTAGTAGTAGTAGTAGCAGTAGTAGTACTAGTAGTAGTAGTAGTATCAGTAGTACTAGTAGTAGTAATAGTAAGAGTAGTAATAGTAGCAGTAACAGTAGTAATAGTAGCAGTAACAGTAGTAATAGTACTAGTAGTAGTAGTAGCAGTAGTAGTACTAGTAGTAGTAGTAGTATCAGTAGTACTAGTAGTAGTAATAGTAAGAGTAGTAATAGTAGCAGTAACAGTAGTAATAGTAGCAGTAACAGTAGTAATAGTACTAGTAGTAGTAGGTTAAACCTGTTTATTCTTTATCCTTTAACCAAACATCTGTCCATCTAGCCCCTCCCTCTCTGAGTAGCCCCTCCCTCTCTGAATGCCCCCCCCTCTCTCAGTAGCCCCTCCCTCTCTGAGTAGCCCCTCCCAAGGTTTCTTCCATTTTTTTCCTGAAAGGGTTTGTGGGAGTTTTTCCTTCCTCCGTGAGGGTCCATGCATGGTCCACACCATGACTAAGGGTTATACAAATAAATGTGATTTGATTTGATTAGTAGTAGCAGAATTTATTGATCCTACTGTGGGATCAATTATCCAATCCCCAGAACAAAGGACGGATCAGAGTC
Source organism: Hoplostethus atlanticus (assembly GCA_034670405.1). Classification (NCBI taxonomy): domain Eukaryota; kingdom Metazoa; phylum Chordata; class Actinopteri; order Trachichthyiformes; family Trachichthyidae; genus Hoplostethus; species Hoplostethus atlanticus. Next base: position 1,576,936 of record JAXDDX010000053.1, on the reverse strand, counting down.
CATCAGTAACTCAGGAAGTGCCAGCCTGGTATTCAGACACAGGATGCTCAGTCCAAAACCAGTGAAACCACAGGAAGCTGGTGAAGGACCAGTAAGCACCAAGACGTTACAGGAAACACAGAAGTCATCAACCCCCCCCTACCTGAACCACCCTGACACCACACCAAGACCTAAAGCTGCACCAGGCAACTTCGCACGCTGGCGCCCCAGATGGCAACCAGAGGTAACTAATTGAATTTTGAGGACTTCATTACCCACAATTCCTGTGTGGTGAGGTCAGTAAACCGGTCTGCGATGATTCAAACCAAAGGAAGCCAAAGATCTAACGTTGGTGAGTTCAGCTTCCTCTGTCTAGGAGCCACTTCTGGATTTCACTCCTCAGTCTGGTTTGGTCACTTCTTCCGACCAGTGACCAAACCGACCAATGGGGTCTCAGTCTAGTTGGGATGGGACACTGCTCTGCTGCAGACACACTTCCTGGTTTAGCTGATAAAACAGCTCTGCCTAGTGCAGCTTTAAAGAATGGAAATGAAGTTTCAGCTGCTGCAGTCAGGCAAGCGCCTCCGTAGTCACGCTGCCAAAACAGAGAGACATCAGGCCATCAGGACTGTGACCTCTGACCTCACCAGGCCCCCACCAAGACACACACACTGCCCTCTTATGCACACACACACACTCACACACTTAGGTAACGACTACACATAATTTATATTATATTACATACACACGATTTCCCTTATTACTATATTTTTATTTCCAAAGTGCTCTTACTGTAAATATTGTGTTGTTGTTTTTTATATAGAGCTCTTACTGCAATACTGTAAATATTGTGTTGGGTTTTTATTGTAAATAGTGTGAACCTGTTATTTTGCCCTTTGCACATTCCTGTTGAGCATTGCCACTTTTTTCATTTCACTTCACACTGTGTGTATGTGACAAATACACTTCTTGAATCTTGAATCTTGAGCCTGAGCATCAGGTTTTGAGCGGGGACCGTGGACGGGGCCCTCCATCACCCGTCCACCAGACGGGCTGGGAGCCTCCTGTTTGTTGTCCTTAGACTCATGCCTTCGCCTCCTGGTGCAAATCAAGCGTCTGGAGTCAACGCTCCCCGGCGGAGAGCAGAAAACCCCGCTAGCTTGTTTAGAAAACCTCTTCTCTTTGTTCAGCTGTGTGCAGTCATCTGTCTCTCGCAGAGGAAAACAAGGCTTTTAATCTGGAGACAAAGACGGTGGATCGCTATAGAGACGCTGCCAAGTAAACCGAGTGGCCTTCGGAGGACGATACAGAGCCTTGACTTTTACGGTGAAATACAGGCACCTATACAGCTTCTGCCAGTGTCCTATTTCTGTCAGCCGTGGAAGCACACAGCACCCTAAATCTATCGACTCCGATAGAGACGCAACAGTAGAAATGTACTTGAAAAAAGACAAATGGAAATGTTGGCAGCTCATGAATATCAGGGGTGGGAACCCGGCCACGGCGGCTGGTAAATCACAGAGTTCACCAGCCGACTGGATGTTTGGGATAGACTACGACTTCACGTGATGGTCGGTTACCTGAGAAAGAGTAGAATAACTTAGCAACATGTATTTCATTCAGTGGTAATCTGCAAGATTAGTTTGGTTTTTTGTCCTGGTTTCCAGCGGTCACTGCTGCGGTGTTTAGGACAGAAAATGGAAAAGCTTTCATGAGCTGGCTGGAGGTCAGATCACAGATTATTACTGTAAATCTAACGTGGCCCAGTGGACGTGATGCATCTACAGGACGTGTCTTCAGGAGGATGAAACCTGACCTCCTGACCTCCTGACCTCCTGACCCTGCAGTCGCTCGGTCCTGACACATCGCTGTCCGAACACCAAGGTCAGACGGTTATCTGACAACAAACTGTCCGGTGTGGTGGAGGTGGAGGTTTGTATCTACCAGCAGATCGCAGCGTGACTTCCTGTCTGTTGTGGGATGATTTTGAAAATACAAAAACTAAAAAAAATAATTAATAGGGAAAGAATAAAGTTTCATTCCCAAATGAAATATCCACCATTTGAACTGAACTGAAAAAACACACTGCTGACATGACAGTAAAAATCAGTTTGGAATATCATTCACGTTATTGGCCATCTGAAGACTTTGAGGATGGGTCATCGGTATTTTTGAAATACTGAATTTCTTTTTTTTGGTTCCTCAAGTTCCAACAGAGTGTCTGCTCTTCTTCTTCTCATTAAATGATTATATTTTCCTTCATCTTGGAACAGGTTGTTTCTCTTGAATGCTGTGAGTCTCCAGAGAAGAAATCTCTTGTTGTTTGAACTTTGATGTTTGCGATGGTTACGAGCTTTCCTAACGTCAGATATTTAGCCGTCTGCCTGATCAAACTGGGTCGAGGTTCATCTGGGGGGGTGGGGGGGGGTTCAGGACACCACACAAACCCCTGGCCTCGATTCTGTCAACACTTTGTCCTGACAGAACCTTCACCTACTACCTACCTACCTCTATCGTGTTACGGTCATATTTTGATTGACTGGGGAATTAGGTCAGCTTCAGGTATATGACCTCAACAAAAATACCAACCATTGTTATACACACACACACACACACACACAGTGTTTGTTCTCTCTCGTCTTTATCCTCTGCAGCAAGTCGTGACAAGCTCATTTTGTTAAAAACTCTCCAACTCGATTAGACTTCGACTCTGAAGCCTTTTATTTCTGATTTGAGGGAAGACGAGCGGCGGACCTCAAAGGAGGAACGTGGATAATACCAGGAAATACCAGCTTCAGACAAACACAGTGATGAGGGAAGGAAACCGATGTATACGCTCCATAATGATGGAGGACGACAACAGCAGAGTGGGTTATGATTCAGAAGAGATAAAACTCAACCTCAACATCAAACCAGTGACTTTGGGGAAGAGTATTTTTAGACGCCCTGACCAGTAAAACGATATGAGCAGAAACCCCCACCCTCCCTTTCCTCCCACATCCACCAGGTTTCTACGCCCTACAGGGACGTCACAGCCGGTGGATCGGTACGTGATGAGTCTGTGATGTCATAGCGGGGGTGTTGTGATTGGGTGTGAGCGGTTCGTACCTCGACGGCCAGCGAGCCCAGGCTGTCCAGGAGGTTGTCGGTCGCCTTGGCAACCTGTCGGACGACCTCGGGGTCGGAGTGCACATCCTTCTGCAAAGAGAGAGACGACAGTTCAGTTCAAACCTTCACAGATCATAACATACACCTCAACCCTGCAGTACACCTTCTGGTACTTTATCCAAATACTTTAATAAATACTTTACAGTGCAGTTTAGTGTTTACTCTTGTTCATTTTTTACTTTTTGAACCTAAAACCTGCAACTTCACAACTTGCTACGATGGTGAGAACAGAATTTGAGGTTTCACAGGAAATGCTAAAAACAGGAAGTGGGGGGGAGACGGGGGCGGGGGGGGGGAGACGGGGGAGACGGGGGGGGGTTTCAGGACACCACACAAACCCCTGGCCTCGATTCTCTCAAGACTTTGTCCTGACAGAACCTTCACCTACTACCTACCTACCTCTATCGTGTTAGGGTCATATTTTGATTGACACATTGATACCATCTACATTTATATGGGTCATAATGATCATCACTGCTATCGTAGCGATGTGATAAAGCTATAAATGTTGCGCAACATCAACTCAATCAGCACGATATCGATTAATGAAGTGTGAGAGTGGAAACAGCATCGCTTTGCTTTCTGGGCGGAAGGAAAAACACGTCCTCATCATGTCCATGTTTTCATCATGACAGTCAGTCGACACAAAAATGACATTAAACACTTTTGATTCAAGCAAGAACAAAAGGAAACGCCAGGACAGAGTCAACGCTCTGACGGGGGCTACCATTCAAATGTGCCTCCGGGCTACGAAAGGAGAGTGTAAAGTTAAGAATGAGGGACATGCAGCGACATGCCCCCGCCTCCGCTACCTCCACTACCTCTGCTACCTCGCCTCCTAGCCTCCTTCCCTTCCCTCCTTCCTCTGCTTTGTTTGTGTCAACAGGCACAGTGTATGTAAATGGCTGAGTCACCTGCCGTTCGTCTTCTGAGGAGAAAAGTAACAGGAGGTGGGATTGTATTTTGTGGGGGAGGGTATGAGCTTCCTCGCGTCCCAAACCCATCCAGCTCACATCTGCCCGGCAACAGCCTCATTCAAGCCCTATCTACTTAAACAACCCCCCCCCCCCCCCCTTCAAAGAACCAAACCAACAGCTTGATAAAAATCTTCTCTGTTCTCTGTAATGGAGGCCGACGTCCCTTTCCACGACTCTGGAAGTGTTAGACTGTAAAACACACTAATTGGGCTAGGGCCCCTAAAGGCACCCTCAACGCTAGGGCCCCTAAGGGCACCCTCAACGCTAGGGCCCCTAAAGGCACCCTCAACGCTAGGGCCCCTAAAGGCACCCTCAACGCTAGGGCCCCTAAAGGCACCCTCAACGCTAGGGCCCCTAAAGGCACCCTCAACACTAGGGCCCCTAAAGGCACCCTCAACGCTAAGGCCCCTAAGGGCACCCTCAACGCTAGGGCCCCTAAAGGCACCCTCAACGCTAGGGCCCCTAAGGGCACCCTCAACGCTAGGGCCCCTAAAGGCACCCTCAACGCTAGGGCCCCTAAAGGCACCCTCAACGCTAAGGCCCCTAAGGGCACCCTCAGCGCTAGGGCCCCTAAAGGCACCCTCAACGCTAAGGCCCCTAAGGGCACCCTCAACGCTAGGGCCCCTAAAGGCACCCTTAACACTAGGGCCCCTAAGGGCACCCTCAACGCTAGCCAGGGGTGAAGTGGAGGAGGAACCCACCTAAACTAAATTTTTTGAGTACACAGCTTTTAAATCTTGAGGACCTAAATTACTAGAACATATCATGGTAGCATCAAACTGGTAAGTTCTGATGATTCGGTCTTTTAAGGGAGGAAAAGCATCAACTAAATAAATAAATCTCTCCTGAAACAGCTTTTTGTTCTCATCATTGATTGTTGCATCATGATTATCAGAGTTTAATTACGTTTTTATTTGCAAGCTAATCACTGAAGCTAGACAAAATGTCAACGCAACCTGAAGCACGGAGAGTGAAACATTAACGTGTAAATCTGAGTGAGCGATGTATTTTTACCCGTATGGGTTTGAGGAAGTCCAGGTTGTTCAGGAAGTGTCTCTCGGCCTGGTCGAGCCAGACCGCCGGAGCCTGGCAGACCACCTCCTGGACCCGCATGGAGACCTGGGGGTCCGAGATGTTCACGAAGTCCTCCAGGCTGCTGGCGCCGCCCTTCCTGGTGCACATGTTCCTCAGGTGAACACCGAAGCCTTTGAGAAGAACCTGGTGGAGAGGAGGAGGGAGGACAGAAGAACAGAGAGATGAAGAAACAGAGCAGGAGGAGGGAAGGTTTCAAATGTACTGATGTAGGAAGTATCGAGGTACGAATCAAGATCCCGACGGCAAGCGGAAAGTCGGTGTACGTTATCTTGCAGCCGCGAACCAAAAACACGAATCATTTAACACGAAATATTGATTTAAATCATTTTATTTTGGGGCATCCCACCTCTTACTCACTACTACTACTACTACTACTACTACTACTACTACTACTACTACTACTATCAAATTAAAAAAAGCCCCCAAATTTAATACTACAATAATTTATATATAGTTCTGCATCTCTTTTTGGCACCACCATCTTTTCAACATTACTTTTTGGGCATTTTTGGAGGGATGATTCGAACCCAGGACGTTGCAGCTACATGGTACACTGCCTCAGACCGCTGACCCACCAGGACGTCTGCCACTGAGCTAACGTGATTAGAAATTTAAAAAAAGAAACCAACAAACTCCAGGCCAGACTTCTTGGCGTGATACGATTAAGATGTGAAACAGCAGCCTGGTTTTCAGAAACAACCTCCAGCGGATCAAACAGAACTGAACGCTCGACTGCACTGAAGATGGAGGGATAAGAAACGAGTGCGGGTACGAAGAGATGGAAAGATAGACCGGTGTGTAGCGGCGTGGCTGCACGCTCGTGGATAAGCAGCCACGTGACTGCAGCTGCATGCACGCCTTTATCTCCAAGGTGAACGCTGCTGGCAATACGCTTGACCTGAATTGCTCACGTATCTGCGTTGACCTCACAGTCAGTGTGTTGGCTCGTATTGGAAATGTGACAGCTCTATCAGTAACTGTAGCTGGTGGTTGTCCTTGAACCACCGATCTCCAGGTCAGAGGTGCTACCATTCAGAAAAACACTCTCGCTAACTCTCGCTTCTCTGAGGCTGCGTTCACACCGCGGGCCTGCAGGCTCAATTCTGAATTGCTGTTCATAGCAGATTTTTTCCAGTTCATATCTATTCTGGGTTGTAATGACAGGAATGTGCAAAAGACACATGGCAGAATATCAATAACAACACATCGTCTGTCCTGCGTCAGATGGGAAGTGAAACAATGCGACTGCATGCAGCTTTTTCCTGTTCACACCGATTAGAAAACATCTGAGTCACATGGAGGAAAAATCGGAACTGGGCCGGTTTCAGCTGCAGTGTGAACGGAGCCTCTTACATGATGACAGGAGTATGTTTCATATCTACTGTCAGGGCACTATGACTTTGACCCTTGTACTCCTCGCTATTGGTTGCTTGTAATGTTGGTGATTAATGACAGAGGTTCTCAAACTCTTTCATGTCATGGACCCCCAGTAGACCATATGGAGGATCTTCTTCTTATACGTTCTCTAATTGGGAATTCATCATTTCTAGTGAATCAAATTATAGTGAAATTAAACTATTCCCCCTTGGACCCCCTCAAGGACCCCTGGAGCCCCTCAAAGACCCCTGGAGCCCCTTCAAAGACCCCTTGGACCGCCTCAAAGACCCCTGGGTGTCCTCCACTATCACTAATCTAGGAATATAAGCTTATTCTACTGTTGCGTCAACCGAATGCCTGAAATCTAACATGTAAAGGTGAAAGGAGGTGCGAGCTGTCGGTGAGGGATGCTTGTGCAGAGCGTCTCCTTACCCTTTCCAGGTTCACGTCCGCCTCCTTGATCTGCCGCACCGCCTCCTCAGGGAAGGAGGCGTTCTGCAGGAGGAAGCTGGACAGCGTCTCATTGTCACGGAGGAAGTCCTTCAACTTGAAGCCTGTGGGAGAACGAGAGTTTAACACCTCCTCACACCTTCGCAGGGAGATTACAGGCCAGCTGAACCTGGAACGCTTCCTAGCAGCATTCCACCTTCCCTTAATTCCTGTATTGCCTTTCTGGCCCATTCAAACTAAACGCTGCTGCGTCTTAGTTGTGCATGTGCATGTGCTCACTTGTTCAACAGACCAAAGTTTCCACTGAGGTGGGGCACCGAGAGAAGGCAGAACGCTTTCTATGGGATCATTTGGTCGTACGCCCCCTCCCGCCTGTTTCTTTTGTAGCTCAGAAAGCAAGTTTTGACAAGCGACGCTGCAGAAGGCTCGGAGGAACAGGCGGATTAACGCGCTACTCCCCGGTGAAGACTCGGCATGGTGGGGTTAATATACCTGGAGCTGACCACCCACTGGTTTATTGGATTACTAGCAGCTAGGTGGTTCTCCATGGACAAGAGGGGACACGTCTTATATCAACTAAACAAGTTATATAAGCAATCATGAGATATACAGTTTCATATTTCTGTACGTTTTGTTGAAAGAAATTACATGCAAAATGATCAGAAGGTATCGATGAATAAATACGACAAATATCTACGACATATTTCAGAGTTAGTAGATTCCTTACATCAAATAATCTGTGATGCTTTTTAGGTTTTGGGCTTGAGAAGTGCCTTGGGACTTCAATAAGCACCTTCAACAGATGCCTCCACACACCAAAACCCAATCAAACATTTCCCCTCTCTTCTTCTCTTCTAATTCTGTAAGCAGAATCCATCGCATCACCGCCTCAAAGCGATCCGAATTATTCCACGACGGGCAGGAAATACTGGGAAGGTCATCTTGGGAATAACTGGCCACAAAGCTGAGATGCTTCCCTGAAGAGAGTGCAGGTCTACAAATGACTGATGTGGACTTGTTTGAAGTCACGCTCACCTCTAGTCACAACCATACAGAAATAGATAAAGTAGCTAGCATATCGTCGCTGTGAAAACCATGTATCTCCAAAAACCTCTCAGGAACTAAGAAAACCTCCTTATTTTCAGATGAACACCGGAGTTGAAAAGGAACCCACAGAGGAACCATGGACAATTAAAACATGAAAATCACCAAAATTGGAGTTGCAAGGTTTGCACATGACAAGAGAAATACAAAAGTACACTCATTCTGTTAGCATTGTTTGTAGACGGCTAGCTGTCCCAGATATCTTCTCCACACAGACTACAGTAGACTACAGTAGACTACAGTAGACTACAGTAGCCTGCAAGGAAAACCTTCAAACTGACCAACATCTCCATGTTTTACGGCTTTGAGACGTGGAACAGGATATTCAACTCAGCGAGATCTGAAGAGGAAAGTCGGTCGGGGGGGGGGGCCACATTATCCTTTGAAGTTCTGGTGAAGTTCAGATGTCTACCATCTTCATACGTTGGGATTCTTTTTACAGGCCAAAACCATTTAAAATCATCAAAAACAATGATTTGACTCCAGCCCTGGTTCTGCTCTTAGATGGTTGTTTGGGGGGGAGATGCACTAAATGCCTGTAATGTAATGTCATGAACTTTACATGAACTAATTTTGCCTACTTCCTCCAGCCAGTAACCGCTTGCAGACTTAAAGATGAGCTGTTATCAAAGGAAACATTAAGTGACACTTGCGACACCTCCATGCTAGGTGACAACTTGCTAAACTCTTAACAGTGAAGAGCCGCCGGTCCTTCAAACTGCCTTCACAGAGAGAGAAAGGGGGAGGCGGGGCAGGGACAAAAGACCAGGAGGTGGTAGATTCCTGAAACACTGAACCCCTTCCCCTCTCTGGGTGAACAATCTTGTGAAACAAAGATGAAGTGAGAAGGGGAAGGGGGGGCGGGGGGGTTCAAACGGGTTCCCTGGACTTCTACAGTCTACAGGCATCAAATGGCTGAGGGGGGAATTAAGGTAAATTAGCGACAAGCTTTGCCCGTCGACCCCCTGCATGCGTCGGCATTAGCGACAGGTCACTAGAGGCGTTGTTCACCCTCTGGTTCACATACATGACAGAGCCCCCGCCGCCACCGCAGGAGGACACCGTAGCATAGAGCTGAACCTGATATGATCGGGAGAATGAGGTACGTTTTCTCCCGGCGAGCCCGTGCAGAGGAGCAGGTCGCTTTCAATCAATTCATCTGCTGCTGAAGGACGTGAAACCGCCAAAAACCCTGCAGACGCAACATGTTGCAGCAAATCGCCTCCGACAGACACCCGAGTCGGTGGCGGGGCTGTAATTCCTCCTCGGGGACGAGTTGAGGAAGCTAAAAGACGGGTCGGGTTCACGCTCTGGTGCATGGTTAACACCGATGAAAACAAAGGCTGAAATCTAAAACTCTACGCCGAGCATCAGCAGGCTTCATAAGCAACGGAGGCTGAACTCAATGCAACATGATTAAAACATTAAAAGACGTATTTCCATCTGTTCTCTCTGATCTCTATAACTTGCATTACAGCATTATCAGGGTGTGCAAAATAAAAGCAGGAGGACTTATCGAGGCAAAGAAGAAATGAGTGCAGATATTTCAGGTCTGGAAAATAACCAAAATATGAAATGCTGTTAAACGTCCAATTAGAGCAGCAGGCCATTATAAGAGACAGCAATGAGTACTTAAAAAAACAATCTTTCAACTAAATCCTGTTAATGTACTTTTGCTCTGAAGGAAGGTCAAAGGTCAGGGTCGGCTACAGAACAGCACCCATGGAGCCTCAAGGACACTGAAGCCAAGAGGTCACTGCATGCAGGAGAAAGCAGGATTTGTCCAGCTGCAGGGCGACATGCGGCGACGTCGGCGGGAAGCAGACGAAGCTGTGTTCTCAAACCCAGTGACACCCAGCGTGAAACCACAGCGGCGAGGAGAAAACAATACCTGGCAGGACCTTTCAAAAAGACTCGCTGACATTAAAGACGCCGTTATCGTTTGAATACCTCGTATAAACCTCAGAGATAAAGCTTCACAGATTTCCTGCTCTCGGCCGTGGAGGAACCGTGAGGCCAGTTTGATCTGAAGCTGCTGCAGAGACGTTAAAGAACCAGGGACGCAATTAATGTTGATTTCATGTTCTTAACCTGCACATGAAGGGATGCAGCCTCTTGTGTGACATGAAAACTTGCAGTTTCTGACAAATGCGTTCTTCATTTAAAGGCCTAATGTAGCCCAGAGTTTCCACTATCATTGAATGGATGCAGTGGAGAGTTTTAGTGTCCCATGATGGTCCAGATTCTGCTTCAGAGGCTTTTCACCCTGACAAAAGAAACTCTGCACACTAATTTTAGGCATAAAAGTAGTTAAATATCGTCTACTGGCAACGTCAGACTAAAAATACCAGCAGCAGCCTTCAAAATCTCACATCGTCGAACGCTAGAATCCACCTGCGTCTACAGGATTCGTTTTAGTTCTGCTTGTGTAAGGCTCCACTCGCTTTATCAGCGGGGGGGCAAAGTGCTTCACTGGCATTTATTCCTTAGTGCACTGTGAACTCATACAACCAACCGGGGGAGGGGGGGGGGGGTGTTGCGTCACCGCTCGTGCTTCCACATGGCGTCGTCATTAAATGAGTCATTACAAAGACATCTACACCTCCGCCTCGACCCAACACGTTCAATAAATAGAAACATCCAGGTGGCTGGGGAAAAACACGCCGGGAATCATGGGAACTAGTCACTGTAAGTAACCTGAGGACCTTTGACCTTTGCCCCTGAGTTCTCCAGACCACTCTCCCAGGAGCGTAAATACTGTCATCGGCTTAAAAGTCAAGAAATTCCTAAATGTTCTTCCCTACATTTTCAAAACAACATATCTTATTGCAGTTGTGCCGCCACGTGTTTGAAACTCTGCAGCCCATCAGTCAAGTGGTTTAAACAACTGTAACTTCATCACCAAATTCCTGACTAAGGTAATGAGTGTTTTTCACGCCCCCGGGGCCCCCGAGCATGAGGAGCAAGTATCTGGAAACTAGACAATGAAGGAGAAAACCTTCCTCCGCCTGCCTCCAGCTCACCAGACAACCTGCCACAGCTTGTCGACGGGTGAGGCTTCGCTACCCGCCTCCACATCACGCCACCGACGACAAGGAGATGTTGGGAGTTTCAATGAAAAAAATGCAGTTGTAGGTCCGTACGTCTATCCGCCTTCATTAGCAGAGATGGAGGGGGGGGGGAGAAAGAAACCCCCCCACAGCGAGTTCAACAGAGTTAAAGGGGAAGTTGACTAAAGCGCTTCACTTCTGATGTGGGCTTTGCTCAGTGAGCCAGAAAGGAAGGAAAGTGTTATAACCACAGGACAGTTTCTACCGAGGGACTTCTAATTGAAAAAGAAAGAAACGCTGCAAAAATGTCGATCTTAACAAATTATTATTAAATAGTGAATTATTAAAAATGGTCTTAAATAATCTTTAACAATGTTCAAACTCAAAACAAGTAAAAAATGATCATTTTCCATTGAACTCAATTGACATAAAACAAATCATTTCACCTAATATGGAATTAAATGAGTTTTATCCAGAGTAACTTTCAACATAAGATAAGCTGAAGGTTTTAAGGTGTTTGTGGTTCCTACCGGAGCTGTTGGCCTGCAGAGCCTTGAGCGCCTGGGCCAGGTCCTTGAACCCGTCCAGGTTCTTGTCATTCTGGCTGTACAGCAGAATCTTCTTGGTATCCGAGAACAGACGAGAGATTCTGCAAACACCCAGAAGACGTTGAGGTTGATAACATATATTAAATATCATCAGCCTGTCTTAAAGAGCCGCTAACCCTGAGAGAGTTTCATCAGTTTCAATGGAGAGTTTTAGTGTCCCATGATGGTCTGAACGTCTTTTCTGAACAATCTGGGGGAAACACTGAAATCTGTACAAACCCTGTTCAGTATCGGTGTTTCAAAATGCCTTAATATGGATTTATGATGTTCATTGCTCAATATTACAAAAATAATAATAACACTGATAAAATGTGACTATTTAAGATAAGATAAGATCCTGAATCATGACCAAGCGTTAGCGGCTGACTGACGTGACGATCTGATATCGGTATGCTGTGATATTGTGTCAGGTGTAGTTGGGTGTGGGCTCACATGGAGTCGTTGAAGTTCCCCACGACCCCCGGAGACTCTCCTGGCGTGGGGCTGCGGAAGCAGGGGTTGTTGGCGTTGCAGATGATGCCCTGGATCCACGGCAGGGTGCCGGCGGACGGCATCGCCTTGTTGGGGAAGTGACCTGCAGGCAGGGAAACAGACAGCATGACTTTATGGAGCGGCAGTACCTCGCGGTGCCAGGAGTCGAAACCCCCAACCCTTGTTCTACTCTTTGAGCTACCCAGTATTTACCGGGCCTCTATTATAAGAATTCACATGTTCCTCTATTTCTATACCGGTAAACCCATCACATCTGGCCAGTTTGGGAAGCAGAACTACAACGCCTCCACTCAGCAGGTTGACGTAGAAACACTCTAGCAGGGTTCCTACACCTTCGACCAGGACCTCCAGCAGCATCTCCAGGACCTCCAGCAGCATCTCCAGGACCTCCAGCAGCATCTCCAGGACCAGGATCCATCAGAGTCTCTGTTCTCCGTTGAACATGTGGTGTGAATGTCCAGGTCTGATTTCTGCTCCAACTATCTCTTAGGACCGAAACTATCAGGACATTTCTGATCTGAAGTGGATCAACAAGCAGCCAAGCTAGAACACTTCACTGGTTGGAGGAGAAGATCAGCAACACCTTTACATGACATTTCCAAAACTACATGATCTGTTGACAAGCAGAAACTGCAGTCTCACTTGTTTGTAATCTGGAGAAGCTTCTTTATCATCCCACTAAGATCTGCTTTGCCAGGAACATCTTGTCCGTGAAGACACGCCTGGACGTGGCTGCAGGCAGATAGCCCTCCGCCTGACCTCAGATTGTCTTATCGCTCTGCAGGAGAGCAGCTAGCATCAGCGCAACTGTCCTGCAGGAGGACTCTTCACTTATCATGGGAGGGTGATTGCCTAACCGCAGCGTACGACCTTTACCCCCGAGAGGACGCGTCTCTCTCCCGGCGAGGTTCGATATTATGATTAGTCAGAAAGTAGGCCTGCTATCAGCTAAACCTTTAAGACCGCCAACTGGCCTATCGCTAAGCAAAACACTGATAAGATAACCTGACAGAGGACCGATCCAACGGTTCATCAGTGACAGCCCCGAGCAGATTCATGATCCAGGGGATCCATCCAGGGAATACCATGAAGATTTAGTCTGGGGTCGACAACAAGTCCTTTTGTAAAATGTAAATGTTTGGGTCCAAAACCACGCCGGCCTGTTGTCGGGACTTTTGATCTTACAGAACGATTTTTGGCATGATGGGAATTCGAGTTTTCCAGGGATTAGGATGCGTTACCCAAGCAGACTGGGTGTTGACAAAACCTATTTTTGTAAAGTGAAAATCACATGAAGACATCTTGTGTTCTTGAGTTTGTTTGCAAACGTTTCCATCCAGGACAGGATGCTCAATACTGACGGGAAACTGAGTATTACAGGGAAACCAGTAACTGGGTGACAACAAACAATACTCGTTGTATAAGGAGTCTAGTGTTTCCCATCAGGCACTGGGGCCAGTTTCAACATGCCCGGACTCACATGTTGAGTGAATCACAGCAGCGTTCCTCTAACTGATACTGGCGCAGAACATTTCACTAGCCGCCTGCTTCTGCTTTCTCACAGGAACAGGAAGTGGAACTGAACTGAAACGATGCGAGGACACTCGGCGGTGATTTACTAACATTGATCAATAACGGTCGACTCCATCTCCTCCTGTTCCTCTCTTACATTCAGATCACATGGCTCTGACCTTTGACCTCCTTACTGTTGGTTGCTTGTGATCTGGGAATTAAATCTGATTCCACTATCGACCTCAATCAAGAGTCAGATAAACTCGTATGTACAAGTAATTAACTGATCATTCATTTGGATAATTCCCATGTATCAATAAATCCAAACTGATCACTAGAAAGCTGATCAGCATCACTGATTGTGTAATTCCCTCATGCCAGATTATCAATCCTGCCTGGGGCTGAGTGACCCTTTCCTCATGCAGGACCTTGATAATGAGATTACAAGAAGCAATAAAAGGCCCATAAATGCTAAAAGGCCAATAAACTGTCATCATAGTGATCATCACTATCCTGATCGATCACCACGGGGCAGAGGGATGCTCGTTTCATCTGATAACCTGAAACAGCAGCTCAGCCAACCAGGCACTTCCTCCAATTATCAATCAAACAGCAAGTCAGCAGCGTGAACCTCCATCAGAGCCTGATATCAAATGTCCTCGCCGACTCCTTCCAGTACATAAACCTGCTATCGCCACGTCGGTGCAAGGGTTGCCATGCTCCTCGTAATAACAGCAGCTGGAGATACGTGTGGTTATCAGCTGGACCTCGTCCAGACCACCACACCAGCACCGTGCGCCATAAACCAGACCAGGAATTTCAAAAATGATGCCAAAGTGTGCAGGTTTGTGGTTTCTTGGCTTCATCATGCAGAGCTCTGACGGGTCCTGGTGCTGAATGAGTGGATGGTTTGTTGTTAGGGAGGATTTATGGGTCCAGTTGTTGTTGATACGGACTCTAAACCCTCTTCAGGACCTTTAATGTTCAAAACACTCAACAAGGAGCGACCTGCTGTTCGCCTGCTAGGAGGATTAGAAGTCATTCACCTTCAAATAACAACCCGAGTACCCGACAACAACCTGACGCCTCCCCAATTTGAATTTCAATGGCCAATGGCCAATGGGTGGGGGTGTGGGGGGCAGTGGTAAAGCCTGGCCTAAGAGGAGATGACTGAAGGAAACAGCAGAATGTGATGGAGCTCCAGGTACCTCAGCTCAACCTGCAGCCCTCATACCTGGAATGAACCGGTCCAGCCGGCAGCATCTGGTCTGATCTGAATCTGAACTTGTTGCTTTGACTGATCCCCCCCCCCCCCTCCTTGTTTTGCAACTCGCCGCCACGAGGGCCTGACCGTCACCGCCTCCTCCCGGGTTTTAAATAAAGGTTCGACTTACATTCATGCTGCTCGTACGGCGGGTAGTTCAGCCTCACGGCGATCAGGATGAAGAAGATGAGCAGCGGCCATAAGATCTCGATTAGTAGCTGAAGCTGCAAGGAGAGCAAGACAGTCTGTAAGCATTTAGAGCCATTAGGCCTGCTGCTACACACACACACACACACACACACACACACACACACACACACACTCAGCCGCGAGCATGGCGTCTTGACTACCTCTCATAATATGTCTGCAACACAGGATGTGGCTCTCATCTCTTTATAATTTATTATTAGGAACTCATTCATAATGGATGACGGATCGATGGACTCTCTGGAAACGAAACATCGATGGGAGCGATGACGACAGACTCCCAAAGAGAGACACTATTATTATTATTATTATTATTATTAATATTATTATTATTATTAATAGTCCTGACTGATTACAGGGAGGATGTGTAACATGTAACCCCCCCCCCCCGCCCCCCCCCCCCCCCCCGTAAACGGTGCTCGGTTCTGGTTTGTGGGATCCAGTAAATCAGTACATTGTGTTCAGGTTTTATAACTCCAGGACAGGAAATGACCCGAGTGTCTCGCTGCAAGCCCACTTCCCACTGTAGACCATCTCTGATTCTTCTTCTGTACCCAAAAACCTGCTGCCACATTTCATCCCCCGAGTTAAAGAGTTAAAGAGTTAAAGAGTTATATTCAATTTAATCAGAGACAGCTAATTGGCCGGTGAGGAGAAACCACAGTCCTCCACATCGTAATTCTAGACTACAACAGTTTAGTAATCTTATAGTTTCATGTTTCTAGTAGTGATCGTTTCCTCGGTGGCTGAACGAGTCGAGCGTCTTACCGTCTGTCGTCTGCGGTAGGTGAAGTTCTTCCACAGCAGCAAGCCCAGCTGAGATGAGACAGACATCTCTGCCCGGACCGGGTTCTCCGTCAGGTTCTCCTCAGCTCGGCTCTCGGCTGAAATGACAGACGGCCCGGCGTGAGTCTGGTGAAGAGAGCTCCGGCCAGCCAGTCAGCACGCGGCTCAAAGGTGCCTCTCTCTGGACGGGACCCGCCTCCTGCTCCGCCTCCTGCTCCGCCTCCTGCTCCGCTCCTGCTCCCTCCTCACACCAAACCAGCTTCCACCGGCTAATTGAAGGACGATATCGGCTCCAGATATCAGGCTGAACCTACCAGGAACCTTGACCGGAGCTGAGAGGAGGATTTGCATTTGAACACCTAGTTCATAAGACGTTAACGTCCCGTCTGACCCCCGACCCCTACCCCCCCCCCCGGACACTTTGATCACTGTCGGCTTCCATCTTGACCTTCAGTCTGTGATCACATTTACATCACATTACAAAGAGGAAGGGGGGGGCATTGTTTTTTAGCAGACCCCCCATACAGTTTGGGAATCCATGATTAGATCAGCTCTTGTCACATGACTGATCACTGATCAGCCTCAGACAGACGTAAGTCTTTTAACAACCACAGAAGAAGAAGACATCAAAATCTTCACCCCCGTGGACCGCCTGGCCTCTCAGACTCCATCATAACAGACCAAGTGGTTTTAAAAACATCGGAGGCTCAATGAAATCCTTCAATCCTCCTTCAACCAAAATAATAATTCAGCATCACAACCAGTTTGTGTCTTCCAGTGAGACTGACCCAGTCCAGTCTGTTGATTCATCATGTGATCTTAAAGAAACATGTTTTAAGTATGTTGGAGACTATCTGATATTCTACATTAAAACCCACTAAATAAAGAACCAATAAAGAAGCTGAATGAACCCCAGTAACCAGCGGGTTTCTGTAGCGCCCCCAGCGGCAGGAGGAGTAACAGCACATGGTCATTAAAACCCTTTTGTTTTTTTCCATTCATCCCTGATAAACAACAGAAAAACACCATGAAAGACAAAATCTCTCTACATCTCTTTTTTAAATAATAATAATTAATCCTGTTCTTTCTACTCATTTACTCTTAAATGTTTCGAACTGGGGAAAAAAGCCACGAACCAGTAACACGTCCAAAATATCTTAGTGTCTGTTTTGTCCCAGATTACATGTTTACTTTCTTGTAACTTTACAGTTTTTTCCACTGTTGTCTTAAAGCGGCTGTGCGAGGTTTCAGGTTTTGCTCTAACAGGAATTCCCTTAAACAGCACAACATCGTTATAAACATAACTTAGTGTAATAAAAGGAGTTTAAACTATTTTAATAAAAAGAGAAAGGCAGCGTATTTGGAATATTTAAGTCCAGTAAATCAGCATTTTTTTTCTCAACAAAACCAGACAGTTAAAAAACACATTTGTAACTGTAACTGACCCCGAGTCAGTTCATCTGGACACAAACAACTACAAGTTGGAGTGAAGCAGAAAGTAGAAATACCTTCCGTCTGTCGTCAGGAGGGAGACTGTCCTCACATCAGTAGGACAACCTGTCTGCTCTCCTGCTGCTCTGCGGTGAACGAGCTGCTGTCGCGAGCCGCCGGCCTTTATACCGACATCCGCTGAACACATGGCGCCAAGCTCAACACGATGAAACAGTGCACTTCCGGTAACGCTTTTCAAAATAAGCCTGTTTTCGGTGAACAATGGTTCAAGCTGTGCAGAGATGATACAAATCTGAATGTCTGAATCTGAATGATACTGAATGTCAGCACATCGTGTCAGTTATGAGCATCCTCAGTCCAAAATATCTGTATCGGTATTTTCCTTTACAAACGCAGATCAGTCAAACTAAAAAAATATGTCCCCTCAAACCTGTAAAACATTGGATGCCATTATTTTGAAGGTAAAATCACCAAACGTCCGGTATTTCTCTGTCTGTTTGTGTGCAGCTTGACTCAGCTGCTGAGTGGGGTTACTGTCGGTCAGGGAGACTTGAAGACCCCTGCTGGAGCATCTGGACGAGGCCAATCACTGTCGGAGTTTCACAATAAAAGTTTCCACTGTGATTCATCCGAGAAAAACCGTTATGGGAGAATTTAGAAAGTAAAGCAGTGTAAGTTGAACATAATACTGATAACATATAATATTGATAATATATAATACATAATAATGATAATATATAATACTGTACACTCAATACTGACATCTTACTGTGACATTGTAAATATTGTGTTGTTTTTTTATTGTAAATAGTGTGAACCTGTTATTTTGCCCTTTGCACATTCCTGCTGAGCATTGCCACTTTTGCATTTCACTGCACACCTCGTGTGTGTATGTGACAAATAAACTTCTTGAATCTTGAATCTTGAACATATAATACATACTAATAATACTACTACTACTGCTACTAGTAATACTGATTGTCTGATGTGTATTTTCTAGTTTACCACAACTTATTTTGTTGCAGGAGAAAATGGATAATTTGTTTACTTTAAATTAGTTTAAATACAAGAATGTGGTCACCAATAGAAGACTGTGGTTGTACTGGCAATGAATGAATGTGAAAGGGAATGAATAAAGTGCAGGGTGCTCGTTGATAGGTGGTGAGGTCCTCCGTTGAGCTGTAGAGGGGAGGGGGGAGGGGAGGCGTTAAAACGTCTGATGGCGGCCGGCAGGAAAGCGTTCTCTGTCACACCTTGGTGGGACCAGTCTATGGCTGCTTCATAACCATGTCATGGAGGAGGGGGGGACAGTTTGGCCAGCATCCTTCTCTCCTCCACCTCCTCCAGGGTGTCCAGGTTCAGTTTGTTCAGCCTGTTGGTACCCTTGGTCCTGGTGTTGGTGCCCCAACACACCACCGCAAAGAAGATGACCCTGGCCACAACCGACTGGTAGAACATATGCAGCAGAGAACCTCATATGTTGAAGGACCTGAGCCTCCTCAGGAAGTAGAGTCGGCTCTGGCCCTTCTTGTACCGGGCCTCGGTGTAGCCGGCCCATTCCAGCTTGTGGTCCAGGTGAACTCCCAGGTACCTGTAGGACCGGACCGTCTCCACATCAGTCCCCTGGATGGAGACCCGGGGTCAACTGGACTCTAGTCCTCCTGAAGTCCACAATCATCTCCTTTGTTTTGGTGACGTTGAGCTGTAGGTGGTTCTGCTCCCACCACAAGGTCCTCCATCAGGCCCCTGCCCTCCTCCTGCCCTCCTCCTGTCCTCCTCCTGTCCTCCTCCTGTCCTCCTCCTCCTGTCCTCCTCCTGCCCTCCTCCTGCCCTCCTCCTGTCCTCCTCCTCCTGTCCTCCTCCTGTCCTCCTCCTGTCCTCCTCCTGTCCTCCTCCTCCTCCTGCCCTCCTCCTGTCCTCCTCCTGTCCTCCTCCTCCTGTCCTCCTCCTCCTCCTGTCCTCCTCCTGTCCTCCTCTGATGCATCCCACGATTGCAAAGTCGTCTGAGTACTTCTGCATGTTTCAGAGTTGAACTGAAGTCAGAGGAGTAGAGGATGGACAGGAAGTGGGACAGGACCAACACACCAACACACCAACACACCAACACACCAACACACAGCTCTGTAGCCGCACAGAGACTGTGGTTGTACCGGTCAGCTCCCAGTAGAACCAGTAGAGACTGTGGTTGTACCGGTCAGCTCCCAGTAGAACCAGTAGAGACTGTGGTTGTACCGGTCAGCTCCCAGTGGAACCAGTAGAGACTGTGGTTGTACTGGTCAGCTCCCAGTATAAATGGGTGGAACTGGAACTGTTTGCTGAGGCATCAGAGCAGCAGGATGTAAAACTCGTGACTCATTTTATTGTGAAATTTTGCTTGAAAACTTGAACAAAGTTTAATTCAAGAGTTCATGAGGGGTCAAAATAAGAGCACACAATAAATAAAATACACAATAAAAACCCAGTAAATACATGTACCGGACCAGTAGACCACAGCAGACACACGGAGAAAACCTGGAGAATGAAAATATCAACATTTCAGTTTCAGGACGAAGAACCGTTCTGACTCTAATGTAATGTATTGTAAAGTAGAGTAAAGTAAAGTAAAGTAAAGTAAAGTAAAGTAAAGTAGTGTATTGTATTGTAGAGTCGTGTTAGGCTGAGTGGACATGTTGCGGTCGCCCAGCAGTCTGACAGGGATGTTGACGGGCCGCTGGTTACCTTGGCAACACGCAGGAAGCGGGTCAAAGGTAGATGAGGTCATGAGATCACATGAGCAGCGCCCAAATATTCTATAGGGGGAGAGATAAAGACGAATACTACTACTTCTAATACTAATTCTAATACTAATACTAATACTAATACTCCATGAGGGTGAGGTCTTCTTTTCCTCTCCTGTCTGATGAGCAGCTTGATCTGATCCCGGACCCCCCCCCCCCCCCCCCCCCCAGGTGATCTGAGCTGATGGGATTTCGTCATGGTGACATCATCAAGGTCACTCAGTCGCTTCCTTTTTCATTTCAATCACGGGGCTCATGTCAGGAAACAGGGGAGAACGGGGATAAAACGAGACCCTTCTTACATTTTCAAAATAAATGAGTATTTATTTCAAAGAATACTTGCTATGAATACTTCAGGTTGTACGGCATTTCTGGAAATTAAAACATTTCCTGTAGCTAATACAGATTTATACAGAAGCCTATTGCATTCATACAGGGGAAAAGATTCAGTCTCTTCTCATGAGATCATAGAAAACTATGAGAACATCATGTTGAGGTATGGAGGGGCGTTGAGGCAGGACATTGGGATCTTATCCTCTCAGTAATATAGTTTTGTCATTACTTGATCCACTTTGACTCTTAAGGCTTTAGGGTTGTTAAGGCAGAAACACTCTGATCTTCTTCCTAAATCTGTGATCAAATGATCACATGATTCATTTTGTGAACGGCTGTCTAGAAACACACCTACCCACAGGACCAACATACCCCGCTCTCCCCTACAGCCTCAACCCAGACACAGTATGCCTGCCTTTATTGAGTGTGTGTGTGTGTGTGTGTGTGTGTAAACAGTGAGGTATTCTGTAGACCAGTGGGTCTCAATCCAGTCCTCAAGGACCCCCTGTCCTGGAGGTTTTAGCTCCAGCTCTACTCAGACACACCTGAACCAATTAGAGGCTTCGTGATACTTTAGTTGGTTCAGGTGCTCTTCTGTTTTCTGAGGCTGCGTTCACAGCCAGCATGTTCACAGCGGTTTATTAAGACCTCCAGACCTTCAGACTTCCAGGCCTCCAGACCTCCAGATCTCCAGGCCTCCAGGTTTCCAGACCTCCAGACCTCCAGGCCTCCAGACCTCCAGACCTCCAGGCCTCCAGACCTCCAGGTCTCCAGACCTCCAGACCTCCAGGCCTCCAGACTTCCAGGCCTCCAGACCTCCAGACCTCCAGGCCTCCAGACTTCCAGGCCTCCAGACCTCCAGACCTCCAGACTTCCAGGCCTCCAGACCTCCAGGTCTCCAGACCTCCAGGCCTCCAGACCTCCAGGCCTCCAGGCCTCCAGACCTCCAGACCTCCAGGCCTCCAGACCTCCAGACCTTAAGACTTCCAGGCCTCCAGACCTCCAGGTCTCCAGACCTCCAGGCCTCCAGACCTCCAGGCCTCCAGACCTCCAGGCCCAGAGCTTCCCAGCAGACCAGAATGTTTAAACTGTCCAAACACCAAACAGAGACCTGCCTTCAGAAACAAGTCAGTCAAAGTTTGTCAAGGGTCAATGCTACACACACACACACACACACACACACACACACACACACACACACACACACTGCTGTTTTGACGGTGAGTCAGAGACTTGAGTCAGGAGATTTCACATTAGACCAGAAGTGTTTCCTGTTTTATTACATTATAATATACTAGTATTTGATCTGTTGTGACTCTGCAGTAATCGTTCCAATCTACTAATCAATACTTTTTCCTGATGCCTAATAGAAAATGTTCAAACCGGACAACAGGTCAGGCCAGTTTCTTCACATATCACATGGCTGCACAATGACAGGAAAATGATCCAAATTCATCCACAGTTCACAGTTATTAAACATTATTAGACTCATTGAGACATTATTATTTTGTTCTAATAAAATGCTTAAATTCTATGATTATTAATTCTAGAAACTAAAGAACAAAAACAAAAACAAATAAAGGAATAAATAAATAAATAGAAACTAAACTAAACTAAATAGATAATATAAATGAGCCTAAATAACAACAACAACAGAAAATCTCTTTCTTATTTCTTTTAATGGCGTTGTGAACGAGGCAGAAGCATTCTGTTGCATTGGACTGACCCCTAGCGGCCAGAGAGAGAACTGCACTCAGATCACATGGTTTAGTAACGGAGGTGAACCTGGTCTCACTGTACCATCAAAACATAGATATACTTTCAATGTACTTTAATATTAAACATGACAACTTTATTTTAGTAAACAACATTAAATCTAAATGATTAGAGTATGATGATAAATATATATCATATATAATATATATATCATATATATATCATATATATTTCATTTTCATTTAATTTAATTTAATGCAAACTGTCTTACGCACTCTCACGGTCTCGTGCACTCTCACGGTCTTGTGCACTCTCACATGCACACACGGTCTCTCGCTCTCACACACACATACACACACACACTCTCACATGCACACATACAGTGTCTCTCTCGCTCTGTCGTTCTCTCTCACACACACACACACACACACACACACACACACACACACACACACACTCTGCCCCTGGTACAACAGTAAACAACAGGACAAAGGGTGTCTGTCCTCAGGAGGCTGGCCTCCCCCAGCATCGCTCTGCTCCTCAGTCTGATGGTACAACCAGAACCTCCAGGACCTCCAGGACCACCAGAACCTCCAGGACCACCAGGACCATGGACCCCAAGAGGCTTTCAACAGGCTACCTGCAGGTTCGACTCAGGAAGGTAAAATGTTTGGTTTCCTCTGTCGGCATCAAAATCCCCTATATTATTCCTACAACATCCCTATAATATTCCTATAATATCTCTATAATATCTCTATAATATCCCTATAATATTCCTATAATATCCCAATAATATTCCTATAATATCCCTATAATATTCCTATAATATTCCTATAATATCCCTATAATATTTCTATAATATTCCTAAAGTGATTTAAAGTGTGT
The DNA here is from genome assembly GCA_034670405.1 of Hoplostethus atlanticus. Classification (NCBI taxonomy): domain Eukaryota; kingdom Metazoa; phylum Chordata; class Actinopteri; order Trachichthyiformes; family Trachichthyidae; genus Hoplostethus; species Hoplostethus atlanticus. The sequence goes on along the minus strand of JAXDDX010000053.1, from coordinate 1,553,704 downwards.
TTGTAGTACTCCATAGTGAGTTTATAGTAACCATATAATATTCCCATAAGTACTTGTACTGTGATTGTGATACTTAATAATTAAGTTATAGTGACCTTATCATACTTTATTTTTTAAATGTTCTATATTATATTATATCTTATAGTCGTTTGTATGTTATCTTTCTATTTTTTCTAAATTGTAATTAATCGTCACTGTAATATTCCCATAATGTTCCTATAGTAACTTATAGTGTCTCTATGATACTCTATTGTGATTTTAGTGTGACCATATCATACTTTCCTTACAATATTATTAAAGGGACTTTTGTTTCTGCTGTGATGTTTGTATGATATCGATCTAAACTGATCCGGACTCTCTGGTCTCATGTTATGTTTATTTGTTATTTCATAACGGAGCATCAGAACCGACCGACCCGTTAACAGGAAGACAGTATGCAGCTTTAGAAGAAGTAGAAGAAGCGCCTCCATCCTCCGTTCCGTTATCTGCCTGGGTACCAATTGCGCATGCGCAATGAGATGAATGGCTGCTACATCCCTTTTCCGGCTGCACCTGATCAATCCACCAGGAAGTGTGGTGCGACAAATCCCGAACTATTAATTCCCTAACGTACCTGGAGAAAGGACGGTAGCATGCACGGCGGGAGGGATTTACCGGTTTCACCAGTTTAACCATCACAGCAGCGACTGGGAATCGTGTTACCGGCCGAACGCTGCGCAGTTGCATGCAGGCGGAACACGCAGGCTGCCGTCAACTCCCCGCAACTTTGGGTTTCCGTTGTGTTCGTGCGGTAGCGGTGTGGCTCCTGGCAGACCCAGCCCTGCACACTGCAATGGGATGCTGCGGTAGCGCGGAGGTAAGGCGGCGACCCGGCACCCTGCTCCGCCCCGGTGCCCTTGAGCCAAGCACCGTGCGGACGGACCGGAGAACAGTAACGGTAGAATGAAACAGAGGGCCGCGCTGGGATAAGATCCAGCAGCCTGCAGCTCCTCGAGCCCTAATCCAATTACCGCTCCGATGAAACCGACAGGCGGATGCGCTCGGCCTGTGTGTGTGTGTGTGTGTGTGAAATGTCCTGAATGTCATGTAATGTGTGTGTGTGTGTGTGTGTGTGTGTGTGTTATGATGTGTGAGCTCCGGTCCTCGGCTCGTTCCGGTGCTCGGTCTGCATCTCTGCTAACGCATAAATGTGCACTAGATTTCTGAGCTGCTGCTCGGTTTGCTCTGGATGGAGGAAAGCCGAGCCGGGCCGAGCCAGGTCTATTTCTGGTGGGGGAGGGACCGGGACCGCGACCGGTTCGGCTCGTGCATAGCTGGGTTTGGTCCTGTCAACTGGGCCTGTGTGTGTGTGTGTGTGTGTGTGTGAGTGAGGATGTCAGCGGTGTTTTTCTGTCTCCTTCTAGAGGACAAAGAGAGAATGGAGACCGCTGGAGGACCGGAGCTGCACCGACCTGCCCTGGTTCCTGCTCTTCACCGTCTTCTGCGTCGGCATGGTAAACATCCCTATAATACTCCATCATACTCTATAACATCCCTATAATACTCCATCATACTCTATAACATCCCTATAATACTTCCATCATACTCTATAACATCCCTATAATACTCCATCATACTCTATAACATCCCTATAATACTCCATCATACTCTATAACATCCCTATAATACTTCCATCATACTCTATAACATCCCTATAATACTCCATCATACTCTATAACATCCCTATAATACTCCATCATACTCTATAACATCCCTATAATACTCCATCATACTCTATAACATCCCTATAATACTCCCATCATACTCTATAACATCCCTATAATACTCCCATCATACTCTATAACATCCCTATAATACTCCATCATACTCTATAACATCCTATGCCCATATAATACTCCATCATACTCTATAACATCCCTATAATACTCCCATCATACTCTATAACATCCCTATAATACTCCATCATACTCTATAACATCCCTATAATACTCCATCATACTCTATAACATCCCTATAATACTCCATCATACTCTATAACATCCCTATAATACTCCATCATACTCTATAACATCCCTATAATACTCCATCATACTCTATAACATCCCTATAATACTCCATCATACTCTATAACATCCCTATAATACTCCATCATACTCTATAACATCCCTATAATACTCCCATCATACTCTATAACATCCCTATAATACTCCATCATACTCTATAACATCCCTATAATACTCCATCATACTCTATAACATCCCTATAATACTCCATCATACTCTATAACATCCCTATAATACTCCATCATACTCTATAACATCCCTATAATACTCCATCATACTCTATAACATCCCTATAATACTCCATCATACTCTATAACATCCCTATAATACTCCCATCATACTCTATAACATCCCTATAATACTCCCATCATACTCTATAACATCCCTATAATACTCCATCATACTCTATAACATCCCTATAATACTCCATCATACTCTATAACATCCCTATAATACTCCATCATACTCTATAACATCCCTATAATACTCCATCATACTCTATAACATCCCTATAATACTCCATCATACTCTATAACATCCCTATAATACTCCATCATACTCTATAACATCCCTATAATACTGAGTGCTGCTGGTTTTCACCTGGCATCCCAGGTCTTAATCAATCCCTGATCAGAAAGCTAGAATGGAAACTACCTGGCAGAATAGAAAACCAGCAGTAACGTTACTCTGGACCCCGAGGCCCGGATTTGAGGACCACTGCTATAACATCCCTATAATACTCCATTATGGTACTGCATGGTATTTTAATCTCCTATGGTATCATTGTCCGTGGCACCCTGTGGTGTTATAGTGACCTTATGATGCTTCGTTGGTGCAGAGTCTTCTCATAATATTCCTTTAGGGACAAAATGGGTTTTTATAGTAATCTTCCAGTTCATGGTATCGTCCCACTGTCTGTCCTGTAGTGGCTCATAGTGTCTGTGGTCTAGTGATCTTATGGTCTTTTAGTCCAATTTGATCTGAATGCTTTGTGGTTGTTGAGTATGGAATCAGATTTGGGCCAAAATGTATCAAATGAAAGATTGAAGAATATCAAAAGAAACATTTCTAATTGAAAATTAAAACTTTAAAAGCTCCAAGAAAAACAAATTATTTTAAGGGAGTTCTTATTTCTTGGATTCTCATCTGTATCCGTTGAGTTGTTTACGTCAGCTTGTTTGTTTACAGTTCTGGCCCAATCCCCTCGTGTAGGCGGGCTTTAGAGGGCCCAATCCCCTCGTGTAGGCGGGCTTTAGAGGGCCCAATCCCCTCGTGTAGGCGGCTTTAGAGGGCGACATCTCCATTGTTTGATACATTGTGACCCAAATCTGATTCCATACATTGACCAGCGGAATCAGTGGTCATTTGGCTTTAATTTGATAGAAGACTTTGAAGCCTATAGTCTTATTTTTCACATCTATTTATACTTTAGTAATAGAGAAAAGTTTATGTTCTGCTGAACAGACCTGATGGAGTCACCAGTAAATGGATATCCTGTCAGATCGTTGGTTTGGGATGTTCAACAGATTCAGTAGTTATTTTGTGTTGTTTACTTTTTGGTGAACCCACTTTCCCTCAACCTGCTTCTTCTACTTCTACTCCAGTTAGTTTATTTACTACGTTTCCCAGAATGCCTTTTGACAACCCTTGAAGAACGTGCCTGAACTTGTCAGCTGAGGGTTATACGTGTAGATGGAGAGAGAGAGAGAGAGAGAGAGAGAGAGAGAGAGAGAGAGAGAGAGATTTTCCAATCCAGCAAAGATTTGAGTTTTCCCTTCCTGAAAACCTATCATGTCCTGTGGCTGCATTGCATTCTGGTCTATCTTGCTACTGCATTGCATTCTGGTCTATCTTGCTACTGCATTGCATGCTGGTCTATCTCCTGTTGGTGTAGAAATTGGTCTCTCTCTCTCCTCTGATGGATTTCTCCTGTATGATTGTTGATCGTCGGTCTAGAAAGAAGCCCTTGCTCTTTGATTCTGATTGGCTGACACCAAAACCTGACGGTTACCAACGGTTACCGTTGATGGTTTAGATCATGAAACATTTTCTGATGTCAGACTGGAAACATCTCAACGTGACGTCACGTCGTCTACGATTGGAGGAAAAACGATACAGACAACTAGATGAAACCAGAAACCAATGGCTGATTTTCAACAGTGTTGAAGAGTTTTAGGGAGGATTTTTTCTTTAAATCAATATTATATATATATATACTGTATATATTCCTTACAGGATTTACAGTGAGTTTATAGTGACCTTACCATGTTTTATGGTACTTTTCATCTCCTCGCCTATATTCCTTATTCTATATATTCTATACGGTACATATATTGATTATTATTATTATTATTATATTATTATTATTATTATTATATTATATCGGTGTTGTGTTCAGGACACGCAGGGCTGCAGATTAGGTGGGAAGGGTTAGGGTTATTTTATTCTTATTCTTGTTATTATTCTTATTCTTTAGCACTTGTAGTTCCAGCTTCCACATCTGTCAATATTCACTGTATTGGCTGTAGTTTGGGGGCGTGTCCTGACAGAACCAATCAGCGGTGGGAGCGTTCGTCGAGTTGCAGTGTTTCAGTCTGACTTCCTTCGGTTCGGCGAAGCAGCAGATTAAAAACATGGAGATGTGAAAGATGAAAGATAAATGAGGAAGGATCTGAGATTTCACACACACACACACACACACACACACACACACACACACACACACACACACTCGATCTGCCTCCTGACAGTGTGATTGCCTCTAACTGGAGTTCCTGTTCACCTTCGGCTGAGTGACTCAGAGCAGCGCTGATAAAACCACTCAGGTTCGTCGCTTAACGCATTTCACATATTGCAGTACGTCGTTTCAGACAAGCAATCTGATTGGTCAGAAACCAAATGTTGTCAAGAACAGATGAGACGAAACCCTAACCCTTTAACCATCCTGACGAGGAGCTTAGAGCAGCAAAGAGTAAGAGGATACAGCAGAGACACCACAGTGAGGGACACCACAGTGAGGAACACCACAGTGAAGAACACCACAGTGAGGAACACCACAGTGAGGGACACCACAGTGAAGAACACCACAGTGAAGAACACCACAGTGAGGGACACCACAGTGAGGAACACCACAGTGAAGAACACCACAGTGAAGAACACCACAGTGAAGGACACCACAGTGAGGGACACCACAGTGAAGAACACTACAGTGAAGAACACCACAGTGAGGAACACCACAGTGAGGGACACCACAGTGAAGAACACCACAGTGAAGGACACCACAGTGAGGGACACCACAGTGAGGAACACCACAGTGAAGAACACCACAGTGAAGAACACCACAGTGAAGGACACCACAGTGAGGGACACCACAGTGAGGAACACCACAGTGAGGAACACTACAGTGAAGAACACCACAGTGAGGGACACCACAGTGAGGAACACCACAGTGAAGAACACCACAGTGAGGGACACCACAGTGAGGAACACCACAGTGAAGAACACCACAGTGAGGAACACCACAGTGAGGGACACCACAGTGAGGAACACCACAGTGAAGAACACCACAGTGAGGAACACCACAGTGAAGAACACCACAGTGAGGGACACCACAGTGAGGAACACCACAGTGAAGAACACCACAGTGAGGGACACCACAGTGAGGGACACCACAGTGAAGAAAACCACAGTGAGGGACACCACAGTGAAGAAAACCACAGTGAGGAACACCACAGTGAGGGACACCACAGTGAAGAACACCACAGTGAGGGACACCACAGTGAGGAACACCACAGTGAGGGACACCACAGTGAAGAAAACCACAGTGAAGAACACCACAGTGAGGGACACCACAGTGAGGAACACCACAGTGAAGAAAACCACAGTGAGGAACACCACAGTGAGGGACACCACAGTGAGGAACACCACAGTGAGGGACACCACAGTGAGGAACACCACAGTGAAGAAAACCACAGTGAGGGACACCACAGTGAAGAACACCACAGTGAGGGACACCACAGTGAAGAACACCACAGTGAGGAACACCACAGTGAAGAACACCACAGTGAGGAACACCACAGTGAGGAACACCACAGTGAAGAACACCACAGTGAGGAACACCACAGTGAATTTAGATCCCTGGGATCCGTCGAGATCCGGACACCGTCAAAAACTACCAAATAAAACAAATTCCTCAGTTGATTCTTCTGATCCAAGAACAGATTATTGACAACTGAAACAAATCAACATTTTTAGATGAAATTGAAATCTATCTGAATATGTTGTTTCCTAAACAGTGTAACACCTCATACCAGATATTGATTCAGTTAATGCAGTCCTCTATGCCAGTGGTCCTCAATCCAGTCCTCAAGGACCCCCTGTCCTTACTCAGACACACCTGAACCAGTTAAGGTATCATGAAAACCTGAAGCCTCTCATTGGTTCAGGTGTGTCTGAAACCTCCAGGACAGGGGACTGTCCTTGAGGACTGGATTGAGGACCACTGCTCTCTACTGCTATTTGTAATTATTAATGAAATTATTTTTTTAAATTATGTAATCTTGTTTGAGAAATATCATTTGAGTAAAAAAGTGTTTCAGTTTTTGATGAACAGAGTTGTTGGTGGACTAATTCTCTACACAGCGGCGTTCATGTCATTTTCTGTTTTTCTCAAAAGTGTGTTCCAACCCTGCTGATAATTCCCATAATGCACCAGATATAAAATACCAGCCACTCCTGTACGGCGGCCGGCTGCCTGTGGAGCAGACGCTGACGGATGCTCGTCTTCTCTTTCAGGGCAGCATCTGTGGGTTCACCATCGCCACCGGGGGCGCCGCTCGCCTCGTCTTCGGGTATGACAGCTACGGCAACACCTGTGGCCAACGCAACGAGCAGATCGAAGGCGTCAAGCTCAGCGGCCTCGACCACACCGACAGGAAGTGAGTCTTGATCAGTCTCTCCCCTGATGGCCACTGATTGGTGTTGAAACGTGTCATTCAGTATGCTTTGATCAATGATGCTGCATTCGTGTCATATGGGAAAGATGGTAAATACGAGTTTCCTGTTTCCGTCTCAGATGGTAAATACTACTAGAAAATACTGTTCACCTCACCTCAGTAATAGCATCAGTAGTAGTTATAGTAATAGTACTACTAGTAGTATTATAGAAACAGTGGGTAATGGTTAATAATCCTCCATCATCTTCTCATCTTTATTCTTCTTTACATCTTTTGGATTTCTGAGGGAATTTCAGATCTTGTTTGTCGCTGAACCTCAGTGATGTTGAAGCATGAAAACCCAGAGGATCCACCGCCAGGCGTCTGATCTTTACTTACCCCCCCCCCCCCATTTCCTTCCTTCATTAGCATGGCAGGCTAATTCCTTCAGACTGACTGAATATGAGTGTAAAGCCTCAGAGCTCTGACTCATCCAGCTGAGCGTCACTCTGCCTCGATCGGCCTGCGAGGAAAATAGAGAGGATGAAATATATATTTGAAATAAAACATGTTTTTGCTGAGCTCTGCTTTTTTCAGCAAAGCTTTGCTTCACATTCACACAGTTTCAAGAGTCAAACAGTCTTCTTGGCCACTGTAGCGGTTGGGGGCGTGGCTCTTTGAGAGGACTTTGTTGATGAGTCGCTCTATTCTGACCGATTGTGGGCGGAGCCAGAGGCTCTGATTGCATCTATGTAACGGTTCGTTGTCGAGATGTTCATTCCTGTCGTCTTTCAAATGAACTGGGAAGCTCTGAACGGCTGCAATCAACTTCTCATCTGGTTTGAACTTGTCAGGCAGAAATTGTGATCATAAAACTAAATCACATCTGTAGGAAACAAGGAAGCAGAAATGTGATTGGCTGTCGACGGATCATGAGTGAAAAGTTGAGCGGTGGCGACCAGCTTGTTGCGCCTACATCAGTGTTTCCTGGTCTCTGCAGGAAGTGAACGGAGAGCATTGTGGTCAACAGTAGAGGACGGTACACTGACACATACAGACACATACAGGTATATTACAGACACATACAGACACATACAGGTATATTACAGACACATACAGACACATACAGGTATATTACAGACACATACAGATATATTACAGACATACAGGTATATTACAGACACATACAGGTATATTACAGACACATACAGATATATTACAGACATACAGGTATATTACAGACACATACAGGTATATTACAGACACACACAGACACATACAGGTATATTACAGACACATACAGGTATATTACAGACACATACAGATATATTACAGACATACAGGTATATTACAGACACACACAGGTATATTACAGACACATACAGACACATACAGGTATATTACAGGTATATTACAGACACATACAGACACATACAGGTATATTACAGACACATACAGGTATATTACAGACACATACAGGTATATTACAGACACATACAGGTATATTACAGACACATACAGATATATTACAGACATACAGGTATATTACAGACACACACAGGTATATTACAGACACATACAGACACATACAGGTATATTACAGGTATATTACAGACACATACAGGTATGTGCCTGGTGAAGATCAGTTTGGTTGAAATGTTTTCCAGTGAGTGGGGATTTTTGGCTGTTTCAGTATAGAAGCTTTCAGGTGATGTGATGTAGCCCCGCCCCCTCTGGTGGCCATGTTGGAGGTCCTCAGCTCTGATCAGCTGATTGTGTTTCTGTCTCAACAGAATTGAATCTTCATGGTTAATTTCTGTCTGTTTCTACTGAACTGATCATTTCATCACTGATACATCTGATTGATTTAGTGTTTAGATCATGTAGCTTGTTAGCTAGCTAACCATAGTATCTGGTCAGCTAACCATCACTGTCTTGTTGTTAACACATCTGGTTAGCACACTAGCTAACGTAGCTAGTAGAAGCTAGCGTTAGCAGTGGCTAGTAGTCCCATGTCAACAGTAACTAGTTAGCTAGCTACCAGTTAGTTCAGGTGAACTAGCTGACTCTTCTCCAGCTCCAACTCAGAGTGTTTTGGAGTAGAGACTAGGGCTAAAGACAAGACAGTTTACTGAGTCACAGTAACCTACATTTGGAGACAAATCTACCTGATCACACTGATCACTTTTACTGAGAACGTTACTGGATGATCTACAGACACACCACAACAACCTGGTTCAGACAGTCAACTGGTTCTACTGACACATTACTAACTAACAGACTCCAGATCAGATGGTTGGTAGCAGATCTGTGACTGTAAAGCCTCTGCTGCTTTTCTGTATCTCAGTGCTGCTTACTGTACCAGCACAAAACACGACCCGTCATCATTCATCACACTGATGCATCGAGAGAGAGAGAGAGAGAGAGAGAGAGAGAGAGAGAGAGAGAGAGAGAGCGCTGGAGTCAGGCAGTGCCATGGTTTCTTATTGTGGAAGTGTGGAGCCTCAGGCTGATACTGTACAAGGACTGTCCTGTCTCTCTCTCTCTCTCTCTCTCTCTCTCTCTCTGTCTCTCTCTGTCTCTCTCTCTCTCTGTCTCTCTCTGTCTCACTGTCTCTCTCTCTCTCTCTCTCTCTCTCTCTCTCTCTCTCTCTCTGGTTCTCATCTATCCTTCATGTCTGTTTGATGATATGGATTGAAGAATGATACTGATATTTATGGACTGAAGTCGCCGATACCGATATTTTTTAACACAGAAAAAATAAGTATTCCGTGTTTCGCCCCCAAATGTCCTTCTTGTCAGGGTGGGAATCCCCTGACACACTAAAACCATAATAAATAATAAAGCGATATATCGGTCTAACCCGTTCAAATACTCATAATACTACTAAGAATAAACTGTATTTGTGTGGTACTGGTAACGATCAAATGAAAGCAAACATCACACTCTTAAAATATTAAAACAAGTAAAAATAAGAGGGCACTACAAAATAAAAGCATAGAGGATAAAAGCCATAAGATAAAAGACACATAAAAGTTCAATTCAATTTATATTATTATTAGATATTATAAGTTGTATTATTATTATTAGTAGAAGAAGAAAAACAGATTAAGCAGCAAGCAAAACACATGTATGTTCCAACATTGATCATCATCAGATCAACTGTAATCTCTCTGTTCAGTTATTTATTATTATTATATACAAATATGTGAACGTAACATGAAAGGCTCGCTGAGTCGCTTCTGATCTAAATCTGTGTGGTTTGAAAGGGAATCTATGACCACACCAGGCCGAGCTCCTTCAGGTCCTCAGGCTGTCTGGGCTCTGTGGGCTCACCGTCAGCGCTGCTGCTCCATAATCACCACATTAAACAGCAATTATGGGCTTCATTAAAACACCTTGACACACACACACACACACACACACACACACACACACACTGATAAACCCACAGATATTGATTCAACCCAGTGTTTTGATGTGCTTTGTATGTGTGTGTGTGTGTGTGTGTGTTGTGGTTTGTGTTGTTTTGCTTGCAGCAGGTGTGATGAGGGATGAACACACACACACACACACACACACACACACACACACACACACACACACACACACACCACAGCCAATCAGCAGCAGTCTGCAGGCTGCCTTACTACCTGACAACAGAGTTCACAGAATAAGCAGCTGGACCGCTGTCTGCCTGTCTGCCTGCCTGTCTGTCTGCCTGCCTGTCTGTCTGTCTGCCTGTCTGTCTGCCTGTCTGTCTGTCTGCCTGTCTGCCTGCCTGCCTGTCTGTCTGTTTGTCTGCCTGCCTGCCTGCCTGTCTGCCTGTCTGTCTGCCTGCCTGCCTGCCTGCCTGCCTGTCTGTCTGTCTGTCTGTCTGTCTGCCTGTCTGTCTGTCTGTCTGCCTGTCTGCCTGCCTGCCTGTCTGCCTGTCTGCCTGCCTGCCTGCCTGTCTGTCTGTTTGTCTGCCTGCCTGCCTGTCTGCCTGTCTGCCTGTCTGTCTGCCTGTCTGCCTGTCTGTCTCTCTCTCTGGTCATTTTGCAGGATTCTTCACTGGTTCTGTTTCTCTTTCAGGCAAGCGTTAACTATCAGCTGGTATTGATTAGATAACTATCAGCTGGTATTGATTAGATAACTATCAGCTGGTATTGATTAGATAACTATCAGCTGGTATTGATTAGTTAATGGATATTTGGTGTTTGATGTG
>JAXDDX010000053.1:1477500-1537500 GCA_034670405.1 Hoplostethus atlanticus | reverse complement strand
TTTCCTGTCCTGTCTTGGTGCTCCAGGTTCGGAGCTGTGTTCCTACGAGCTAGCGGGCCATAAATACCCCGGCCTGCCAGAGAGGTTCAACAAATGCCCCAAACTTCCTGTTCCCCCCAGGTAGGACGGACAGAGAGAGACTGTCAATCAGTTGGGTTGTATTGATCAGGAACTGACTGATCGAGGTGTGTGTGTGAAATAGATAGACAGATAGATAGATGATGATAGATAGATAGATAGATAGGTAGATAGATAGATAGATAGATAGATAGATAGATAGATAGGTAGATAGATAGATAGATAGATAGATAGATAGGTAGATAGATAGATAGATAGATAGGTAGATAGATAGATAGATAGATAGATAGATAGATAGATAGATAGATAGATGATAGATAGACAGACAGACAGACAGACAGACAGACAGACAGATAGATAGATAGATAGATAGATCAATAGATAGATAGATAGATGATAGATAGATAGATAGATGATGATAGATGGATGGATGGATGGATGGATGGATGGATAGATAGATAGATAGATAGATAGATAGATAGATAGATAGATGATGATAGATGGATGGATGGATGGATGGATGGATGGATGGATAGATAGATAGATAGATAGATAGATAGATAGATAGATAGATAGATAGATAGATAGATAGATAGATAGATAGATAGATAGATAGATAGATAGATAGATGATGGATGGATGGATGGATGGATGGATGGATGGATGGATAGATAGATAGATAGATAGATAGATAGATAGATAGATAGATAGATAGATAGATAGATAGATAGATAGATAGATAGATAGATAGATAGATAGATAGATAGATAGATAGATAGATAGATAGATAGATAGATAGATAGATAGATAGATAGATAGATAGGTAGGTAGGTAGGTAGGTAGGTAGGTAGGTAGGTAGATAGATAGATAGATAGATAGATAGATAGATAGATAGATAGATAAATAGATTTTTTTTTTACCTTGCCTGTCATCGTTCTCGCCCCAGCAAAGCGTTGCCGGTGTTCAACCGCTGCACGCCGGTGGACATCTCCTGCTACGCCAAGTTCACCGAGGCCGTGGTGACCTTCGTCAGCGACAACAGCGTTCTGCACCGGCTGATCGCCGGCGTGATGGCCAGCAAGGAGATCATCATAGGCCTCTGCCTGCTGGCGCTGGGTGAGGAGATCTGTCAGACCTCATCAGTCTGTGATGTTCAACACATCCAGGAGTTATAGGTTATACGTGTAGGTGGAGAGAGAAAAAACGATCATGGTAATGATAGTAACGGTATTAGAGTCTATTGGGGCTACTGCATTGCATTCTGGTTTATCTCAGCTACTGCATTGCATTCTGGTTTATCTCAGCTACTGCATTGCATTCTGGTCTATCCTGGCTACTGCATTGCATTCTGGTTTATCTCGGCTACTGCATTGCATTCTGGTCTATCCTGGCTACTGTATTGCATTCTGGTCTATCTTGGCTACTGCATTGCATTCTGGCCTATCCTGGCTACTGCATTGCATTCTGGTCTATCTTGGCTACTGCATTGCATTCTGGTCTATCTACTGTCGGTGTAGAAATTGGTCTCTCTCTCTCCTCCGATGGATTTCTCCTGTATGATTGTTGATCGTCGGTCTAGAAAGAAGCCCTTGCTCTTTGATTCTGATTGGCTGACACCAAAACCTGACGGTTACCGTTGATGGTTTAGATCATGAAACATTTTCTGCTGCCACTATGGACTATACTTTAGGGACAAAGTTTATACATATTGTGATAAACAGGAAGGTGTCAACATAGACAGCAGCAGTCCGATAACCAGTCAGTATTGATGTGTTGAGAGACTGTAGGGCGTCATCAGTATCCTCTACATTAAACCAGGCGTCAGGCGCCTCGTCCTGCAGCAGCGGCTGATGCTGCATTGCTACGCTAAGCTCTGACTGGAGGTTAATGGCAGAGAAACAGCAGTGCTGTGTGGAAATTAAAGCACAGTCATCATATCTACTAGTTTCCCCCCAGAGAGCTGTTCGGAGCAGTTTGCCTCTGTGCTGATAGAAAGCTCCCAGGTGGAGGACGTGGTTGAAGGATGGTCTGGTTGACCGGGGGTTAAAGGTCACTCTCTGACCTGCTTCAGGACTACAAAGCTCCAAAGTGCTGACTCAGGGTCAGAGCTGTCTTCGGGCTGCTAATGGACAGCATCTTTGATAAAAAGGAAGGTTAGATGAACTCAGAGGTCAGAGGTCATTTTATCTTCTTTCGAGGGGAAACAACGTCTCTTTGGCAGCTCTGTTTTTTTCTTGTTGCTGCGATGCCTTCAACAGCCTGACAGGCACTCAGGCTGTCAATAGAAGCCATTTTAGCCTCTAGAACAGCAGGTAATGGGTGTCATTTCCTGTAAAAGGGTGCCATTTTCTCACCGGTTATGTGACTGGAACACAAGAACATTTGGGACAGATGCTGCTTTCACGTCATATGGGAATAACGAGTTGACGGTTGAAAGTTTTTCACAGGTCAAGATGCCATAACCAAAGTAGTCGGGTCCTGCCATGACATCTTAAGAGTTATGATCACAAAATGACTCTGATGAAAATTGTTCATTTTGCTGGTTTTATTTGAAATGATGAACTGTATGCTAAAGCGTTAGCATGACAGCAGACAGAGCTAGCTACCAGAGACACAGAGGTGACTTCGGTGCCAATCATTTTTCAGGATTTGGTAAGGTGACCAATGGGCCTTTAAGGGTTCGGGTCCCTGTGTGGCTCAATGGGTAGAGCAAGGCACTAATACTGCCAGGGTTGAGGGTTTGATTCCTATTGGAGCCACCCATACTGATGTATACACGGTTGGGTGCTTTTGGTAAAAGCATCTAGCAAATGGCATGGATTATTTGTTATAAATGCACATTGCACACACACTCTAAAAGGCATATGTCATGTCATGTCATGTCATGTCATGTCATGTCATGTGTAGAACTGGCTTACATGAGACGTCCACTCTTAAATCTACATTGTCCTCCTCTTCCTCCCATGATGCCATGCAGTCCTCTCCATGATCCTCATGGTGATCATCCGCTACATCTCGGCCGTCCTGGTCTGGATCCTCACCGCCCTGGTCGTCCTCGGCTCCCTGGGTGAGATCACTTCCTGTCTGACCAATGCTTCATGCTTCATCGTTTGAAAATGCATTTTGGAAAAATGTAAAATAATTACTTTAATAACACTAAATATTAATAATATGAAATAATAATATTTATAACAATTACTTTCTTTTAAAGTACAACTGTTTTACAAGCAAACATCTTAAGATTACTCCTAACTTTAATAGTCACCTACAGTATGATCATCATTTTATCAGTAGGTTTTTTAAATGGCGTCTCTCTCATTTTGAAATGAAACTGATCATTTATAGTTGATTGGACAAGTATATTCTTTTTTGTCTTTGATTAAGTTTGGAATTCATTAAATGAAATAAAATAATGAAAATATATATTTTTGAAATATTTTATAGTGACTTTATTAAGAATACATTGAATTTCCTTAGTGTATTTGATTGAGGTACCCTACAGGGATTGAGTCGATCATTTTTAAAAATAATATTAATTAAAAAATAACAATTTGAAAAGAAAACTGATCTGTGTTTGTGCAGCGGGTACAAGCGTCCTCTGGTGGCTGTACATCGACCACCGGTTATACGCCAACGACACGACGTCAAAAGTGACAACGGACGTTAAAGAGGAGGTGGAGATACGCCGGGACAACGGCCAGGCCCTGCTAGTCTACGCCATTGCCGCCACCGTCTTCACAGTAAGTCTCCACGACAGACTGGAGGAGGACGAGAGTTAGACCGACTGGTATTTTTGACTGAAGCTGCCAATAGATGATATTTCTGCCCAAATTCTATTCTATTATTATCTTCTGAGACATTACTATAATTACGGTAAACCAACCAGACCATCACTACCAGCCTACCAGCCTCTACCAGCCTCAGCCTCTACCAGCCTGTCAGCCTCTACCAGCCTGTTAGCCTCTACCAACCTCTACCAGCTTCTACCAGCTTCTACCAGTCTGTCAGTCTCTACCAGCCTGTCAGCCTCTACCAGCCTCTACCAGCCTCTACCAGCCTCTACCAGCCTCTACTCTCATTCTACATTGTGGCCACCGGGTCGATTTGGAGGGAAATCTGCTGGATTGCTTTACGGCACCAAACAGGAAGAGGGCGCTGTTCTTCCAGCGCTAACGGAGCTAAAGATAAAGAGTTTCTGGAGACGGCAGATGGAGGAAGGAGAGAAAGGAAGATGGAGAAATCACTTCAACATGTTGATCCTCTTCAGGAAAGACAAAGACACCAGGGAGGGGGAGGGGGGACAGGAAGCAAAGGGGCTTATGGGAAATGTAGTCTTAATGTGGAGGAACACTAGTAACAATACCACTGGTGAGATAGAGGCTACCAGTCGTCTCCATCATGGTCTCACTGGTTTACAGTCTTTATATACCAAGGTAGAGATATTAAAATAGAGCACCTTTAAGTAAACTCCTCCCACACTGGAAGGAGATATGGGGGAATCAGGGAGGAGCCTCCATCCTATTGGAGGTGGATGACAGATATCTGTGCGATATATTGGCAAACCGATGTATCGGTCTAACCCTAACCGGGATATCTAGTATAATAAGACTCTCAGACTCTCAAACACTTCATGTCTTTCTTTTCATCCTCATGTCTTTCTCCGTTGATCTGCCTTCTCTCCTCGTCTAGTCTCCTCTCGCTGTCGCCTTGATTTCTTTGGTTCTGAAAACTACAAACCTTTCTACTCCAAAGAAAACTTCCTCAATTCATCTTTTCCTCTCTGTCAGTCTCTCTCTCTCTCTCTCTCTCTCTCTCCCTCCCTCTCTCTCTCTCTCCTTGCCTGTTTTAATTCAATCCATCAGTTAATTCAACATCAGTTCAATACGGTTTGTTGGCATGAACGTTAAGAACAAGGTTTCCAAAGCGTCAAGATGAAAGATGTGTGTGTGTGTGTGTGTGTGTGTGTGTCAACAGTCGTCAGTCGTTTTCATTTTCTCATCCTGGTTAAGGTCATTTAGGATTAGGATTAGGGCTAAAATTAGAATTAGGATTAAGGTCTAGGTTGAAGGTCAAGGTTAAGGTCAGGGGTCACGAATGAATGTAGTCAGTGAAGGTCCTCACAGGTCCTCTCTCTCTCTCTCTCTCTCTCTCTCTCTCTCTCTCTCTCTCCCCCTCTCTCTCTATCTCTCTCTCTCTCTCCCCCTCTCTCTCTCTCTCTCTCTCTCTCTCTCTCTCAGGTCATCCTCTTGTTGCTGATGCTGTTCATGAGGAAGCGAGTGGCGTTGACCATCGCTCTGTTCCACGTGGCGGGGAAAGTCTTCATCCACCTTCCTCTTCTCACCCTGCAGCCCTTCTGCACCTTCCTCGCCCTCCTCCTCTTCTGGATCTACTGGATCCTGGTGCTGCTCTTCCTGGGAACCACCGGTCAGTGGAGAGGAGAGAGTGGAGGTGTCAGCTAATATAAAAAACCATGAGATGAGATGAAAGTGTATCGATCCTTACAGTAGTAATTCATATTTAAAGGAATACTCCAACGTTTTGGGAGATCGATCATCCACGTGTTCCCGGTACATCGTTTGCTGTAGTGCCCCATGCTAACATGTTAGCATACACTATGCTGAGTGATAGTCGGCTCAATGCTAACACTTTAGTATACACTATGTTGAGTAGTAGCAGGCTCCATGCTAACTCTTTAGCATCCACTGTGTTGAGTGGCAGGTCCTGTTAGCAGCAGGGTGTGTTATCAGTCTGTTCTGTCTATAATAAACTCCAGAGGAACCACTTTGCTACGTTGAGTGAGAGTAGCTGACTAAGCTGAAAAGGAGCTCAGTTGACTGATAAAGCTGCCTGTAGAGGTTCAGCAGCTTCCTCTGTTCAGGAGACGCTCCTGGATCGGTCACTTCCTGTGTGGAGAAGATTTGGACCAATAGGGTGAAGCTACGGGATGCTCTGCTTTGCTGCAGCATCACTTCCTGTTTTAGCTGATGAAACATCTTAGTGCAGCTTTAAAAGAAAAAAATAACATAAATAAGATGAATCCGTCATCTTTTCTACTCATGGGTCCTGGTCTGTCCTGGTCTGTCTTTGCCTCTCCAGGGAACCCGGTCCAGAACGAAGAGACCGGCCTGACGGAGTTCCGACTGACCGGACCTCTGCAGTACCTGACGTGGTACCACGCCGTCGGCCTGGTCTGGATCAGCGAGTTCATCTTGGCCTGCCAGCAGATGACCGTGGCCGGAGCCGTGGTCACTTACTACTTCACCAGGTTGGTCTGGCATTCACACTCGGTGACGACGACGGTGACCTCTGTCGTCTCCACCATGGTCTCATTGGTTTATTATACCAGGTAGAGCTAACTCTGGTTATGTTGTACTGATGTTTAAATGGCTGTAAGGGATTCAGTGTCTGGCTCAAGGACACTTCAGCAGGCCGAGCAGGTCCTCTGGTTGAAGGATGGACTCCCTACCAACTGCACCACCCTGCTGACGTTCCTGATCTCCTGTTCCCCAGAAATAAACAGAATTAATGGATTTTGTGTTTCAGGGACAAGAACAGGCTTCCTGTGACGCCCATCCTGTCGTCGGTGCTGAGGCTGGTCCGATACCACCTGGGCACCGTGGCCAAAGGCTCCTTCATCATCACGCTGGTCAAGATCCCTCGCCTCATCCTCATGTACATCCACAACCAGCTCAAAGGAAAGGTACCAGCCTCCTTCCAACCTCAGAAACAATCAGGATGAGATTAGATGAACTTTAATAAAGCAGCAAATAATAGAGAACGAAGAGCAGGAGGTATTAAAGGATTAAAGAATAAAAAAACAATACAACAGAACATAATTCAAGCTAGAGCGTCTTCATGATGTCACCAAAGAGAGATGAAGATATCTGCTGCTCATATGCAGGATGGATCATGCGCATCCTCAAGTATTCACATCGTCACATTTGCAGAAAGCTGCTTACCTGCAAACTGAACACATAAAATCCAGCGATGCATCTTGGGAAACCTGGAAAACTGGAATTCAAAAAGTTATGGAAATGCAGCATGTGCATATAGTTTTGGAAATGTCATGGAAATTTGTTGCTCATGTTTTTTCCATCTCTCTCTCTCTCTCTCTCTCTCTGTCTCTCTCTCTCTCTCTCTCTCCCTGTCTCTCTATGTCTCTCTTCCTGTCTCTCTCTCTCTCCCTCTCTCTCTCTCTCCCTCCCTGTCTCTCTTTCTCTGTCTCTCTCTCTCTCTCCCTCTCCCTGTCTCTCTCTCTCTCTCCCTGTCTCTCTCTCTCCCTGTCTGTCTCAGGAGAATGCATGTGCTCGCTGCATGCTGAAGACCTGTATCTGCTGTCTGTGGTGTTTGGAGAAGTGCCTCAACTATCTCAATCAGGTAAAAAACTATCTCTCTTTTCCTTCCTGCACCCTGTCTGTCTGTTTGTCTGTCTGTCTGTCTGTCTGTCTGTCTGTCTGTCTGTCTGCCTGTCTGTCTGCCTGTCTGTCTGCCTGTCTGTCTGTCTGTCTGTCTGTCTGCCTGTCTGATTCTACTGATTGACTACTACTACTGCTACTACTGCTACTACTACTACTACTACTACTACTACTACTACTACTACTACTACTACTACCACTGGTACTACTAGTGCTACTACTATGATTAAATATGATCTTTTAAATAATTTCTTAAAATTAACTTTTATCGACTTGCTGTTGTTTTTACTGTCTTAATATTCTGTTCTATTTGAGCTTGATGTGATTGATGAATCATTGTAGTGTAACTGTAGAACTGTAAAAAGGTTCATCATCATTCTTCTTCTTCTCTCTCTCTCTCATCTCTCCCTCTCTCTCTCTCTCTCTCTCTCTCTCTCTCTCTGTGTTGCTAGAATGCATATGCCGCCACGGCCATCAACAGCACCAGTTTCTGCACGTCGGCGCGCGACGCCTTTGTGATCCTGGTGGAAAACGCTCTGAGGGTCGCCGCCATCAACGCCGTCGGAGACTTTGTTCTCTTCCTGGGGAAGGTACTGACGGAGGCGGGGCTGTGATTGATGCTGCAAGAAAAACTGTCAAGGCTTCATTATTATTTACTTATTTATTATTTATTACTTATTTATTTATCTCTGTTTATATGAATTATATGTAATTCTTTTTAAGCATCTTATTTTTTTTTAATATTTCTAAATGACGCTGAACACACACACACACACACACACACACACACACACACACCTGAAGTCCAGGTTTACTGTGTGTTACCAGGTCCTGATTGTCACCTCGACGGCGTTTGCTGGCGTTTTACTGTTGAACTACCAGCGGGATTACGCCGAGTGGCTCCTCCCCCTAATCATCGTCTGTCTCTTCGCCTTCCTGGTCGCCCACTGCTTCCTGTCCATCTTCGAGATCGTGGTGGACGTCCTCTTCCTCTGCTTCGCCATCGACACCAAGTACAACGATGGCACTCCGGGCAAGGAGTTCTACATGGACAAAGCACTGATGGTAAGACGTCCGGCTGGTCTGGAGGCTGAACTCGTCCCTCTATTTATGCCCCCCCCCCCTCTCTTTTTGCCCTGCCGCTCTATTTATGTCCCTGCCCTCATCTTGACTCCTCCCCTCTCTCTTTGCCCCTCCCCCTGTGACATCTCCTGCAGGAGTTTGTGGAGAGCAGCAGGAGGCTAGAGCGGGTGGTGGAGCGTGGGCGGAGCCGGGCCAAGGAGGCGGTGTCGGAAGGAGCAGAAATGAAGCCCATGGTGAGTGACAGCGGCGGGGGCATGGCCAGCGCCGTGGCCGAGGAGGCAGGGGAGGGGCTGGACGGAGGCGGGGGCGAGTGGGAGGCGCTGCAGGAGTTCCACGTCTACTACCTGATGGTGGGGGTGCTGGTGGACTGGGTGCTGACGGGGCAGGGCGCCCTGGTCCTCTGCCTCAGCGAGGACATGGTCCTCTTCCTCTGCGTCTACCTACCCACCTCCACGCTTTTCCTCTTCGTCAACCTGCTCCAGAAGCCTCACCCCGCCTCCTCCGCCGCCAAATCGGCCTCCGTCACCACGTGCTAACGAACAGCCGCATGCTAACGAACACGTGCTAACCTGATGCATGCCGACGAACACACGCCATCCAAAGCATGCTGATGGATGAGCACACGCTAACCAACACATGCTTGCTAACCTGACTCATTCCATTCATCATCATCGTCATCATCATCATCATCATCATCTTCATGCTGCTAATCCTCAACCATCTGGACCAAACTGTTTTATTTTGCCTGCTACTTCCTGTCTTCCTTGCCTTACCACCATGGTGCTTTCTGGAGGAGGAGGGCTTGGCGATGCAGATAATAAGCTGTCAGACTAGAAAGAGGGTGGGGGAGGGGGGGGGGGCATTGAACAGAGAAATGAAGAATTTCTACCCCCCCCTCCCCCCTCCCCCATCCTCCCCCCTCCCCAAACAGTCACTACTGCCAGACTGTAAATGTCGGTTATTGAAACGGAGACGGGGGAGATGGATCATCCCTCCATCTGTACGACGGGTTGGGAGGATTACAGCTCCGGTCAGTAGGAGGCGCTCCGACTCCTCATCCATGTTTACTTGGTGATTTGGCCTTTCTCTCTACCTCTAACAAACCGTAGAACAAGGTGTTCTCCGACCGCCGTCCAGCAGGCATTAACCTGCATCTGGTATCCAGATGGTGTCAGGATGTGATTTAGATTTCTCCAGTAGACGACTAGACTAGACTAGAGCCACCAGACTAGACTAGACTAGACTAGAGCCATGAGACTAGACTAGGCTAGACTAGACTAGAGCCACCAGACTAGACTAGACTAGACTAGAGCCATGAGACTAGGCTAGACTAGACTAGACTAGAGCCACCAGACTAGACTAGACTAGACTAGACTAGAGCCACAAGACTAGACTAGACTAGAGCCACCAGACTAGACTAGACTAGAGCCACCAGACTAGACTAGACTAGACTAGACTAGAGCCATGAGACTAGACTAGACTAGACTAGACTAAACTAGAGCCATGAGACTAGACTAGACTAGAGCCACCAGACTAGACTAGACTAGACTAGACTAGAGCCACGAGACTGACCTGAATTGTTGCTGGAACCGATCCAACCATTGGACGCTCCATTTCATTCATTCACTCAACCTCTATTTAGGTGTCGAGGGATCATTGAGGTTGACAGAAATAATAATTACAATCATATTAAAACAATAATAATAATAATAATAAACAAACAAAACACAAGATTGAAAAAACAAATCAGTCAACATAATGAGGTTCAGGAAGTCTCTACGGAGGTTTCTCCAGTTAGACTACACACATCATCCCTTCAGGCCTTCATGTGAAAGCAGCCCACCGATTGGTCGAGTGGTTCGCCTCTCGACCAGTTAGCTTTTTCATGAACACAGAAAAAAACAACATGGACGAAAAAGCGGAATCGACTGATACCGAGAGTCGACTCTGTTCAGTTTGGACTCCCAGTCGCTGGCTGGGAGCCGAACCGACTCTCGCTTGTTGTTCCCAGACAATGGTTGGACCGCTGCACAAAGTTTAATCCCATTTCTGTAGATTGGAGACACATTGACTCTTTATTGGGTCTCTGAGACGGTTAGTGCTTCCTGACTGGATTAACACCTTCAGCTGAACACAGGAGGCATGTTGCTGCAGGTGGAAGGGAACGTTGTAGTTTTTATAGTAGTGTAGGTGAAGTTCTTAACTTCAGATACCGTGTAGAAGTCAAGGGCAGACTCAGCCCGATGTCAAGCTTCCTGGTTTCAAGATGGATCAGACTCTAACCACTTCACTACCCATAATGCTCAAGGCTCGCTTTCATTTCTCTCGTCACCACTCCGCTGCCCTCCATTTTTCATTCTTCCTTCCTGCTTTGAAAATTAATTTGACCTTTTTCCACCCTCCTCATCCGCCCATCAACCCAAGACTTTTAAAAGATGAAGTATGAGCTACTTTGACAGAAGTATTAAGTCTTGAATCGCTTTGCTTTTCCAGGCGCCGGGAACAAGTTCAGCTTGACCAAAATCACCGAATGGGACTTTTTAAAAAAAGACATTCCAAAATGTTTATTTTTACCAATGTGTAACATGTTTACTATGGTTTCACTCCAGGGAATACAATATTTTAATAAGAAACTGTAAAAAAATAACAATGTAATGAAGCACTTTATATTGAAGCGCTGCATATTTTAAAAGGCTGATGCATTTTTCGTAGTGATGTCCTTTTTTATAAGACTAAAACAACGATTGCCATCTAGTCAAACACTGTACTAATAGGTCTTGAGTCACTCTTTGGTTGTTAACGTTTTTGCATAGCGAGTTTTCTTTTTAGTTGGATGTCTCCGTTTGGCGAGACACCCGGTAACCACGGTGACGGTGAAGCACTTAGACGTTTTAATCAACCACCGAGAACCTAACGACGCCACGCTCACATGACGGATCTGGATCTCATTCTGCATCACCGAGGAAGGAGCGCTGTCATGTCATCACCTGTTTTTACTAGAATGAATTTTTGCAGCTTACTACTTCTCTGTACTGTATGTGTGAACAACCCGACTGTATGGACTACTGAGTTATTTTCCCCCCAATTATATCAGCGGTATCTGTAGACACCTGAAGAGACGAGAGATGCTTCCTAGTGGCCCTTTGCAGATATGAAAGGACTGGAGAGTGTAAACTTTAGTAAGAGCAGCCATAACCCTCCACCCCTCCACCCCCCCACTCCTCTCAGATCTCCAAAGGGCTGCTGGGAGGCAGCGGTGGATGGGGTTAAAGGTCGAGTCTCAACCAGGTGTGAGCATCCGGAGGGCTGCAGAGAGAACCAGCTCACCCATTTAGTGTTTATTCAGCCTGATGACCGCTGACCTGACGTCTATTCTCCCATCTCTCACTGCTTGTTCACACTGCGAGCGACTCTGACCGATTGTGGGCGGAGCCAGTGGTCTGCAGCTACAAAGTTTTCAACAGACAAATCATGTATTTTTACTGCTTTGGGTTTGCCTTTCATGATGTTACTTTGTTTTGATGAGTGAACATAGCTAGCTAGCGAGCGCTAATTAGGTAGCATTAATCTAAAATACATGTCGACCATCGATGGATCAAACGTTCTCCACGCATCGCTTCAGAGACGTTTGTTCCTGTCGTCTTTCAGATAAAAGTTGTAGAGAGCTGGGAAGCTTTGAACGGCTGGAATCAACTTCTCTAAAAGTAGAAGTATTGATCAATAAATCACGTCGGTAGGAAACAAGGAAGCAGAAATCTGATTGGCTGTTGACGGCCGATGACTGTGATAATAAAGTTCCAGCTTGTTGATCTCCTGGTCGCTCTGTAGGAAGTAAACGGACTCGTTGGTTGTGTCGCTCGCAGTGTGAACGCCTGGTCAGACTCTGCGGCCCTCAGTGAAGAGGGATTGGTGTGGTCAGCTGACGTCTTCACAAGCCGTCACTCAGTGGATTAAACCTTCAGCTGATGGGCAGCAACATGTTTCATATTATTCTTTCCTCTTACACATAAAAACCCTGCAGAAAGTCGGATAATAGATGTCATTGAAAACGCTTGAAGCCACTTGGAATGACTCATTTAGAGACGTGAGCGGAGGAAGGCGGCTAATCGTTGCTAATGTGTTTGTTAGTCTCTGCCCATCCCCCCCGCTGAGAGCTGAGTGCGACCTGTGGAGACGACAGCTGCATTCAGCCAGCAATAAAACAAACTGCATCATGTCAACAGAGACACAACAAGTCTTCCTACTTTTTCACAACATTCTCCAGGACATGTTGGGTTGGGAGACACTGGGGTTCGGCCGATCGTCAACGTTTTGTACCAATGTTAAGAATCTTTCATGCTAAAACAAAATGACAACATAACAGTTTCCCCCAGAATTTTCTTCTGCATTTAGACCATCATGGGACACTAAACCTCTCCAGGGAGGAACCTCCATCCATATATCGGTCTAACCCTAGTCCTCACGGCTGTTGGATAAATAAGGGAACTATTTGGGCAATGTAGTTGGGCAACGTTCCCAGGAACAGGCAACACAGTCAGCAACAGTCAAATGTGTTTCCTGGTAACGAGATGTTCCTACAGCAACTCCCTGTGCAGCGTTGCCCAACATAGTTGCCCATCAGGTTGCCCTGTTGATCGCCCGCCTGCTGGTTCAGTGGGTTTTGTCTGGTCTGTTAGCCAGGAGACATGCTTTGGGTTGGGCTGGTAGGAAGTGCAGAAGTGCTGCAAGCCTTAAAAATCAAGTCCCAGAGTAGATTTGTGTTTCTAATGTCCAGAGCAGCGCCACCACCAGGACGACAGACAAACAACTTGGTGTCATTTTACTTTGGTTTAGATTTGGTTCGTGTTCCTGTGCAGGTGTTGCTGTGAATGATATGAATTGCACATTGTACTGTATGCAGTTTTAGGAGTTGAAGGTTTTTAAAGTGTATTGGATCAGACTAGTTCTAGCGTCTCGTGTGTGACGACGGATCATTTCATGGTTCCAGACGGCAGCGACTGTTCCCATAACCCTTTCCTTTCAGAACAAACCCCATCTGTCTCTAAAACAACATCTCAGTGTTTCCAGAACAAAAGAAAATGAAGAGTTTTTGTTCCAAAATGATATCGACCATTTCATCTGATAGCAGAAAATGAAAACACTAAAAGATATCCGGTAACTAAATCAGAACGATATCTCCTTTACCGACTGGATTTTACAGATATTGAATGAGGAAGTTCAGATAATCATATTTTGCCAAAATGGTTGTTTCATGTTTTGGAATAAATCTCTTCATGTAGTCTCTGCTTCTCTCCGGGAAAATACACTAGACCTTCCACTAAGATTTAGCTATGAAATATTAAGAGCATGTATGTTGAAAAAAAATCATGTGATCAAACAGATTTATCGTTGCCACAAGACTCTCAATGCGCAAAGCATGTTACAAATTGCACTACTAAGATGGTACTCATTTAAACACTGAGATAAATTTAAAAATAGTTGTAAAGTATTTCTAGTTGAAGATGTCTTTAGCTCAGCCAGGTAGAACATAGAGATGCTTATTAACTGTTAGGTGGACCGAACAACAGACCCCTTGGAACAGGAAAGAGCCTCATTTTAAGAGCAGCGAAGCTTCTAGCTAAAGGATACAGGATAACTAATAACTAGTCAAATGCATTTATGTGAAAACTACTGTTTTTCTTTACCGACTGTCGTGCACCGACTGTAGAGGAAGGATTTGACTGCAGTCGCTGGGCAGAGAAACCAGTGACAGCAGCAACTGAGGAGTTTCATTCCAAAATGAGATCCATCATGTGGAGAAATTGTCACCTATTCCAACAAAATGAAAAGGTGGCGTAAAACTAAATGACATCACCGGTTATTATTAGAGTTAGGAGTGATCTTAAGATCTTTCCTGACTCTTGTGGTGGATTCCAGTCTTTTAGTGCACCAGGCAAGAGTAAACCTCTAGCCGTCTTCTCAGACGAAATCAGGAAGTGATGCTGCAACAGCGTCCCCACTAACTGAGACACCGTAGATTCACCCTAAACAGACTGGAAACCGCAGAGTGTGATGATTTGACCAAGGGTGTCCAGATTTAGCCACCGTTCCACTATATCTTTAAGGATAGATCTACGTTTCTGAATATTGACTCATGAATTTCACATAGCAATTTCCTTTTATTTCCAAAGTGGATATATGGCGTTTTGGAATGAAACCCTTCAACTCTTCTCTGTTGGCCTTGTGCCTGTTGACCACCAGCCATGCTGGTCTGTTTGCCAAATCCAGCCAGTCGGCACACAGCGGAGAAGCTCCACGTGCTGTTGTGCCAACTGGTGGAATAAGGTGCATTGTGGTGCATTCATGTGTCATTTTTCTTTTCTGTTGTTTTGGTCGTTGTTGTTACTTGGTTGTAAAGCAGGCAGCTCTGCAAACCGCTTCAACCTGAGGCCTGAATTTCCAGCTTCCATTAGCGTCGTTCAGAACGACGGGACGTTGTTGTAAAGCAAGTAGAGACTCAAAGTCACGAAGGACTACAGACAAACTTGCATGTCCACATTTTTCCTGCTCTTTTCACAGTGTGTCATCTTCGTAGGTGTGAATATTGCGGCGTTAGATTCACAGGACTAAAAACACTGACGTAACTGATAGAACGATAGCTTTACTCCGCTACAAAGCCACCATTAACTTTGAGATGTGAGTCTTGAATTCCTCTTTGGTCTTGGAAACGGCGTCTCCACTCTTGTCACAAGGGAACAGCTAAATAGCAAAAAGAAACCGTTAAGAAAAGGCCAACACATCGGTTTAACTGTCAGGTGTAACACTAGCTTTTAGTTTTCTCTGCAGTAAGAAGTTGTTTGTAACATTGGACAACATTTTTTTTGTTCTGGGTTGATTTTTATATTTATCATTTCTTATGTATATTTGTTTTTTAAAAAAGATAATAAAATGGAAAATTTGAACCTGTGCTCGTTGTCTTCTAATCCCTTGTATTCCTTGTATTGCAATGTTTGTGGATTTGACGTCGCTTGACTGGACAATCAACAGAAAGAAGAAAAACAAATAAATCACAAAAAGACATTACATTAGAAAATGTTTATATACAAACGCAAATGAACAATAAAAAGGACAAATTTGAAGAAATGACACAAATACAAAATATTGACCCTATTGACAACTTAGTGAAGTATCATCAGTATATAGGTTTACCATTTGTGCTATAAAACAGTGTTAACAATACTATGTGTGTATAAAGTTACATATTCACAACTTTGGTATTCTTTCCTAGGAGGAACCCAGAACCAAACCTAGTGGTTCTTGTTCTTAAACATTTTATTGTTAGTCAGCACAATTTTTAAAGGGATACTTTGACATTCTGAATTTCAGTCAGTTGTTTTTGCTTGACTGGTTTCTCAATTCGTGACAAACATGACTGAAACATTTCAGTTGTGGCACTTTGGTTAGCCGGAAATAAGGCATGTTAGCATTGCTAGCATACTCACTCCTCGCTGTTTATTACTGTGAGCCAGAAGCTAGCTAGCTCGGCCCTAGTGGTACCTATTGATTTGTAACATCATTTGTAAGATGAATGGTAACAAAGCTATTTTTAGCTTAGCGAAAAATAGAATTAAACTTTTTCCTCCCCATGTGAAAAACATCAGATGGGGGGGAATCCAAGCTAGGTCATTAGCTTGGAGCTAGTAGTACCTATTGATTTAAATAAGGAATGCTAACAAAGGCATTTAGCATCAAAGTGTTGAGGTATTGCTGTTACAAAACCACATTATGCAACCACAGCTGCACTTGTTTAGCTCCTTTTGTGTACAACATTAAGATGCAGTCAGATTTAAAACAGCCAACAATATTCTTAGTTCATTTGCCTTTTACTTTAACATGAATACATTTCAGGCTGACTGTGTCAGTGTCCTGCAAGTCCTGAAAAAGTCTTAAATTCAGTTTTTCTTAAAAATTGTTGCGCTGTTCTTCTGTTGAGAAATTAGTCCAGTCATGAGACCTCTGATAGTTTTTTTCAGGTTTTTTTCAAATGTGAAATTGGTCTTATATTTCTCACTGGCATTGAAAAAGGACTTAAAACATCTTAAATCAAGTTGATGAAATTTGCAGACACCCTGCTGTAACCACAAAGCTGTCACATTAAAAACATGTGATGCTTATAATAATGGAGTCCAGGTTATTGGAGGTACATGAAGCAACAATTTAGCTCCGACTGGATCATTACAGAAATGACAAAACCTTGACTGTAAGGTGTGATGATGTGTTGCTGCAACCTGCCGTCCCGTCCGCGGGTTGTAGTCCAGCAGGGTTTTCACCAACATGACCCTTCAGGCCTTGGTAGAAGTCACAGATGTAGATGACACCCAGATAAATTAAAGGTTTGTGCAGGGAAACAACCTGTCAGAAAGCCATGTTATTCACTAACCGGGTGCATTAAGTGGAAAGCTGCCAAACAGCGCCGGTCATAGTCATGCATATGTAAATTATATGTAAATCAGTATTTTACCCACATATTTATTTGTTTTTACTTTTATTATTTTATTGCACTGCAACTTTAATGCTATTTAATGCTCTGCATCCTTTGTTTTTATTTTCATGTTTTTTCTGCTTTTATATTTCTTCTAGTTTTGAATCATCTTTGGGTTTCCTTGTAGGCGGGGCCATGCAAATCAAGGTTCTGCCCAATTCAGCAAAATGTCACAAGGCCAAATTACTGCAGGATGCAGCGTCGCCACCAGCAGGTCAGACAGCAGACCTGAGATCAGATCAGAGAACGGTCCATCATGTGTTGGCCTGGTCCACTTTGCCTCCCTCTCTCTCCGAACCCTTCCAGCTCCCAGAGTGAACGTGACTCACTGGATAAATAACGGTTAAATTAAAGAGCTCACAGCTCGTCATCGTCCTCGCTGACCATCGTGTCCAGCTCCTTGTCTTTCCGCTCGGCGCTCTCCGTTATGAACTCCCTCTGCTGCTCCTCCAGCTCTTGCAGCTCCCCCTGCAGGCGCTCCAGGTGAACTGCACGCCTGTTCCTCAGCAGCCGGCCGGGGAACGGGTTCATGTCGTTGAAGGCGATGCTGGTCAGCTTCCTGTAGGAGAACAAGGTGGTAGGACATAAATACCGGACACTGTTCCCACACAGGTTTTTTTTTGTGTTTTTTTGCTATAAGAGTGATGTGGTTTAGTCAGTAGGGGCAAGACGGATATCTGACTAAACTAGATTGAATTCCAGAAATTCAAATCTAATCAACAAATTAAGGTCAGGACTAAATCTGGTTTATTACCTGCAACCAAAACTAAGTTGTTCAAAGTTCAACAGTCAAAATGGAAGGAAAATAACTCTAATAAGAGTGAAGGAGAGAGAGGGAGGACATCCTTCCTCTTAAAGGGTTCCTAAATTCCAGGACTTTTCCAAGACTTTCCAAGGAATATAGCACAATTTCCATGACCAATATCCATCAGAGTCTCTGTTCTCCGTTGAACATGTGATGTGTAATATGTGATACTATCAGGACGTTTCTGATCTGGGTTTTTATTCCTCAAAGGGAAGTGGATCAACAAGCACATTCAACATTTCACATTTCAACATTTTCCATAACTTTACCAGGCCTGGAAAGCACCATTTTTGAATTCCATGACTTTTCCAGGTTTTCCATGACTGTGGAAACCCTGCGTATGGTCTGGAGAGTCTCAGTGGAAGTAGAGACCGTTAAATTCACTTTCATGTTAAACACGAGGCCGAGCCGGCTGCTTTCTGAATATACATGGAGACGTCTGTCTGGTAACAATAGTTCTGCTGGCGACGCGCCAACGAAACCAGACGACAGAATAAGGAGAATCTCAGCCGTCCAATCCAGCGTTTTAAATCCAGGCTAACAGCTGCAGTGAGGTGGGAACGGGATTCTGGTTGCCAGGCCAGGAAGGGAAGCCCGAGCCCTGAGCCAGATCACCTGACCTCCATGTACCGCTATTGGAAACCAGCTGACATCAGCCGAGTACTGAGATACTACAAATACATACACAATGAAACCATTCATATACGTACAGTATGTACATGTACAAACCTCACTAACTTACTGGCAGGTAAAACTCAGTTTGGCCTCTCGACTGTTTTCACTCCTTATTTTAAGGTATCTCCAGGTAACCTTAGGTAACCCCAGGTAACCCCAGGTAACCCCAGGTAACCCCAGGTAAGCCTGCCTAACTCCTTACCTGCCGTCGGAGATGGTCTTGGTGAAAAAGCGAAGGTACTGGTAGATCTCAACGTTGTCGTGGATCTTCAGAATGTCATCCTCTTTGTATTTGAAGAGAGCGAGAGTGTAGCGGAAGATCACCTGGAAGAAGAGGAGGGAAAAGATCTCCAGTCAGATCTCCAGTCAGATCTCCAGTCAGATCTCTCAACTGTTCCCAGGTCAAAGGTCAGAAGGTCATGTGCCCCAAACCATTTTAATAAAGTTGTTTTAACATTCTGGTTTTCCTTCAGGTCGTTCTCTTTATGTTTGTATTTGCTGAATTTCTTTTTTGCTGCTGTTTCATTCCATGTAAAGGACTTTGTAACGTTTTGAAAATCGCTTTAATATTTTTTCTTCTTCTTCTCATTATTTCTACAGTCATGTATTTCTAACGGGCGGGGGTTTCAGCCGGGACGGTGGTACCTTGGTGCCCTCGTACAGGAAGGCGTCCCACAGCCGCAGCAGGATGTCGCTGGGCAGACTCTCCACGAAAACCACCAGGAACCAGTTGAAGGTGATGAGGGAGACGTCGATGCTGTGCTCCTCAAAATGAGCCACCAGCCTGGGCAGCTTCTCCGCCATGAAGTCCTTCAGCACCCGCTGGTCTGCCTGCATCACAGGAGGTCACCAAATAAAATGATAAAGGATAAAAAACGGTATTGTCCGTTATGAGGGCATCACTTCGCTAGTGATTTGATATTAAATGGTGTAACGTTTGGCGTTGATGTGGTGTAGCTCCTCCCACGAGACAGCACGTGTTGATCAGATCACCGTTAACCCAGCAGTTGATAGGAATACATTAATGCTGCATTCAGGTCATGAGGAAAAGATGGAAAATATGAGCGTCCTACTAGAAAATACTGTTCACTCAGCTTTCAGATATAAATCCTGCTTGGTGATGGATTCTGTTTTCTCAGAGTTCCTGAATTCACCAACAAGTAAATACCCTCGATTGTAGAGAATGATGAAATAAAAACAACCAAAATGACAATCTCTTAAAATGCTGCAGCAGGGCGGCAGTGTTTGTTTTGTCATCAGTTGTGGCGCCAAACGGCTTTGAACACTTCTGGTGGTTATTCCCATATGACATGAATGCAGCAAAATACAGCGTCTGGCCGCTTTAAGACCTTGTATCTGCTGCCAGCTGATGTGAACAAACACAAATCCTTCACTTGAACTGGGTTTGCCTTATTCAGGATTCAGGTTCTGAGTAAATGAGGTGCTTTGTTTTCTGTTAAACTGAATTTCCTTCGGGACAGTAAACAGCATCTTGTTGTATTGGAAATCCACACAAGGCTGATCGCACCTCTACTTCCTGTCTTATTGCACCACTTACTGTTCAGCATTACTTCAGTATTACCACAATCTGTTTCCATGCTCTTGTCAGGACGTTCTTATATATTTGTACACTATTTATATAGATCCACATATCTGTATTGCATTTATATTTGTCTTACTGTGTCTTATTTATATTGTTGTATTGTACATTATGTCTGTATCTGACCTGCGAGGCCACCAGGCTCTTGGTGTAGTAGTCCTGGGGCATCATGGTTTCCACCACGGCCACCAGACACCAGAAGGCGTCCTCTTCACTCTGTAGGACCAGGAGGGCGACGGCGGCCAGCCTGCCGGAGAGCAAGGTGAACGTCAGACCTGAACATCTACATCCTGGTAGCCATGGGACTCATTAGCTGTGTTTCCAACATCGCCCTCTAGGTGGCGGTGCTGCAGCAGAGGTAGCCCGGCCACAACCTCCTACCAGATGTTTCTTGTGAGGTTTCTTCCTCACAAACAAACCTTAGTAGGAAGTCTACAAGGTTTACAGGTTACGACATAGACGTAGTAACTGCTTCCTACCAGCTGATCCAGAGCCAGCTGTCTATTTCCTCCTCAATAATAACTAACTCAGTAAATCCCTCCTCACCTTTTCAGTTTTAATAACACTTGATTCAACAATGATCCTATTCCAGTTTACTAAGGAATGTATGGAAACAATAATACTCTACAATAATAGAACAATAATATAATAATATATTATGTGTGTGTGTGTGTGTGTGTGTGTGTGTGTGTGTGTGTGTGTGTACCTGTTGAGTCCCTGGCAGTAGCCAATCCCAGGGTTGTGCCAAGAGAAAGCCAGTAAGATGCGTCGGAGCTGCTGGAGGGCGGGGCTAGAGGGGGAGGAGAAGTGCTGATTGGTTGTCAGGGTGCGGTGAAGGTCCAGCTGGATCTGTCTGGACGCTGGATGGGGCGACGTCCGGCTCTTCTCACAGAGCTGCAACAACAGCAGGTCCATCGTTTCTACGTATTGAATCCTTAAATACGGTCAGCACAAAGCTCAGACGACAGATCACCAGATCACCAGATCATCAGTTGTCATTTATAATTTCTACCGGTGGGAATCAAACCCGTAACCCTGGCAGTGTTAGTGCCTTGTTCTGAGCTCAGTTTGACCGTGTCCAGCCTCCGTACCTGTTCGTAGCGCTGCGGGTGGCGTTCCCGTATGGACCGGGTCCTGGCTCGTACCACCCAGCGCCACACCCGCTGGCGGTACTCCCGAGGGACGCCGCCGCGGAGCAGATTCTTGAGCTCTGGCGAAGGGCAAAGGTCGTCGTCTGACCGGCCGGCGAGGTACTGAGCCCAGCGACCCAGCAGGGGGCGGTCTCCAGCCTCCTGCAGGTAGAGGGAGGTAGCGACGGACTTTAGATGGTTTTACCTCTTTAGTCCTCTTCAGCTGTTTCTTCCTCCTGTGAAACATTCTGTCACTCGGGTTTGATCAATATAGTTATTATTAATAATATTGATCCCTGGAGGGAAATATCAAGGACACTTCTGCAGAGAGGATGCTGACAGACAGGAATATTATTACATATTATGATGTTAAATAATATATTATTATATATTATTATAGGAAATAAGATTTTGTATATATTATGACATTAAATCATATTTTTACAGTTCTGGCTTCAAGCTGGTTTCAAGGTAATAATATCATCTATATGTTGAAATACACATCAGACTTTCCACGACGGAGCAGAGAACAGACCTGGAGTCAGATTAAGATGTCGACACAGACAGGAACAACAGGAGTCACGGTGAGAGAACAGACCTGGGGTCAGTTTCAGACAGACCTGGGGTCAGTTTCAGACAGACCTGGTGCAGCAGGTTGTGGGAGCGGATCTCCAGGGCCTGGATCTTGGCCAGCAGCTTCATGTCCTCCACCTCGTAGTCGGGGATGATCTTGAAGCCATACTCGTCGTGGTCCCTGAGGAGGAGAACCCATCGATGGAGTGATCGATCGGTCAGAGAGGATATCGGTTTCCCACGTGACAGGCTGATACTGGTCTCTCAGTAAACATCAGATATCGTCCGGTCGGTGTGACGGAGGAGAGGACGCCATTTATTTATTTAACAGCCTCAAAGAGTTTCTACAACTAAAACGAGTCCATTCTTCTGTTGTTTCAGAGGCTTTTCACCCTGAAACATTCAACAAACATGTAGAAACCCAGAACGATGGACTAGTTTTAGGGTCTAGACGTCCTAGACTCCACGTCCTCACCTCCATAGTAGCTCTGGTCAAGTGGCCGATCAGTCCCTGGTATTGATCACCCACCCGATCAGGTATCTGAAGCCTGCTGTACCTGACTGTGCTCAGTTTGATGACGCTCTTCAGGTCTCCTCTCAGGGCGTCCTCGATCAGCTTTCTGACGGCCTCCCGCTGGCCCGGATCCAGAGCTTTAATCTCCTGCAGCTTCCGCAGGACGCCCAGATAGCGGCTCTCCACCTGACAGCTGCTGGCCTCCAGGTAGGCACACTGACGGGACAGGAAAGACCGTGAACGCCTCATTCAGCCACTACAACACAGGACGGGTTCAGACCTGTGAACTCTTACAGCAGAACGTTTTATTTCCTGTATCCTGAAACTATTCACATTCATACTGGGAGCTGATTAACCTACTGGTTCTACTGGGAGATGACCAGTACAACCACAGTCTCTACTGGTTCCACTGGGAGAGGACCAGTACGACCACAGACCTCCTCATTCATCTTCCCCACTCAGGTGATCTGGGATTGGAACCCTCTCACCTCCAGTCCACCACCATCCAGGATTAACTGGACGTGACCGGGTCCCAGTGTTCCCAGTGTTCCCAGTGTTCCCAGTGTTCCCAGTTAGACTCACCTTCACCATCAGGCTCTTCTCCTGCTCTGAACTGTTCCTCCACAGTTTAGTCAGCTGGTAGATCTCCGAGTTCAGGAACTTGTTTTGGATCTTATACGCCTCGATGTCGTCCTGCAAGATGAAGAGACTCGGTCACATTGGATCCAGTGGATTTACACACAAGTACACCGCAGCAAGACGTCAAGCTGATACAGGATCCACAAGCAAATAGACATTTTTTCACAAATCTCTTGTTTCTGATGAATTCATTCTCTTCAGATGTTTCTTGGACTGATCAGCTGCTGCGTATCGAGGTTGAGGTCACGTCGACTTAGCAAAATAAAAGCCCAATTTGAAGCTCTGTGAAATGTGCTGTACAAATACAACCTGACTCGATCCTGCCCAGTGTCTCCTCTCAGGATACTAAACTACTTCCACCTCCCTACCCAGACGACCAGGAGGAAGACGGCTGACTTCACCTTGAGGTTCTCCACCTCCTGCTGGAGCTGCCGGAGGGTCTGAGCCTCCACGCCGCCGGAGGAGACGGACCGCCGCGGGTCGGACAGACAGACGGCTAGCTGGTCAGACAGCTTCAGGATCACCTGGGAAAACACACAATCTTTAATTTAGTTATTATGATGATGATGATGATGATGATGCCTGAACAGCAACTCCAGCTACACTGAATTTCATCTTCCTGCAGAGACATTTTCCCAAAAATTCTTAACATTCCTGAAGATTTTTTCTGTTGTCGTTATCTTTTCATTTCTTTCCGTTAAATCATTTTTGTGCTTCATCGTGCAAATAAATAAACTAAACTAGGATCACCATCAAATGACATTGCTTGGTTGAAGACAACAGGGCAGCCATGTTTCTGCACCTAAACTACACAATGTTTTCCATTTGAACTTTAGTTTCAAGAGGAAATGACTGTAGTATCACAATCTACTGGCTGGATTCTGATCTGTGTTCTGGTCTTCTTCTGGAGCTTCATCTCTAAAGCTCCATGTGATCTCGTCTTAACCTCTGCTGACCTCCTGCTTGGCGTTGTTCCTCTCCATCATCATGCGGATGTTCTCCTGCAGCTCGGCCACGTCGGCGTCCCTCTGGGCCAGGCTCCTCCTCAGCGCCTCCCCCTCCGTCTTCACCTCCTCCAGCCGGCTGCGGAGGTCGGCGGCTTGGCGTTCGCGGTGCCGCAGCAGCTCCAGGCGCTCCTGCTCGCCCTTCGCCGCCAGGAACTCCGCACAGGTTCTCTTCTCCAGCTGAGCCGCCTCCAGGGCCTTGTGGAGGATCCACACCAGCTCCTAGAGGAGGAGGAGGAGGAGGAGGAGGAGGAGGAGGTTTCAGTCATCCTTTAGAGCCGCGCTACTCAACACGCGGCCCGCGGGTAATATTATTGCGGCCCTTGGTTGAATTTTTATTGTCATAGCAACTGCCAATAAAATAATATTCTCATTTCAATGAACACAAACCATTTCTAAACTAAATTCTTAATGACCACAAGATGGCGATCGTGCATACTGTGCTTATTTAGCAATCGTGGGATCAACAAAGAAGATAAAACACATGATCAGCGACAAAAACGCTCGGCGCTGCCATTAATTTCCTATTTGGCAAGCGTCGCTGCGCCCTCGGCGTTGTGCACCTGGGCGCAGGCGCTGTCAGAGCCTCTGACGCTGCGCTCAAAGTTCAACTATAATCAACTTTGACATTCGCGACGCTGATCTCTGCGACGCGAAACCAATCACAGCACAGTTTGATACCATAACCGCAAAATAAAAAAACAAACAATGGAGGAGAAACTTGTTTTATGTGTGTCGGAGCATCCCGAGTGGTCTGGTAATGAAGCAGTGGTCTTTTTTATTTGATGACTTGTTTGATCGATTAGTAGCGTGAAACGTATAAATTGTGAACGAATCGCGAGCGTCCATGCTTTTCTATCTCCATCAGATGAATGTCACTGTGATAATACCATTATTGCCATAGTAATCTCCGATAACAAACTCGTCCCGTCTGTTTACGTAAACGTCATCGATGACGTATCAGGGTCTTGAAGGGTTGTCCCATTTCTTAGGGAGAGATTTCTACCCCTACCCCTTGTGACTCTGTTCCGAGGGCCAAGCCGAAGCCGTAGGGGTGAAAATGAGAATTGGGATTCGGCCTATATTCACTTCTATGGCTGCTAGTATGATCATTGGCGGTGTGGTTAGCTACGGCTGATGCGGGCTGTAGTCCGAAATTGAACTCCACTCTATTCTTTCCTGAATGCTGTCATTTTAAAAACTCGACAGTGTGAAAGTAATGAATGTAATGTAATTCTCCTGGGCTGATCACGTGAAGGGGTCGCGCTCAACCTGGTGTTGACGCCGACGCTTTGCATGGATCATGTGAAAGCCCCAACTGTGCAGGAAGTCTAGCCTCGCCTACTCTCAAGTCATGGCAAAACCAGCAAAACGTAACATTTCTGATGAACACAGGGTATTTCAAAAAACATGGGAGGAAGAATTCACTTTTGTTGAGGTAAATAACAAACCAATGTGCCTTCTTTGCCAGAGAACAATAGCAGAACCAAAACGGGCAAACGTTCACATCACCATGATATCTATCACAGTGACTTGGAATTACATATCCATCTGGGGGTAATTTGATATACTCAGACCTGATTTCAATTTAGTATGCCTATATTTATTTTATTAAACATTCTTGTGATCTATTGCAACAGCAATCTAACACTTTTACATTTAATGAATAAAGCCTACTTATTGTCATTTAATCATTTGATATCCATGTGGCTTGAAATAACACTACAAAATAGTTTTATATGACCAAAATATTTGTGTTGCAGCCCTTTGACACAGCTGTATCTTGCTGTGTGGCCCTTGAGCTGTGTAAAGTTGAGTAGCCCTGCTCTAGAGTGTGAACAACCTACACTTGGTTTCTTTGGTCTAAACCAGAGTGGAAAAGATTTGATTGTATTTTGTATTTGGTTCAACCTGGTTCCAGTCTGTCACTTGATCTACCATGATGGACTTGTCTGCTCTTCTCTGGTGTTCATACCAGTTAAGAACACATGAAGAAACATCTGAACATGAGCATCAGTCCAGACTGACCAAGTCTCCTTCTACCCATAATGCCTTGTGTTCTGGTTTCCTGTAGCTGGTTGGATTCCGTAGTTCTCACCTGGCCAAACGAAGGAGCCTATCCCACCATGCATTGGGCAGAAGGGACAAAATAAATGAGTACCTTCTGGGCTTTGACTTCCTCCGCTAGCATGTGTTTCTCCTGCTGGAGGCGGGACATCCTGTCTGAAGAGGAAGTGTCCCTGCGGATGGTCGGCATGGTGGACTGGGTGCGACTCTTCTTCCTCCTGCTCCTCTGGGAGTCAAACAGCGACGGCGACTGGCGTCCGTCTGCCGGGGAGCGTCGACCCGCCGGGTCAGCCGACGGGAGGGGGGTGGTCGGGGTCGGGGGGTCGACGGGAGTCCTGGGGGCTGGAGGAGGGTCACTGGTTTGACTGGGCTCTACATGTGGTTAGTAGTACTCTACAGGTGGTAGTAGTACTATACAGGTGGTTAGTAGTACTATACAGGTGGTTAGTAGTACTCTACGGGTGGTTAGTAGTACTCTACGGGTGGTAGTAGTACTATACAGGTGGTAGTAGTACTATACAGGTGGTTAGTAGTACTCTACAGGTGGTAGTAGTACTCTACAGGTGGTAGTAGTACTATACAGGTGGTTAGTAGTACTCTACAGGTGGTAGTAGTACTATACAGGTGGTTAGTAGTACTCTACAGGTGGTAGTAGTACTATACAGGTGGTTAGTAGTACTCTACAGGTGGTTAGTAGTACTCTACATGTGGTTAGTAGTACTATACGGGTGGTTAGTAGTACTATACAGGTGGTAGTAGTAGTATACAGGTGGTTAGTAGTACTCTACATGTGGTTAGTAGTACTCTACGGGTGGTTAGTAGTACTCTACATGTGGTTAGTAGTACTCTACGGGTGGTTAGTTGTACTCTACGGGTGGTAGTAGTACTATACAGGTGGTTAGTAGTACTCTACAGGTGGTAGTAGTACTATACAGGTGGTTAGTAGTACTATACAGGTGGTTAGTAGTACTCTACGGGTGGTTAGTAGTACTCTACATGTGGTTAGTAGTACTATACAGGTGGTAGTAGTAGTATACAGGTGGCTAGTAGTACTCTACGGGTGGTTAGTAGTACTCTACATGTGGTTAGTAGTACTCTACAGGTGGTAGTAGTACTATACAGGTGGTTAGTAGTACTATACAGGTGGTAGTAGTACTCTACAGGTGGTAGTAGTACTCTACGGGTGGTTAGTAGTACTCTACATGTGGTTAGTAGTACTCTACAGGTGGTAGTAGTAGTATACAGGTGGTTAGTAGTACTCTACGGGTGGTTAGTAGTACTCTACATGTGGTTAGTAGTACTATACAGGTGGTAGTAGTAGTATACAGGTGGTAGTAGTAGTATACAGGTGGTTAGTAGTACTCTACGGGTGGTTAGTAGTACTCTACATGTGGTTAGTAGTAGTATACAGGTGGTTAGTGGTGGTTAGTAGTACTATACGGGTGGTTAGTAGTCCTCTACAGGTGGTTAGTAGTACTCTACGGGTGGTTAGTAGTCCTCTACAGGTGGTTAGTAGTACTCTACGGGTGGTTAGTAGTACTCTACATGTGGTTAGTAGTAGTATACAGGTGGTTAGTAGTACTCTACGGGTGGTTAGTAGTACTGTACGGGTGGTTAGTAGTACTCTACAGGTGGTTAGTAGTCCTCTACGGGTGGTTAGTACTCTACAGGTGGTTAGTAGTCCTCTACGGGTGGTTAGTACTCTACATGTGGTTAGTAGTAGTATACAGGTGGTTAGTAGTCCTCTACGGGTGGTTAGTAGTCCTCTACAGGTGGTTAGTAGTACTATACGGGTGGTTAGTAGTACTCTACAGGTGGTTAGTAGTCCTCTACGGGTGGTTAGTAGTACTATACGGGTGGTTAGTAGTACTCTACAGGTGGTTAGTAGTCCTCTACAGGTGGTTAGTAGTACTATACGGGTGGTTAGTAGTACTCTACAGGTGGTTAGTAGTCCTCTACAGGTGGTTAGTAGTCCTCTACGGGTGGTTAGTAGTACTCTACAGGTGGTTAGTAGTCCTCTACAGGTGGTTAGTAGTACTATACGGGTGGTTAGTAGTCCTCTACAGGTGGTTAGTAGTACTATACGGGTGGTTAGTAGTACTCTACAGGTGGTTAGTAGTCCTCTACGGGTGGTTAGTAGTACTCTACAGGTGGTTAGTAGTCCTCTACAGGTGGTTAGTAGTACTATACGGGTGGTTAGTAGTACTCTACAGGTGGTTAGTAGTCCTCTACGGGTGGTTAGTACTCTACAGGTGGTTAGTAGTACTATACAGGTGGTTAGTAGTACTCTACAGGTGGTAGTAGTACTCTACAGGTGGTAGTAGTACTATACAGGTGGTTAGTAGTACTCTACAGGTGGTAGTAGTACTATACAGGTGGTTAGTAGTACTCTACAGGTGGTAGTAGTACTATACAGGTGGTTAGTAGTACTCTACAGGTGGTTAGTAGTACTCTACATGTGGTTAGTAGTACTATACGGGTGGTTAGTAGTACTATACAGGTGGTAGTAGTAGTATACAGGTGGTTAGTAGTACTCTACATGTGGTTAGTAGTACTCTACGGGTGGTTAGTAGTACTCTACATGTGGTTAGTAGTACTCTACGGGTGGTTAGTTGTACTCTACGGGTGGTAGTAGTACTATACAGGTGGTTAGTAGTACTCTACAGGTGGTAGTAGTACTATACAGGTGGTTAGTAGTACTATACAGGTGGTTAGTAGTACTCTACGGGTGGTTAGTAGTACTCTACATGTGGTTAGTAGTACTATACAGGTGGTAGTAGTAGTATACAGGTGGCTAGTAGTACTCTACGGGTGGTTAGTAGTACTCTACATGTGGTTAGTAGTACTCTACAGGTGGTAGTAGTACTATACAGGTGGTTAGTAGTACTATACAGGTGGTAGTAGTACTCTACAGGTGGTAGTAGTACTCTACGGGTGGTTAGTAGTACTCTACATGTGGTTAGTAGTACTCTACAGGTGGTAGTAGTAGTATACAGGTGGTTAGTAGTACTCTACGGGTGGTTAGTAGTACTCTACATGTGGTTAGTAGTACTATACAGGTGGTAGTAGTAGTATACAGGTGGTAGTAGTAGTATACAGGTGGTTAGTAGTACTCTACGGGTGGTTAGTAGTACTCTACATGTGGTTAGTAGTAGTATACAGGTGGGTAGTAGTATACAGGTGGTTAGTAGTACTCTACGGGTGGTTAGTAGTACTCTACATGTGGTTAGTAGTAGCTATACAGGTGGTTTAGTGGTGGTTAGTAGTACTATACGGGTGGTTTAGTAGTCCTCTACAGGTGGTTAGTAGTACTCTACGGGTGGTTAGTAGTCCTTCTACAGGTGGTTAGTAGTACTCTACGGGTGGTTAGTAGTACTCTACATGGTGGTTAGTAGTAGTATACAGGTGGTTAGTAGTACTCTACGGGTGGTTAGTAGTACTGTACGGGTGGTTAGTAGTACTCTACAGGTGGTTAGTAGTCCTCTACGGGTGGTTAGTACTCTACAGGTGGTTAGTAGTCCTCTACGGGTGGTTAGTACTCTACATGTGGTTAGTAGTAGTATACAGGTGGTAGTAGTCCTCTACGGGTGGTTAGTAGTCCTCTACAGGTGGTTAGTAGTACTATACGGGTGGTTAGGTAGTACTCTACAGGTGGTTAGTAGTCCTCTACAGGTGGTTAGTAGTCCTCTACGGGTGGTTAGTAGTACTCTACAGGTGGTTAGTAGTCCTCTACAGGTGGTTAGTAGTACTATACGGGTGGTTAGTAGTCCTCTACAGGTGGTTAGTAGTACTATACGGGTGGTTAGTAGTACTCTACAGGTGGTTAGTAGTCCTCTACGGGTGGTTAGTAGTACTCTACAGGTGGTTAGTAGTCCTCTACAGGTGGTTAGTAGTACTATACGGGTGGTTAGTAGTACTCTACAGGTGGTTAGTAGTCCTCTACGGGTGGTTAGTACTCTACAGGTGGTTAGTAGTCCTCTACAGGTGGTTAGTAGTACTCTACGGGTGGTTAGTAGTCCTCTATGGGTGGTTAGTACTCTACAGGTGGTTAGTAGTCCTCTACGGGTGGTTAGTACTCTACAGGTGGTTAGTAGTCCTCTATGGGTGGTTAGTAGTACTATACGGGTGGTTAGTAGTACTTACTAGTAGGCGTGGCAGCGGGGCCGGTCCACGGTGGAGCCTCGACATGAAACACACTCTGACTCAACTCCTGAGACGACCTCTTGAAACGGAGACTGTGTACCGAGTTCCTGTATAGGTGACCCCACACACACACACACACACACACACACACACACACACACACACACACACACACACACACACACACACACACACACACACACACACACACACACACACACACACACACACACACACACACACACACACACACACACACACACACACACACACACACACACACACACACACACACACACACACACACACACACACACACACACACACACACACACACACACACACACACACACACACACACACACACACACACACACACACACACACACACACACACACACACAGCAACAATCAGAGCCAAAAAGAGACTTTGTTGCTCCCACAGGAATCAATGCTACTGACTGTCTGCATTGAGCTGATCTCTGTTCAGTGGTAACAGGAACCTCCTGGCATGCAGGAGGAGAGTACACGTAGTAAAACTGAAAGGAGGAGGTGATGCTGCCAAGGGAAGAATCCAGAAGACGTCCTTGTTTATGGGATGGCAGGATGCCCGCTGGCTGACTAGGTGGTGGTGATCTTCAGTTACAGAAGAAATTAGGAGACCGGCACATTTTAGTAACTTCTGAGGGAAAAGGCTTAAGGACAAGTGGAGTTACAGAACTACATTTCCCATGAAGCAGCATCTCGTCACCGTAAGGAGCGTTGACTGCAGCTCACAATACCCTTAGGTTCTCTGTTGACCATCAATAAACCACCACATTACTGGAGAGTCATCAGTATGACTCCACCACCAGCCTGTCAGCCTCTACCAGCCTCTACCAGCCTGTCAGCCTCCACCAGCCTGTCAGCCTCCACCAGCCTCTACCAGCCTGTCAGCCTCCACCAGCCTCTACCAGCCTGTCAGCCTGTCAGCCTCCACCAGCCTCTACCAGCCTCTACCAGCCTGTCAGCCTCCACCAGCCTCTACCAGCCTGTCAGCCTCCACCAGCCTCTACCAGCCTCTACCAGCCTCTACCAGCCTCTACTCTCATTCTACATTGTGTCCACCGGGTCGATTTGGAGGAAATCTGCTGGATTGCTTTACGGCACCAAACAGGAAGAGGGCGCTGTTCTTCCAGCGCTAACGGAGCTAAAGATAAAGAGTTTCTGGAGACGGCAGATGGAGGAAGGAGAGAAAGGAAGATGGAGAAATCACTTCAACATGTTGATCCTCTTCAGGGAGGGGGAGGGGGGACAGGAAGCAACGGGGCTTATGGGAAATGTAGTTTTAATGTGGAGAAACACTAGTAATAATACCACTGGTGAGGTAGAGGCTACCAGTCGTCTCCACCATGGTCTCACTGGTTTACAGTCATTATACCAGGAAGAAATATTATTGATATATATATTGATTGTATTGATATTGACTGGTTAGAATGATGCACGTAGCACCTTTAACATGAAGCTGAGAGATGGGAACCAACTCAAGTATCCTAGAATCTCTGATTGTTTGTCACAGAGCATCAGCAAACAACAGAAAGCGTATTTGCAGGTTTGACGTGTTCGACCGTCCGCTTACTGGAACTCGATGAGAGGGTGTTTGAGCGACATGTTTGATAGCGGCGTACGCTGAGACGGCACGTTGGCCGCTTCCTCTCCCACAAGGCCCGGCGGGCTCTTCACAGTCGGCAGGAAGTCATCTGCAAAACAGGAAGAAGAATTCAGTTCAGTACAATTCAAATCTTTATTGTCCTGTAACGAGAAAATAAAAACATAACAAATCACCAATCATGTACCAGACAGACAGACAGTATATAGGACAGACAGACGGAGAAGATCCAGTGGCGTTCAGTGGAGTTGGTGAGTGTTTTCCCAGCCACCCGCAGAACACCAACCATGACGCAACGTGGGAACGCTGCCGGTCCTGTCAGAGTTTTGGGACAAGTCAAGACAAGAAGCAAATACTTCCATCTGGCAGGAGGCTGGAAACTCAGTTGGTGCTCAGGACAGAATGGTGGAAACACGAGGGCTGATCAATACAGGTGATAAATCAGGTCCTACAGTTTGAAGCAATAGATCTAATATATTTAATGATAATACACACAGCTGATGGTTGTGTGGTTCATTGAATCTCTTCCAAAGGTTTAACTGATTCATCCAGAATCCTCACGCCATCTAAACTAGCTTTCTGTTTCATATCCACCCTGGTTTGGTCCACATGAAGCCACAGCAGCACCGCTGGTTTATATTTAGTCTCTCTGGGTTACCCTCGTCCAGCCACCTGCAGCCCGATGCCAAACCAGACTGCACTTCCTGTCGGCTGGACCCACTTCCTGCAGCTGTCACTGGAGCCTAAACATTCACTGGTTAAATAAAGCAGGCGGCGGGATCTCACTTCCACCACCTACGGCCCAATTCTTCATTCATGTTATATGGGACAATAGTACTAGAATACTAGATATATATATATATATATATATACACACACACTACCAGAAAAAACTGTTACCTCAACTTCCAGATATAAATACTACTAGAATATACTGTTACCTCAACTTTCAAATATAAATACTGCTAGAAAATACTGTTACCTCAGCTTTCAGATATAAATACTGCTAGAAAATACTGTTACCTCAGCTTTCAGATATAAATACTGCTAGAAAATACTGTTACCTCAACTTCCAGATATAAATACTGCTAGAAAATACTGTTACCTCGACTTTCAGATATAAATACTACTAGATAATACTGTTACCTCAACTTCCAGATATAAATACTGCTAGAAAATACTGTTACCTCGAATTTCAGATAGAAATACTACTAGAAAATACTGTTACCTCAACTTCCAGATATAAATA
This sequence comes from Hoplostethus atlanticus, assembly GCA_034670405.1. Lineage (NCBI taxonomy): Eukaryota > Metazoa > Chordata > Actinopteri > Trachichthyiformes > Trachichthyidae > Hoplostethus > Hoplostethus atlanticus. The sequence goes on along the minus strand of JAXDDX010000053.1, from coordinate 1,504,356 downwards.
CTGCTAGAAAATACTGTTACCTCGACTTTCAGATATAAATACTACTAGATAATACTGTTACCTCAACTTCCAGATATAAATACTGCTAGAAAATACTTTTACCTCGAATTTCAGATAGAAATACTACTAGAAAATACTGTTACCTCAGCTTTAAGTATATAAATACTACTAGATAATACTGTTACCTCAACTTTCAGATAGAAATACTACTAGAAAATACTGTTACCTCAGCTTTAAGTATATAAATACTACTAGAAAATACTGTTACCTCGACTTCCAGATGATTCTAGTAGTTACCAGTAGTTTCCAATGGTTACCAGTAGCAACCAGTGGTTTTCAGTGGTTACCAGGACTACTAAAGCCAACCCCAACCGTTCAGGGGGCTCCGTGCCTGATGTTCGTCCCGCCCTGACCAACCCGCCCGCTGTCATCTGATTGGAGGGTTACTGTCTCAGCAGAAGGTATCAGGATTCAAGATACTGACAAACCAAACAGCGATAAGAGGAAATGATCTGTGAGCATTCGATCCGCATCACATCCTGTCCCCCGCCCCACCCCGTAATCACACACAATTACCACATATTACCACAACATTTTACTTCTTAACATCAACTGGTGCATTTTCCATTCAGAGATCAGAGCCAGTTTGGCGGCAGGGTAGCTCTGTGGTTAGAGACCCGGTTCAACCCGGGTGGATCCTGGTAGGATCCCCCCTGCTGGTCCCGGTCCTGGGTCGACACATGGAAGCGTCATAACTTTGTTAGAATAACACTGATTATGAAAAACCCAGTTGAAATGTCTTACTCCGATATTAAACTGGTTACTGTGGCATGAACACATCTGACCGCTTGCACAGCATTATGGGTACATTTCAATGTCAAAAACAACCAAACCATCAGGACTGAGAACCACTTTTCAACTACAGTACAAACTGCTTGAATCTACAGGTCCTCCTTTTACAGTTATTTTACTTTAAATTAAATGTAAAGAAAATGATATAAAAGAAACCTAAAAAAAGCTCTGTTATGATGGGAAACAGACCAGCAGCCGGGAGGTGAAGCAGGCCGGCTTGTTCCCCGGGCGTCAGCTGACTGGCTTTAAGACGCCAGAGGAGCCGGAACAAACCGGTTTCTAGGTATTTACTCAGCGGAGCGTTAGCCAGCAGCGCTAACGTTACTCCACCAGGGTTTGATGTCAACACAGAACTAGTTCAGTGTTCAGTCAGGAGCCCCTGGTAGCATCAGCACACCGTTTCAATCTACCAACCATCTGATCCAGGATCAGTAGAACCAGTTGACTGTCTGAACCAGGTTGTTGTGGTGTGTCTGTAGATCATCCAGTAACGTTCTCAGTAAAAGTGATCAGTGTGATCAGGTAGATTTGTCTCCAAATGTAGGTTACTGTGACTCAGTAAACTGTCTTGTCTTTAGCCCTAGTCTCTACTCCAAAACACTCTGAGTTGGAGCTGGAGAAGAGTCAGCTAGTTCACCTGAACTAACTGGTAGCTAGCTAACTAGTTACTGTTAACATGGGACTACTAGCCACGTTAGCTAGTGTGCTAACCAGATGTGTTAACAAGACAGTGATGGTTAGCTGACATGCATGGTTTTCTTTCAGCCCTACGGTAACGTTACTAGTCTGAAGGTGTGTCAGCTCACTGTCAAGGTCTGTCAGTGTTCAGAGACTCATCTTGAATCATCTCCAGTTGAACGCACGGGACAAGACCAGGACAAGACCAGGACAAGACCAGGACAAGACCAGACACAAACCGCCATCAAACTCAAACGGACTCTACTCCACCAGGGCATCACAACCGGAAATACTCCGAAAAATGACTCAAATCATGAAACTAAAATGAATCATTTTAACACTTTTTACAGGATAGTAGGGAACTTAACACTTTACAGCCTGAGTCATATTTTAGATATATTGAGTGATAAACTTTAGGTATTCTTTTCCCCTGTTGAAACCTCGTAACTCCTATTTAGGTGATTTTCATGTTACTACTTGAACTGAAGGATGCCGCTGTCTTCTACGGGTTGGGCTAACGTTACGACCCTTGGGCTCATGAAACCTCCTCAAAACCTATTTTATACTTTACAAAGTACACGGTTGTAAATCCAACAGTAAATCTTAAACCAGTACCACCTCTTAAAACTCTTTATAGACCTAAAGTACTATACACAAGAAGATGATGATGATATTAGATTACTTCTATTATTATTGTGGAGCTACTTTCCCTTTTCCCCTGACATTGTTGGTGTTTTGGTCACCGTGAATCTCCATGGCAACGGCGTGTCAGTATTTACCAGCCTCATCTCTAACCTCCGACGTAGTCGGGCGGTGAATCACCGTCTGAGTGGTTTGTCATCCTGAGCCTCACCCTTGGGTGCTAACGGGGTTCTGGAGGATTTTCCGACTCCCCCTGGGAGGGGAGGGCTTCCCGCCAGCCATTCCTGCCCACCCGCCCACTTCCTGTACATGACTGAGCAAATCGGTCGTGGGCATCAAGTGGAGGCAGACAGGAAGTAATCAGTTCAGACAAACAGACTGATTTACTATCACATGCAGGGATGTAATGGAGCGTAATCCCCCTTAAAGTTAGCCACTTTTTATTTTGCAGGAGAGTTTACCTCCTTTTTGTATGAATATACAGGAGATGAATTCATAATAAATACTATAAAACTGATGTCAGTTATACGTGGATCCTTTAAGGGTCTTTTAAGGGGAAATAAAGGATAAATTAACTCCTTCCTGAAAATATAAGTAAAGTATTGCATCACCTACTCAGATACAGTTCTGTGTGTAACGGTGTTCATGTGTGTTGCTGAGTCCTATTTTAACTGCAGCGCTCCTCTTCCTCCTCACAGCCCCCGCCTCCTTCCTCACAATGACCGACTGTTGTAAACTGGGCCTGGAAGGTCATGGGGTCAAATCCCCAGGGGGCCGGGGAACTCTCCCCTCCCTCAGCAGCTGAGCTGGGTGGGGCAAGTGAATGAGAAGCACTGGTTGCATCCGGTAGCTGCCGGTGAATGTGTGGAAGTGGATGAATGTGTTGAAACAGATGGCTGCATGACCAGCATGCCGGGGTCGGGGGGGTGGCGGGGGTGGGGGGTTTGAGTCCCTGTGTAGCTCACTGGGTAAAACAAGACCTGGTCAAGGATCACAGATCAAGCTTCAGTGTTTAGTAACCGTTATCGTCACCGTCACCAGTGGTTCTCAACCATGTGGCATCGAGACCAAAGAGTCTGCAGGTTTTCATTCCTACCAAACGCTAACCAGCTAACCAAGTGTGCTTGCGTATGAAGAAGTTCAAATGTAGTCTTGTCAAACTAGTGGTAGCAGTAGTAGTAGTAATAGTAGTAGTAGTAATAGTAGTAACAATACTAGTACTAATAATAAGCAGAAGTGGAAGAACAATGAAGAAGTTCAAATGTAGTCTGTCAAACTAGTGGTAGCAGTAGTAGTAGTAATAGTAGTAGTAGTAATAGTAGTAACAATACTAGTACTAATAATAAGCAGAAGTGGAAGAACAATAGTTTTCTGTCAACTAACTAATACCAGCTGGTTTCTCACCAGGAACGCTGCTGTTGTTGTTGCTGGTCGGGTCTGAGCGGCCAGATCCTCCAGATCCTCCAGATCCTCCAGATCTCTGATCTCTGTGCTGCCAGCGCTTCACCTGCAGCTGCTGCAGCCAATACAGCATCACCTCCTGGTTAGCAGCCTGGAGGACAGAGGAGGAGGTCAGGAGGAGGTGAGGAGGAGGAGCAGAGGAGGTCAGGAGGAGGTGAGGAGGACAGAGGAGAGAGGTAGAGCTCAGGATAAGGAGAGGAGGAGGAAGAGGAAAGGAGAGGAGGAGTTCTATAAAGTAGAGCAGAGTACAGTACAGTAAAGTAGCATACAATACAGTACAGTAGAATAAAGTACAGTAGAATACACAGCCACAAACTCTCAGTTCTCTCCCACTGTTTGACCCTGGTCTGCTGGTGTGTGTGTGTGTGTGTGTGTGTGTGTGTGTGTGTAATGTGAGATCTGAAGCTGAGAGGATTTAGTGGATCACTGTATTGTTCTGGAAACATCAAACAATGAGCATTCAAACTGCAGCCAGTCGTCACCGAGCGCATCGATAACAGGAAGCAGCCTCCGTCCAGCTCTGTTGACCTAATTCAGTGTGTAACTCCGCCCACATCAACGAGCTGCAGCTGTGTAGCCCCGCCCACATCAACGAGCTGCAGCTGTGTAGCCCCGCCCACATCAACGAGCTGCAGCTGTGTAGCCCCGCCCACATCAATGAGCTGCAGCTGTGTGACCCCGCCTACGTCAACATACTGCAGCTGTGTTGGCTGTACGCGCACATACACACACACACACACACACACACACACACACACACACACACACACACACACACACACACACACACACACACACACACACACTTCACCTTGAGTATGAAGCTGCGTTCAGGCGTCTGGATGTGGAAGGTGCCGTCCTCGGCCTTCAGTGGGTAGGTGAAGGTGGCGCTGCCGAGCTCCACGCGGCCCAGCGGCATCACGTCCTGCGGCGTCCGGTAGTAGAACAGCTGGCTCTTCTTCTCCTCGTAGGTGAACCAGCGCTGCTTCCAGGCCTTCAGCGGCCCGCCCTGCTTCTGGAGGTAGCCACACAGTTTGGACTCCGCAGAAGAAGAAGAAGAAGAAGAAGAAGAAGAAGCCGGCGGCCGAGGCTGGCTCTGGTTGCAGAACGCCTCGATGGTGACCGGTGGAGCCAGGGTTGGTGGCTCTGGGTGCTCCTGGGTTTGATGGTTTGTAGGAGGATCCTGCTGGGTTTGATGTTCTGTAGGAGGGTCCTGCTGGGTTTGATGGTTTGTAGGGGGATCCTGCTGGGTTTGATGTTCTGTAGGAGGGTCCTGCTGGGTTTGATGGTTTGTAGGAGGATCCTGCTGGGTTTGATGTTCTGTAGGAGGATCCTGCTGGGTTTGATGGTTTGTAGGAGGATCCTGCTGGATTTGATGTTCTGTAGGAGGGTCCTGCTGGGTTTGATGGTTTGTAGGAGGATCCTGCTGGGTTTGATGGTTTGTAGGAGGATCCTGCTGGATTTGATGGTTTGTAGGAGGATCCTGCTGGGTTTGATGGTTTGTAGATGGAGGAACCTTCTGGTTTTGATGGTCTGTGGGAGGCGGAAACTGGTGGGTTTGATGGCTTGTAGGAGGATCCTGCTGGACTTGATGGCTTGTAGGAGGATCCTTCTGGATTTGATCATCTGTAAAAAGAGGATCCTTTTGGTTTTGTTGGTTTCTGGTTTCCTCCTGGTTTTGTTGCTCATCAGAAGTGGAAGCAGTCAAGTCTTCTGTCGGAGGAGGATCCTGGTGGGTTTTCTGGTCGGTGAGATCCGGTTGAGTTGGTTCTTCTGTGGTCTGGTAGTCTTTATCCAGAGGTTCAGCTGGACTCTCCTCCTGGGAACCGGAGGGACTCTGTGTTCGTTCCTCCCGGCTTCGTTGCTGACCAGAAGTGGAAGCAGTCGACTCCCCTCGGTGGCCGCGGGGGGGCCGGCCCACGCTGTTTGTGTCGGTAGCGGTTTCTTCAGAAGCCACCGGTGTCGAGATCCAATCAGCTCCGTCATCCGCCTCGGCCCGGGCAGGAAATGACCGAGACGAGGCAGCGCTGGGATTTCCTCCTGGGCTCCGACCCTCCATCACTCTGGAAGACACAAAGCAGAAAGAGAAATCTGATAAGCTTTGATGAGGCCTGATGGGAAATCAGTTTACTGGAAGTGGTTAAAGTGGTGCTCATAAGGCATCATAAAGTATCATAAGGCATCATAAGCACATTTAAGTCCATGGTAATTATTATAATCATGATATAATTAACATTAAACACATTGTGCAAAAATGTAGGCGGTTGAACTTCATGGGTCACGATAATAAATGGAACATAGTTTGATATTTTTCTGATGATTATATTTAAAAGTTTTTATCTGCTTCTAATGGGATTATAATCTGTTCATCATAATACAAATCAAGTGTTACTACAAATAATAATATGGACACAATAATGAAAAGTACAATATAAATAAGAATAAGGACATACTGGGACAAAAACATGAATAAAAAATAAAATGAAAATGTACCAAAAACATGAAGCATGTGAATCATGAAATGAGTCAAAGATTATAAAACAAGATATCTGCAGCCAGCAGGGAGTCACTGGAGGAATGAAGAATCGTCAACTGGGTGGAAACGAGACGTAGGAGGAGAGGGAGGAAGCCCAACCTGATTTCCACATTCAGCTCTGCCTCTAAGATGTACTATAATAATAATAATAATAATAATAATAATATGTATGTTCTCTGGTATCAATTATTTAATGTGGAACTTGGATATAAACGTTTCTGCATCATAAGTATCATTAAATAAATATGGAAAAGCAACTGACCTGATTTCACTTTTCTTAAATCACTTTAAAGGTTTAAAATCTATGAAAAATGAATAGAAAAACTAAAAACCTGTCCATGTCTAATGTGCTCTTATTTTGAAGCTGCCTCTATTGATGCCAGTGTTGTGTTGTTGTTCTGTGTGTATTTCATAGAAACAGCATGTCTGTGGTGCTCATGACTTCACCTCTTCATACTTCATGTTTTATCTTCTTCAGTATCCCTGTAGTGTTCCTATAGTGACTCATAGTTTACTATAGGATGACTGATGCATTATGGGATCATTATGTTCTCAGTTGTTTTCATGTAGAAAAACAGCTTTTCTGTCATGAGTTCATCCTGCTGTGCGGCATAACAGATCTGAGGTCAGTGTAAGATGGTAAAGGAAATCTACTTAAAAGACTGACAGCGTCAATCACACATAGGAACTGTCTCTTCCTACAGTTGGGAAGTAATTCTCCACTTCCCCGTCCAGATGGTTTGAATGGGCTCGGTCCTCCTCCCTCTGCTCTCCATCAATACGGAGCCTCCATTATTATCTCTTTATTTTTTACAAAACTTTTAGAAAAGCACTAATAAACAGAACATACCTGGGAGGGGCGTGGCCTGAACACACCTTGGTAGCAAGTAATTTATCCAACTTGATTGACAGATACAGCCGTTTCCAGCTGTTTCACTGCTGTAGTTTCCCGGATTAGAAAGAAATAAAAGATACTTTTAAATGTCAGTAAAACCTCCAGAAAAGTACCGGGACCTCCGGTCTTCTGCCGCCCTGCATTACCCAGCCAAGTCCCGATTTATTTCCTTTCTTTCTTCCTGACTGCCAGACAGTTTTACCCTCCTTCCTACCGTGGTGTCAAGCTTCCGAGAAAAATAACACAAACTTCCGGTTACAGCTTTCAAAATGAAAGCATTCCGACAGAACTTCCAGTCGTAACTTTCAAAATAAAACTCGTGTTGACGAACATGTATTGCAACATTTTTTTTAGAGCAGTTCAGATCACCAGCCATTTAAGGAAGAATCTGTAGTCAGTTAAAATACATTTCCCCCGAGAAGTCATGCCACATGTATACAGGGCAAAATACACAAAGGAAGACTCAAATACAAAACTTATTCCTGACAACATGATAAGATGTCTACTGCCTTGTAAAAGTCTACCGCAAGCTGCCACATCACTATAATATCACTATAGGGCCCTATAGTGTATCTGTGGTACTCAATGGTTGGTTATAGTGATTTTATTGTACTTTCTGGTATTTAGTTAATCTCTTGTAGTATTACTATACTATTCATATAGGACGTATAGTGTGTATATGATACCCAGTGAGTTTATAACCATCTTACTGTGTTTAATGGTATTTCATAATTGTCTTACTTTAGGAATTTCTGTGGTTTCATTTGTTCTCAGACACTAACTGCGTGGTATTTAAAAGTTTTACTGTGATATTTACGTAGGATCCTTTTAAAATTGCTTATTGGATTACCAGAGTACTCTTTCATACAGGACTTGAATGTTGAATTGACCCCCACGCCACAAGAGGGCGACAGCGCGGTGACGTCCTCTTTCTGCGTCAGCGGTGAAAGGTCATGAGTTTGACAGAGCCACATGTGTGTTGTTGTGTTGTGGATGCTGGACTTTTAAAAGCTTCATCAATTCAAGCTATTTCTCATCGGTGAGTTTTCCGGTTGGCACATTGAAGTTTTGTCTCCTTGTGTTTGGTGAAGTGTATTTTATCAGGCGGCTCGCGTTACGTGTCAAAGCTAATGAGATCCATTATCGGACGCTATGTTTTCTTTCCAACAACTCATCAGTTTAGTCAGTGTAACCGCGAACAAACCGCTGATTAACAACGTCAATGTAGTCTTTAAAACATGTATCTGTACCTGTGTATATAACCTCCATCTATGTTCCGTGTGATGGATCTTAACTTATTACGTCATTAGCCCAAAAACCCAGTTAGCCGGCCAGAGCTAGCTTGGGCGTTCAGCAGAGATCAAATTCACTCGTACTCCAAAATGTATCGTTACAAAACAAAAACATGGTGAAGCTGTCAACACACTGCGGACTGACTGTTTGTCAGTCTTCCAGATGTTGCAGGAAAAATGAAATAAACCCGTCAGACTGGGATCCTATGATAACCGGCTGTCCGATAATGGATTTTGTATTTGTAAGAGAGTACTGGTTTAATGGTTGCTGTTGACAGGCGTCCCGGGTTCGTGTCTTCTCCGTCTTTCTGGAAGCGAAATGCGGAACCTGAAGTTGTTGAAGAGCCTGCGGAGCTCGGAGCTCCAGGGCCCCGGGAGGCCGCAGGGCTTCTCCGTCCGGACCGACACCGGCTCGGTCCTGCTCGCCTCCGAGTTCTCCATCACAGAGTTTGACCCACGAACCGGCCAGGTGAGTCGGTGATGAACGGGCACCGGGCCCCTGATGAAAACGGTGCTTGGCTTGGTTCAAACCACTGAACTGGAATCAAACCAGCAACCTTTAATGGTCATGTGACTGAATGTATAGTATTGTACTATAATATTGTACTCTAGTATTGTACTCTAGTATTATAGTTTAGTATTTGTGAATATGTTGTTGATCTTTTCCTCCAACCAGTGAAGTGTTGAGTGTCTCAGCTCGGCTGCTTGTTGATCCACTTCAGATCAGAACCGTCCTGATAGTTTCGGTCCTGACAGATAGTTGGAGCAGAAATCAGACCTGGGATCTGCTGGAGGCTAAACTCTTCTCTTGTCGTCTGCAGGTCCTGAACGAGGTGTCGCTGACGGCGGAGGGTTACCTCCCGGAGGACGGTAGTGGTTCGGTGGTCGGCCTCCAGGACCTGGCTGACCAGGAGTCGGTGTGTGTGGCGACGGCCAGCGGGGACGTCGTCCTCCTCAACCTCAACACCAACCAGGTCGGTCTGCAGGGAGGAGAGATGATGTTGGTCAGACAGGACAGTGGTTCCAGCAGGGTGTCAGGTTACTTCAGTAGGATCGGGGGGATTTATTGATGATTTATTGATGATTTATTGATGATTTATTGACATTTCACTTAGTGAGCCCAGTAACTGATGGCTGACTATTCTACTTCCATCAGATTACCGAGGCTTCGTTTCAAACCGTCTGTCCATCAGTTTGTGTCAGACACACCTCGACTCCCAGCAGATGCATTCTGGTCCTTGTAGTTCATCAACACACTTTCAGCATTTGGCGGCATTAATTCTTGACTGTTTGAAACTGGCGATGCGGCGGACCGGTGGTTAGCACTGTCCAGGGTGTTTCCTGCTTTCCACCCAATGCATGCTGGGAAAGCTATCTTCTATCTGGGATGACCTTGGTAAACCCGCTGGTCTGGTAGAGATGATCTCCCACGGTTAGTTTAGTAGGGTACCGGTGGTTACACTAAGCTGTGGTACATGCTAGCATGAACAAAACCTCTAATTGTGTGTGTGTGTGTGTGTGTGTGTCTGTGTGTGTCTGTGTGTGTGTGTGTGTGTGTGTGTGTGTGTGTGTGTCCCTCAGGTGGAGTGTGTTGGTAGTGTGGACAGCGGTCTGACCAGTATGAGCTGGAGTCCTGATGAGGAACTCGTCATTCTCACTACCGGTTAGTATGTTACAGGTCAGAGGTCAGAGGTCAGACCGATATCGGGGCCGATACTGGCCTGATATTGCTGACACTAAAAGAGTTTCATCAGTCAGTGGAGAGTTTTAGTGTCCCTGATGGTCTTCTTCAGCTCTCGTATTGATTACTGTCAAGTTCATCAATCATTTGTCCTCCCAGGACAGGAAACGATCATCATGATGACGAAGGACTTTGAGCCAATCACAGAGGTCGGGATCCACCAGGACGACTTCGGCCAAGGTACGGCAGGTTCAGACGGCCGGGTTCAGATCCGGTTCTGTTTCTAATGTACAAATCTACGACCACGCTGTCGTCTGCGTCGTCATGGATACGTGCAGCCTCACAAACAGCCAAAAATAAAGAGAACCAAATGCTCATCCTTTATCTGGAGTCTGATTCTGGTGTCACCATCTAGTTGGCTGGCACAATAGAGAAATAGCTCCTGGGGAATTCTGGGAATTTACCAACTTCTGGACACAGGAAGTAGTTTCCTGCCCTGGTTTTAACTTGGTGATGAAGATGTGAATTAACTGGCTGAAGGTTGAAGTCTTGTTGTGATGCTGCGTGTCGTAGGGAAGTTCATCACGGTCGGTTGGGGCAAGAAGGAAACGCAGTTCCACGGGTCGGAGGGGAAGCAGGCGGCGCACAGGAAGAGCCTGGTCAGTATTCAACCATCACAACGCCACTTTTTACTTCCTGTAAGACAAAACTTTATTGATCCCTGTGGGGAGAAATTAACAGGAGCTCTTAAAATATGATATTATCTAAACTCAACGCCTGAAAAGGTTTGAAACCAGTTAAGTTTCACATTTTAAGTCTTAAATTCAGTTTTAGAAGTCGTAAGTTTGGTGTGCTAACAAACTGAAGTGACCCTGCAGGAGGTTCAGCCGGCGCTGGCCTGGGACGACCGCCGGCCGCGGGTCACGTGGCGCGGCGACGGCCAGCTGTTCGCCGTCAGCGCCGTTTGTCCTCAGACCGGAGCCAGGAAGGTCCGGGTCTGGAGCCGGGAGGGAGTCCTGCAGGCCACCAGCGAGACCGTCAACGGCCTGGAGCAGGCGCTCTGCTGGAGGTGAGGAACCAGTCAACCAGTCAACCAGTCAGTCAGTCAGTCAGTCAGTCAGTCAACCAGTCAGTCAGTCAGTCAGTCAGTCAACCAGTCAGTCAGTCAACCAGTCAGTCAACCAGTCAGTCAACCAGTCAGTCAGTCAGTCAACCAGTCAGTCAGTCAACCAGTCAGTCAACCAGTCAGTCAGTCAGTCAACCAGTCAGTCAGTCAACCAGTCAGTCAACCAGTCAGTCAGTCAGTCAACCAGTCAGTCAGTCAACCAGTCAGTCAACCAGTCAGTCAGTCAGTCAACCAGTCAGTCAGCCAGTCAACCAGTCAGTCAGCCAGTCAACCAGTCAGTCAACCAGTCACCAGTCAGTCAACCAGTCAGTCAGTCAGTCAACCAGTCAGTCAGTCAACCAGTCAGTCAGTCAGTCAACCAGTCAGTCAACCAGTCAGTTAGTCAGTCAGTCAGTCAACCAGTCAGTCAGTCAGTCAACCAGTCAGTCAACCAGTCAACCAGTCAGTCAGTCAGTCAGTCAGTCAGTTAGTCAGTCAACCAGTCAGTCAACCAGTCAGTCAGTCAGTCAGTCAGTCAACCAGTCAGTCAGTCAACCAGTCAGTCAACCAGTCAACCAGTCAGTCAGTCAGTCAGTCAGTCAGTCAACCAGTCAGTCAGTCAACCAGTCAGTCAACCAGTCAGTCAACCAGTCAGTTAGTCAGTCAGTCAGTCAACCAGTCAGTCAGTCAGTCAACCAGTCAACCAGTCAGTCAACCAGTCAGTCAACCAGTCAGTCAGTCAGTCAACCAGTCAGTCAACCAGTCAGTTAGTCAGTCAGTCAACCAGTCAACCAGTCAGTCAACCAGTCAGTCAGTCAGTCAACCAGTCAACCAGTCAGTCAACCAGTCAGTCAACCAGTCAGTCAGTCAGTCAACCAGTCAGTCAACCAGTCAGTCAACCAGTCAGTCAGTCAACCAGTCAGTCAGTCAGTCAACCAGTCAGTCAGTCAACCAGTCAGTCAGTCAGTCAGTCAGTCAGTCAACCAGTCAGTCAGTCAACCAGTCAGTCAGTCAGTCAACCAGTCAGTCAGTCAGTCAGTCAGTCAGTCAACCAGTCAGTCAGTCAACCAGTCAGTCAGTCAACCAGTCAGTCAACCAGTCAGTCAGTCAGTCAGTCAGTCGGTCGGTCAGTCAGTCAGTCGGTCAGTCAGTCAGTCAACCAGTCAGTCAGTCAACCAGTCAGTCAACCAGTCAACCAGCCAGTCAGTCAGCCAGTCAACCAGTCAGTCAGTCAACCAGTCAGTCAACCAGTCAGTCAACCAGTCAGTCAGTCAGTCAACCAGTCAGTCAGTCAACCAGTCAGTCAACCAGTCAACCAGCCAGTCAGTCAGCCAGTCAACCAGTCAGTCAGTCAACCAGTCAGTCAACCAGTCAGTCAACCAGTCAGTCAGTCAGTCAACCAGTCAGTCAGTCAACCAGTCAGTCGGTCAGTCAGTCAGTCGGTCAGTCAGTCAGTCAACCAGTCAGTCAACCAGTCAGTCAGTCAGTCAACCAGTCAACCAGTCAGTCAGCCAGTCAACCAGTCAGTCAGTCAACCAGTCAGTCAGTCAGTCAGTCAACCAGTCAGTCAACCAGTCAGTCAACCAGTCAGTCAGTCAGTCAACCAGTCAGTCAGTCAACCAGTCAGTCAGTCAGTCAGTCAGTCAGTCAACCAGTCAGTCAGTCAGTCAACCAGTCAGTCAGTCAGTCAACCAGTCAGTCAACCAGTCAGTCAGTCAACCAGTCAGTCAGTCAGTCAGTCAACCAGTCAGTCAACCAGTCAGTCAACCAGTCAGTCAACCAGTCAGTCAACCAGTCAGTCAGTCAGTCAACCAGTCAGTCAGTCAGTCAGGTCAGTCAGTCAAACCAGTCAGTCAACCAGTCAGTCAGTCAACCAGTCAACCAGTCAGTCAGTACCAGTCAGTCAGTCCAACCAGTCAGTCAGTCAACAGTCAGTCAGTCAGTCAACCAGTCAGTCAAACCAGTCAGTCCAGTCAGTCAACCAGTCAGTCAACCAGTCAGTCAGTCAAGTCAGACAGTCAGTCAGTCAGTCAGTCAACCAGTCAGTCAACCAGTCAGTCAACCAGTCAGTCAGTCCAGTCAACCAGTCAGTCAACAGTCAGTCAACCAGTCAGTCAGTCAGTCAGTCAACCAGTCAGTCAGTCAGTCAGTCAGACCAGTCAAGTCAGTCAGTCAGTCAGTCAGACCAGTCAGTCAACCAGTCAGTCAGTCAGTCAACCAGTCAGTCAACCAGTCAGTCAGTCAGTCAACCAGTCAGTCAACCACGTCAGTCAGTCAACCAGTCAGTCAGTCAACCAGTCGTCAACCAGTCAGTCAACAGTCAGGTCAAGTCAGACCAGTCAGTCAACCAGTCAGTCAGTAGTCAACCAGGTCAGTCAACAGGTCATCACCAGTCAGTCAAGCCAGTCAGTCAGTCAACCAGTCAGTCAGTCATCAGTCAGTCAGTCATCAGTCAGTCAACCAGTCAGTCAGTCAACCAGTCAACCAGTCAGTCAACCAGTCAGTCAGTCAGTCAGTCCAGTCAGTCAGTCAGTCAACCAGTCAGTCAACCAGTCAGTCAGTCAGTCAACCAGTCAACCAGTCAGTCAGTCAGTCAGTCAGTCAACCAGTCAGTCAGTCAACCAGTCAGTCAGTCAACCAGTCAGTCAGTCAGTCAACCAGTCAGTCAACCAGTCAGTCAGTCAGTCAGTCAACCAGTCAGTCAGTCAGTCAGTCAGTCAACCAGTCAGTTTGTCCAGGAGAGGTTGACTGAGCTCCCTGCTCTTCCAGCTGACCATCACCTTCAGATGGGAGCTGCCCAGTACCACCAGTCTTCTACTGGTGGTACTGGGCAGCTCCCAGTGTGGAGCTCAGTCTGTCTTCCTGGGTCAAGGAGGTTTCATGGTGTGGAGGTTGAGGTGGATTCTGGTCCGGTCTGAAGCGTCTTCCTGTCCCAGACCCTCAGGCAGCCTGATCTGCAGCACCCAGCGGCTCCCCAACAAACACAGCGTGGTGTTCCTGAGAAGAACGGACTCCTGCACGGGACTTCACCCTGGCCTGCAGCCGGGACCAGGTCCAGGCAAGTCCTCCTCCCCCGGGGCTTTACTGACCCCCCGGGGCTTTACTGACCCCCCGAGGCTTTACTGACCCCCCGAGGCTTTACTGACCCCCCGAGGCTTTACTGACCCGCGAGGCTTTACTGACCCCCCCCGAGGCTTTACTGACCCCCCCGGGGCTTTACTGACCCCCCGGGGCTTTACTGACCCCCCCCGAGGCTTTACTGACCCCCCCCGAGGCTTTACTGACCCCCCCGAGGCTTTACTGACCCGCGGGGCTTTACTGACCCCCCCCGAGGCTTTACTGACCCGCGGGGCTTTACTGACCCCCCCAGGGCTTTAGTCACTGGGTTGAAAGAGGTTGAATCCAAAGTAAAGCACCATGTGTGTTAAGAGGGGTTGTGTGTTCCTGCAGGTCCTGAAGAAATCTGAAAATGTCTTAAATTAAATTAAAGTCTTACATTAGTTAAATTTAGTTCAATCTTAAAATGTTGTTGTGGTTTCTGCTGTTCTAACTGCATTAAAAGGTCTTAAATGGATAAATGGATATTTAGCGTTTAGGAACCGGCGAGGGTCCGGTCTGTATCTGGACCATCCGGTTTGGCTCGGTGACATCATCAGCATCCCATAATAATCCTCCAGAGGTTCGTTGTGTTTTACTGTTTTGAATGCTGCAGGTGAAGGAGCTGCTGTGGAACAGCGACTCCACCGTCCTGGCGGTGTGGATGGAGGACCTGACGGCGGGACCGGACGGCCACGTCAACACCGCACGTCAGTTCAGTCTCATTCTAGATCTCATGTAACAGATCCCGTCTGAAGGTTCGTAACCGTGACGAACCCTCGACGAGGCCGCGTGTTTCAATCCGGTCGGTTCTGGAAACGTCACGCCTCGGTTCCCAACCCGCTACCCTGGTTACCACGGTTACGAGAGCCTCTTGTGAAATAAATGTGCTGGTTTTGACCGAGCGGTTTTTTCTCCTTTGACCTCCTCCTGCTCCTCCTGCTCCTCCTGCTCCTCCTGCAGTCCAGCTGTGGGCGGTGGGGAACTACCACTGGTACCTGAAGCAGAGTCTGGACTTCGGCAGAAACCCCCAGAAGGCTCCGGCCTGCGTCAGCTGGGACCCGGAGCGCCCCCTACGGCTGCATGTGGTGACCCGCGGCTGGGCCAGCATCACCTACGACTGGGGCTGGACCACCGAGCGGAGCCCCGGTCTGGACACCACCGACAACGCCAGCGTGGCTGTGATTGACGGAGGTGAGGGCCAATGAGAAGAGAGGAGCTGCAGTTTAGTAAAGTCTGATCAATATGTCTCATTAGAATCAATGCAGGTGTGTAAGGGCTTCCCATACCCAGCCAGGATCGTATTGATCACTTATAAACTAAATATGTAATCAATCAAACTGCATCATATCGGTCCAATCAGACGTGGACGACGCCGACTGGATCAATATCAGTATCAGTTTGAGCCTGTCTGTCTGACCCCGTTAGATAAGGTCCTGGTGACGGCGTTCCGGCAGGCTGTGGTTCCTCCTCCCTTGTGTTCATACGACCTCCAGCTGACCTCTCCAGTCAACCAGGTGACCTTCCTCTGCCAACCCCAGAGGACCAATCAGCTGGCAGCGTTCACCGCCGACGGACAGATCTCAGTCTACAGCCCAGGTGGGTTCAGATACTCAGCGTGGTCGTCAGGTACACATTATTGTAGGAGGAGGAAATACTTCAACCCTTATTCAACCAGGCACGAGGCTGCGTTCACAGCCAGCGTGTTCACATCGGTTTATTAAGCTCTGCAGCGTTTCCTCCTCTAGCTGGTTGGTCTCCAGGTGAGAACAACAACATTCACCAAATAACCGTCGAGACGCCTGAAAACGTCTCAGTCCTCTAACAAGAGAACACAAGGCATTATGGGTAGAAGAGAACTGTGGTGGTTCGTTAGGAGAGAGAACGGGATCCAACCAGCTACAGGAAACCACCCCAGAACACAAGGCATTATGGGTAGAAGAGAACTGTGGTGGTTCGTTAGGAGAGAGAACGGGATCCAACCAGCTACAGGAAACCACCCCAGAACACAAGGCATTATGGGTAGAAGAGAACTGTGGTGGTTCGTTAGGAGAGAGAACGGGATCCAACCAGCTACAGGAAACCACCCCAGAACACAAGGCATTATGGGTAGAAGAGAACTGTGGTGGTTCGTTAGGAGAGAGAACGGGATCCAACCAGCTACAGGAAACCACCCAGAACACAAGGCATTATGGGTAGAAGAGAACTGTGGTGGTTCGTTAGGAGAGAGAACAAGATCCAACCAGCTACAGGAAACCACCCCAGAACACAAGGCATTATGGGTAGAAGGAGACTTGGTCAGTCTGGACTGATGCTCATGTTCAGATGTTTCTTCATGTGTTCTTAACTGGTATGAACACCAGAGAAGAACCAAAGACTACTTAGCTCTGATCCTAGTGGCTTTCAACCTTTCAGCCCACATCCACCTGGCCTGGTAAAGGTATAAATCTGCTGAATGGTGACCTTTGACCCCGAAAAGTGTCTTGCAAAAGGGCACCTCAGCAGTATTAGTTGATGGAGAGGAAAATATGTCTCATTGTTTTCTCCTCTTCCAGGTATATCTGTGTGCTCTAGGTCTATGTGCTCTAGGTCTATGTGTCATGGGTCTGTTCTCTTGGTTCCTGTCCAGATGTCGGAGGTCAGCCTGGTAAAACAGCAGACGGGTTCAGGACTGTGTTGCGTCCGCTGGTACTCCAGAAGACATACAGGTAATCACCGATCAATAGCCATTGATCCACAGGGCTGACTAGTTACTAGTGCAGTCCAGGTCTGTCTAGTGACTCACCTGGTCAGTCTAGGTCATGGTAGATGTATATCTAGTCAGCTGACCTCTGAGGTTATTGATTTTTACCATTTTCAATTCAGAAAGTTGAATTTCTTTCAAATTCAAATCACAAAACTGATGGAACGCTTGTCAAGAAACAGAAACACTGAATGTCCACCAGCCAGTGAACCGGCGACCGTGTTCTCCCCGTGTTCTCCCCCGTGTTCTCCCCCGTGTTCTCCCCCGTGTTCTCCCCCGTGTTCTCCCCCTGTTCTCCCCCGTGTTCTCCCCCGTGTTCTCCCTGTGTTCTCCCCGTGTTCTCCCCCGTGTTCTCCCCCGTGTTCTCCCCCGTGTTCTCCCCCTGTTCTCCCCCGTGTTCTCCCCCGTGTTCTCCCCCGTGTTCTCCCCGTGTTCTCCCCGTGTTCTCCCCCGTGTTCTCCCCCGTGTTCTCCCCGTGTTCTCCCCCGTGTTCTCCCCCGTGTTCTCCCCGTGTTCTCTCCGTGTTCTCTCCGTGTTCTCCCCGTGTTCTCCCCGTGTTCTCTCCGTGTTCTTCCCGTGTTCTCCCCGTGTTCTCTCCGTGTTCTTCCCGTGTTCTCTCCGTGTTCTCCCCGTGTTCTCCCCGTGTTCTCCCCGTGTTCTCCCCGTGTTCTCTCCGTGTTCTCTCCCGTGTTCTCCCCGTGTTCTCCCCGTGTTCTCTCCGTGTTCTTCCCGTGTTCTCCCCGTGTTCTCTCCGTGTTCTTCCCGTGTTCTCTCCGTGTTCTCCCCGTGTTCTCCCCGTGTTCTCTCCGTGTTCTTCCCGTGTTCTCCCCGTGTTCTTCCCGTGTTCTTCCCGTGTTCTCCCCGTGTTCTCCCCGTGTTCTCTCCGTGTTCTCCCCCGTGTTCTCTCTGTGTTCTCTCCGTGTTCTTCCCGTGTTCTCTCCGTGTTCTCCCCGTGTTCTCCCCGTGTTCTCCCCGTGTTCTCCCCGTGTTCTCTCCGTGTTCTTCCCGTGTTCTCCCCGTGTTCTCTCCGTGTTCTCTCCGTGTTCTCCCCGTGTTCTCCCCGTGTTCTCCCCGTGTTCTCCCCCGTGTTCTCCCCCGTGTTCTCCCCCGTGTTCTCCAGGGTTGCGGTGGTCCAGGAGGAGCCCCTGGCCCTGAGGCAGCTCCTGTGGCTGAAGGAGGAGGAGTTTGTGGGTTTGAGCGCCGGGCTGCTGCCGTCGTCCTCCACCCTGCTGCTGCTGCGCCCGGATCAGGACGACACCAACACCCTCAGCGTGAGGTCAGCACCGCCGCGTGGTGAAGTCGTCTTGATGCTTTTTATTGAAGCCGTTCCGACGTGAGCGCAGCGTTAGTCCAGGGTCGGCCATGTTGGAAGGCCAACCTCGGTGTGTTTGTGTCCAGGTCCCGGGTGGAAGTGGCCGGTGTGGTGGTCAGTATGGCTCACTGCTCCCAGACCAGCACCGTGGCCCTGCAGCTGGAGGACGGCCAGACCAGGAAACTGCTCTGGGGTCAGTAACAACCACTTCCTGGCTCCACTGTCACTGGAGCTTTGTGCTCATTTAGTCTTTTGACAGCTGAAGTGTCATGGAGCAAGGCAGTGACCCGTAACCACGGTAACCACAGGTCTTAAATCATCTAAATGTAAGAGCTTTAAAAGTATTGACATGTCATTAATGTCGTAATTTGAGATCTTTATTTTCATGTTATGAAGGTTTATTGTCAATTAAGTTTCATTTTGCTGCAACTATAAAATCAGAGTTTTTACATTCAGTGAGATTTAGCAGAGTTGGGAAGTAATGCAAACAAACAGTCCATGATTTGTGTAGTTTGACTAAAAGATGAATGGGACCAACAGTAGCAGTTTTTATTTTATTTTATTTCCAGGTAGTATTAAAAAGGTCTTTAAAGTCTTAAATATGGCTTTGTAAAACCTGCAGATCCCTGGAAGTGACCTCTGACCTCTGACCTCTGGATCAATACACAAGAGATGACACCTTGTACTTCCTTCATGTATATATTTTTTGTGCCTACAGAATTGAACCCTGGTTACTGTCCAGATCAATACATTGAACAAGGTTATCAAGGTTTCCTCCTCTCGGTTTAGGCGTTCGTCTGGTGTAGGGAGGCGGTGTAGGGAGGCGGTGTAGCGAGGCGGAGTAGAGAGGCGGTGTAGAGAGGCGGTGTAGAGAGGCGTAGCGCTACGTTTCCGTTCCCTGACATGTTTTTGTGTGCAGACGGTCCCGAGCCGTCGGCGGGGGATTGGCTCGACTCCGGCGGCTGCAGGATCAACTTCCCAGTTCCCTGCGTGCAGACGGCGCTCTGCAACATCAGTGGAGAGGTGGGACGCTACGCTACGCTACGCTACGCTACGCCGCACCGCTAGCTCAGTTCAGTCTTCATTTAGAGACTAACGCCCTGTTCACACTAGAGGGCTGAATTTGTGGTAGAATCTGATCCCAGACCACATCAACTTCACTCATCCTTTCTCTTTGTCTTGGTGTCCAGGAGACCCTGCTGGGCCTGACGGACAGATCCCACCTCTACGCTGGAGACACAGAGGTACTGGGATGTAGCGGTAACGTTTCACCAGTACACAGGCTTTGGTTGGAAACAGTAGAAGAAGAACTGGGTAGTTAGCATGAGCAGCGATAGCCACCGTGGCTGAACAGACAAAGAAAAGAGCGCCACCTACAGGAACTCAAACTCCATCAACAGAAAATCCAAGGAGAAAGATGTCACAGGAAACACCGGGGCTTATGGGAAATGTAGTCTTAATGTGGAGAAACACTAGTAACGATACCACTGGTGAGATAGAGGCTACCAGTCGTCTCCATCATGGTCTCACTGGTTTACAGTCTTACACCAGGTAGGACTGGTGATCTGGTGATGACCTGATGTATAGAAGGGATCCTCTAGTGATCTGGTGATGACCTGATGTATAGAAGGGATCCTCTAGTGATCTGGTGATGACCTGATGTATAGAAGCGATCCTCTAGTGATCCGGTGTCTCTGTTCATCTGGTTTCAACCTCTGCTTCCTCCTCAGATCGCCTCCAACGTTTCTTCCTTTGTGGTTTACGATGACTTCCTCCTGCTCACCACACACTCACACACCTGCCGCTGCCTCCAACTGAGCATGCTCACGGTCAAAGGTAGGACACACACACACACACACACACACACACAGACACACACACAGACACACACACACACACACACACACAGACACACACACGATACTCTCTGTGGAGGTTTGAGGATGTGGACGGCTGCAGTGTGTTATTTAATGATCGATACTTTAATGATCCCTGATCCAATAGAGGCAGTTAGACAAGACAACCAACAGGTTCAACATTAGAAAATATTAAGTAAAAAAAATATGAATTAAAAATCATGAAAAATGTATTATGCAGGATGTTCAAAATGAGAGAAGAATAAAGACAGAGAAATAATGATAATACACACAGTATGAGAATACATGAACAGGTTTGATTTAATTTATAAGAGAAAATATTAGAATATGAAACAAGATGTGTAATATTATAATATAATAATATATGAATCATGTGTATGACGTGTCCAGGGTCCTGAAAAAGTCTTAAAGTCTTAAAAAGTCTTAAATGATCTAAACTAAAGACCTTCACTGTTCTTGGATTCAGTTTAATAGAACATTTTTAATCCGTTGTGAACGTCTTGCTGTTCTTCTGTTGAGGAATGACTCTGATGACCTTTGACCCCCCAGGGCGTCTTGCTGTTCTTCTGTTGAGGAATGACTCTGATGACCTTTGACCCCTCAGGGCTGCAGGCGGCCTTGGCCTCAGACGGAGGAGAGAACGACGAGACGATGCGGCGGGTGGAGAGAGGATCCAGGATCGTCACCGTGGTCCCTCAGGACACCAGACTGATCCTGCAGGTCAGCGCACACACACACACACACACACACACACACACACACACACACACACACACACCTGCTGTCCGGACCCCACTGCCTTAGACCGGCAAAATCTTTATTTTTGTGTGTGTGTGTGTGTGTGTCCAGATGCCTCGTGGGAACCTGGAGACCGTCCATCATCGAGCGCTGGTATTGGCTCAGCTCAGGAAGTGGCTGGACAGGTGAGTTTCTTAGTAACCCTCCAGTCACCTGATGGTGTTTATTGAACCTGGGTAGAGACATGAGCCGTGATCAATATAGTATCAATATATAATGATCATATATATTTATATAATAAGAGTTATTAGGTTATTGGTACTTTTATTACATTCATGTATTGTTACACTATTAACTGCATTGATGGTTTATTATTACAATACTCTACATTCACTATTGATCATGGACTCTGATACTATTGACGACCTGGCGTGTTTATTAGTGATGAATGATGTTGTGAAGAGGATCTGAGTTTTCACCCTCCTGTTGTTTCTCAGTTTGAGGTTCAGAGAATCCTTTGAGTGCATGAGGAAGCTGAGGATCAACCTCAACCTCATTTACGACCACAACCCCACGGTAGGTCTCCATCACCGCCTCTTGAACCCAACGAGTCACTCTGATTGGTTCTCCACAGCTTATTGACGCTTCAGCTTCCTTTCAACATCAGAACACAACACAACATTCTAGTAGAATTGATCAGTTCAATACAGGGTGATCAGAGGAGAACACAGTGGACTAAGCTCTGTCGCCACCTGTTGGTCTGTTAAAGTGACAATCAAATGACCTTGTTAGCTAACATATCAGTTACACAGATTGAACAATACATGCCCCCAAATTGTTCATTTTCTAGTATTTTTATACCAATATCCCTTTCACTTTTACTTCATTACCGATTCCAAACCAGTCCAACCATTAATACCGTCACAGATGAACAAAATGATTGATAACACATTCTAACACATTCATAACTAATACGTTTAAAGGATAGCAGGGAACTTAAATTCTTTACAAAAAACAAGTTAAGTTAAATTTAATAATAGATAATCAAACTCTAGTTTGGCAAATAAAATAAACATTAGAATGAAAACGATTGTAGATCAATCAGAATCAAACTAATTTCTCTGCAGGGATCAATAAAGTTTCATCTCATCTTTGAGTATCTGTGTGTGACTGGGATGAGTTCTCAGAAAAACACCAATAAACATCTAAGACCTTTAAAACTGAAAGACTTTAACCTTGAGTTGAGATACTGTGACACTGATACTTTAAACTCTGGATCACACTAGTAGAGATGGATCCTCTGTACTGAGATACTGAATACACTGTGATATTGATATTGTTGATATTATTATAAAAGGTTTTGTATCAAAATGGATATAAAGTGATTTGGAAGCAATATCTTCAAACACCATGACAGCTTATAAAAACGTTTCTCTGGATGACAAACGTCCAGATGTTCTCCAACCTGATGCAGCGTATTTCTGACCTGGACTAGTTTGGCTGCACGGTGCGTAGAGACAGACAAACCCTCTCCTGAAACACCGATGCTTTGTGTGTTTCCGTTTCCTCCTGCAGGTTTTCCTGGAGAACGTTGAGGTCTTCATCACACAGCTCAGCTCCATCAGCCACATCAACCTCTTCCTCACCGAGCTCAAGTAAGACGCTTCGCTTTGACAAGCAGCGTTTGAGCCAGACAAATACAGTTTATTATTTTAACTAGTCTGATATGTTCCTTGTAAATGTCTCGTCTTCTCTCAGGGAGGAAGACACCACCAGGACCATGTACCCCCGTCCTGAGACCGGCCCGGTCCGGCCTCATCCCGCCGCTGGGAGGAAGAAGGTGGATGTCGTGTGTGACGCGTTACGGAGCTGCATGGAGTCCATGGACCCGCACAAGTCAGTGATGCTGCTTTATATCGATTATTTAAAACCACACCAGGCAACTTCACACACTGGCGCCCCCAAGTGGCGGCGAGAGGTAACTGTTTGAATGTTGAAGACTTCACTACCCAGAACATGCAGGCTTGGATGGAAGAGGTTCTGTATTCAGGGTGTCATGTGGACAGATAGTTCAATATCACCAGCAGACTGGAGCCATCCCTGGGTAGAGAAAGGTCCCAAGTGTATTCCAGACAGGGGAAGTCTTTTTAAAGGAATATACCAAAATGTGTTTTCCAACATTTATTTAATTCAATGGTGGTTTTCAGGTGTTTTTTCTCCTCAGAAAGCCAAAACTTTACTGATCTGAAAAACATGAACACACCGGGAAGGAATCATATGTTTAGGTCATGGAAGAGCTCCGACTTAATTCTGGAAAGTCGTGGTATGGTGCACCAGGGCCGCGGTGGGAGCCCCAGGTTATAAAGGGTTATAAAGGGTTATAAAGGGGTGTCTTGTTTTCCCTCCAGGTTCTGTCTGTCCATACTGACCTCCCATGTCAAGAAGACTGTTCCTGAGTTGGAGATCGCTCTGCAGAAGGTCCACGAGCTCCGAGGTAAAACACCCATGGAGAACCTGGAGGAGTTATTCCCTGTAGTCTTTGTTCATGTAGTTCTCAGTGAAACCATCACCGTCATCGTTCTCCACTTGGGGTAACTTCTAATAAATGAAATAATAGAAAGTAAATTCTTCCTCATTTTGCTGGGGACGCCCTGGAATCCCCTTAAGGACCCTTGGAGGACCCCGGACCCCACTTTGAGAACCATTCATTTATGTAGCACCTGAACTCGGTTACACTTCACACGTTAGCTCAACCGTAGGGTCAGCCTCAGGTCCTAGATCATTACAAGCAAGGAGGTCAAAGGTCAGAGGTCACAGCAGATAGATGGAGCAAATATTACGGTGACCCTGGAATGATCATGATGCTAGAGAACATTACTTATGGTGTGCGTGTGCGTGTGCGTGTGTGTGTGTCTGTCTGTCTGTCTGTCTGTCTGTCTGTCTGTCTGTCTGTCCAGTGAACCCTCCTGATGCCGTGAGCGCTGAGGAGGCGCTGAAGTACCTCCTCTTCCTCATCAACGTCAACGATCTGTACGAACACTCCCTGGGAACCTACGACTTCGACCTCGTGCTCATGGTCGCCGAGAAATCCCAGAAGGTACCGGAGGATGTGATGTCACGGTTCAGACACCCGACTATACGCTGCGTTCATGTCACATAGGGAAAAACCGTCAGATCGACTTCACACACACACACACTTTACAGACACACTTTAAAAGAGTTGTTGGTGATGTTACAGTCCATTTTGTTGTTTGGTGTATTTTTCTTATTCCTGTGGGAAACCGACGTCACTTATATAATAATATAATAATAATAATAATAATAATAATAATAATAATAATAATAATAAGGAACACTTCTCAAAACAGTACACAGTCCTTTACGGGACAAATACAAATGAAAGCAATAAATAAAAGAAGAGGGTACCTAGGTGCTAGGAGACTTAAAGGTAATCAATAAAACTCAAACAGTCTTAAAATTAATCCTGAATTGCTCTGATAGCCAATAAAGACAAGCTGAGACAACCAGGAGTTTAACCGGCAGAATCAGCCTCTCAGGAAACGCTAACCAACCCTCAACGATGGCTGTTGTTCGTTCACGTCAAGAGTTACGCCACCGAGAATCCTCAGCCAATAGGAATTCCTTCTGGATTGATAACGGCTGGCTGACCGGCCAATAGGAATGCATTCAGGGCGGGACAAAAAAGGAAGCGACAGGAGCAACGTTTCAGTAGCACAGCAGAACGAACCAAAACCTTTCAGTTTATTTTGCAAGTTGTGGATTCCATAACGGCAGAAATGGCACAAAATAATGTGATTTAAAGTATTCCTTAAAGTTTATTATTATTATTATTTTAGTTTAAAATGACATGTAATTATTAGCCAGTTGTTCATCTCTTTTCCATCCAAAGTGACACCCTCGGTGATACCTCACTATCATGACGGTGATCTGAATGGTTTTCCACACCATGTATGACCAAGCTGCTAGCGGTCCATCTAACTACAGGATTCTCTCTCCCCAACATGAAGGACCCCAAGGAGTACCTGCCCTTCCTCAACATGCTGAAGAGCCTGGAGCCCAACTACCAGCGCTACACCATCGACAAACACCTGAGGCGCTACAGGAAGGCCTTGCATCACCTCAGCAGGTGTGGTGAGTATCCACACTGAAGGAAGGTTACACCTGAATCTACTGTAGGTCTAGTGTGTATTTATTGTGTTTCTTCATCCTTCTGCCTCGTCTACGGTGGCCTGGCCAAGTCAAATACAGTTAATAAAGTTTAACACAGTAGAACCACAATAAGGATGACAGATAAAACAAAACCATATGAAGAGTTTGGTTACAAAATAAGAAAAAGTGACAAAATGACCTCGACAAGCCAACCAGGTTTATTTTATAGGATAGTAGGGAACCTAAAGAACCTAAAGAACCGTTCTAGTGTGGTTGGATTTTTTTATATTTTATAGTAATATTAATTCTGACTGTTTTTACATTCAGATTTATAGATTAACAATATTTTTAAATCAGTTTTGCTAAACCTACCATTCAATTCCCAACGGCGTAGAAAACAGAGGGGTTTCTGGGAGATTTGTGACACAGCTGTAAATAAAGAAAACCAATATCATAAAACGCTGCTGATTCATAGATCTGACCCGGCGAGGTAAAGTCACGTCTGTTTTCCAAAATGGATGCATAGCCTGTGTGAATGAAACTGACCTGTTGTGTCTGGTGTGTCTGGTGTTCAGGAGAGGAACATTTCCCTGAAGCTCTGCACCTGGTGAAGGAGCAGAAGCTCTACAGCGAAGCTCTGCGACTCTACCCAGCAGGCAGCGCTCACTACAAGGTGAGTTACCAAACCAGTTATATTAAAACAACTGACATGAACCCTCCAGAACATCCTGACTGGACTGGTGGTGGAGGAAGACGGTCTGGAACCGGTCAGTCCTTTAGTTAGTCTGGTGGATGGTAGTTTGACCCCTGACCTTTGCCTTCTGACCTCCAGGCTCTGAGCTGTGCCTACGCCGACTTCCTGGTGGACCAGCAGCAGGCGGAGCAGGCCGGCTTGTTGCTATGGCGATGCGGCGAGCCGGCCAGCGCCCTGCAGGCGTTCGTCAGCAGCTCCAGCTGGAGGAACGCCGTCTGTACGGCCCAGCAGATCCCGCTACCGCCTGACCAGCTAGCTCTGCTAGCCAGAGACCTGGCAGGTAACCAGCACCGACAGTCAGTCAACCAGTCAGTTAGTCAGTCAGTCAACCAGTCAGTCAGTTAGTTAGTTAGTCAACCAGTCAGTCAACCAGTCAGTTAGTCAGTCAGTCAACCAGTCAGTCAGTTAGTTAGTTAGTCAACCAGTCAGTCAACCAGTCAGTTAGTCAGTCAACCAGTCAGTCAGTTAGTCAGTTAGTCAACCAGTCAGTCAGTCAGTTAGTCAGTCAGTCAACCAGTCAGTCAGTCAGTTAGTCAGTCAGTCAACCAGTCAGTCAACCAGTCAGTTAGTCAGTCAACCAGTCAGTCAGTTAGTCAGTTAGTCAACCAGTCAGTCAACCAGTCAGTTAGTCAGTCAACCAGTCAGTTAGTCAGTCAGTCAACCAGTCAGTCAGTCAGTTAGTTAGTCAGTCAACCAGTCAGTCAGTTAGTTATTTAGTCAACCAGTCAGTCAGTTAGTTAGTCAACCAGTCAGTCAGCAAACTCTCGCTCTGCTACCACTATCTCTCTCTCCACCTACGTAAAACCCACAGCTGAAAGGCTCAGGCAAGTTCAGTCAAGTTCTCTGGGGCAGGGGTGGTAAAACGTAGAAAGTAAAGCTTCAGAAAGTAGAAGTCCTAACCACGTATTTGCTCCAACCTGGCTCTTACCAAGATGAAGAGTTGTGCTAATTAGAATCACCTGGTATATGGGATGGGTGGAGGAAAAACATGGTCAGTACTTCTACTTTCTACTTCTACTTTTTA
>JAXDDX010000053.1:1322500-1472500 GCA_034670405.1 Hoplostethus atlanticus | reverse complement strand
GGTATTAAAGATTATTATCAATCAATATGATCAATTATTGAACTGAAATTATTAACTGGTTTGACTTCTGACTAAATTTCAGGATTTGTTCTTAATTTTTGTTCACCATTATAATGATAAAATCTACAAGATCACATACAGTAACTAACTTACGCCTGTGTGTGTGTGTGTGTGTGTGTGTGTGTGTGTGTGTGTGTGTGTTCAGAGACCTTGTAGATCTGGATTTGAAGAGATTCACTGGATTCAGTATCAATCTAATACATTGATATACACTTTATACATATTGATAGTTTTATTTTGTTCATCCATACTTTATATTTATCATGTTTCTGATAATAATCCATATTTCACTAAGCAGTTATGATACTAGAAACATCTTTAATAACTCAGTAAATCCATACATGTGAATAATTCATGATGACCATCCAGTTCACTCAACACATCTACTAACACACAATGTATATTCTATTTTATTGCTTCTATTTTAAGTGCTTTTTTTATTCTTTTAGTTTTTATCTTTTTTGTTTTGTCTTATTTTTTTGCTGCTGAATCGATCAAATTCCCCCTGCAGAGATCAATACCTTTCATCTTAATTTCAGCTCTTTGTGAAACATCGTGGTGAAAAATAAACATTTTCATTTTTATTGATTTTTTAAAAATGCATTCATTTTTATTATCATTTCTAAAATGTTTATTTTTTTATTATAACTATGCGTCACTAGGTGGCGCCAGTGACCACATCTTAAACACCAAGCTCAGTCGCTCTCATCTGTCTTGTTTTTGAAATGAAGTATAGTAAATACAAATGATGAAATATATTAAATAGAAAACAATTATCGGTTTTGACATTTGTCACATTCAGGAAGTGATCAGTTTGTGCTAAAATTAATTTGCACCCAATTTATTGAATTTTGAAACGCTGCAACCTTTTTCTGTTCTGTTTTATTCTTTTATTGTTTTATTGTTTTATTGTAGGTGTAATTCTGCAACACAGCTTATAACAGATTCTGCAAAATGAGCATTAAAATGAATCAAATCAGGAGATTTTACCGACTTACAAATGACAGAAGGTTTTGATTTGTGGTTCCGGGCTGCGGCCGTCTCACCCCCACCTGTCTCACCCTCCTCTCCTCCTGTCTTTCAGAGGAGGAATTATAAATTGATGTTTCTGCATTATGTATTGAAGTTTTGTTAGGACGATGTTCATTGGAGCAGGCGCTCTGTCAGCCGTGTGTCCTTATGCATCCATCCCAATGAGTCCTGATCAGGGTTTCTAAGTGGCGCCTCGTTCAGGTTCTGCCCCATTTCCCCTCCGCTGGGGGGGGCGTCCCGTCGAGGAGCTTTTCCTGGGATGTATATCTCGAGCGTGACTGAGAATAACATGAATGTTTAAATGAAGGTTTTGTCTTCGCTCCATTCTGCCATTACAATAGAAATACTCCATCACACTCTCAGTCCCTCTGATGCTCCCCGGGCTTCAAGTTAAATAAAAAAACCTTCAAGTGAAATTAAAGTAAAAAATAAAAACATTCAATCAAATTTGTATTTATGTAGCACATTTCCTACAACACCGGTCAGAGTCATGAAGAAGACAGAAAGCAGATAAGCAACATCATAAAGGGGACAGAAGAAGAAACGTTTTAAAACGCTAACACTATAAATATATAATAATAATAATAATAATAATAATAATAATGATAGAATATAATCTTTTCCGTCTCTCGGCTCTTTTGAGGCATCAAGGTTTCACCAGGAAAATGTGCAGTGAAATGAAATGTTTTCTCCTTGTCGGCTGATTCTCCATCTCATCATTTCTACATGTTTAAAAATAAATTCTCCAAAATGTTTTTATTTGTATTTTTATATGATGTGTTTTTATTGGCTGCTTCATAACATACATCAAACTTCCAACCGATGAAACATCAGAGTTGTGAATGATATAAAGCCTGAACCGGTGACAGGGTTTGGTCCCGGTGGCTGAATTCATTCATTTGGAAGAATCGAGAATCTGTGAAGCTTAAAATTATGAACAAAGCGTTTCTGAACTGTTGAAGACTTTTGAGCCACTTCCTGTTTCAACCAGAAACATGTTGAATTACAGAAGAACTGTAACACAGATATGGAGCGATGCGTTTAAAAACCCTTATTTCTCTTCCTATCACTTCTCAGAAACATTCAGAAATATTGTTCCATCTGTCTGGGAGCTGTGACCTCTGACCTCTGACCTCCTTACTGCTTGTCATGTTGCTGATCTTGGGAGTTTATTTCACTTCTTCTAAGTCAGCATCTAAAATGTCTTCCTGCTGATTCTCATAACCCGACATTACTTATTGTGTTGAGTCTGATACATCATTTGAAAGGGGCTTTTATTGCACAAGGACTTGGTCTCCGTTTGCTGTGACGTTGAAATGGGGTTAAAGTGAGATCAGAGTGAATTTAAGGTGAATTTAAGGTGAATTTAAGATGAGGTTAAGGGGAAGTTAAGGTGAGGTTAAGGGGAGGTTAAGGGGAAGTTAAGGTGAGGTTAAGGGGAAGTTAAGGGCAGGTTAAGACGGCTGGTTAGACGAGTTAACATGCAAACTGAGATGCTGACCAGCAGAACGAAGGAGGAAGAACCAAGAACAGCAAAATGTCAAAAAGTGATTCACAATTTTTAATCTAAAAAAAATAGAATAAAATAAAAATGAATGTTGAGCCTTAAACCCTAGATAGAGACAGAGAGAGAGAGAGAGAGAGAGAGAGAGAGAGAGAGAGAGAGAGACAGACAGACAGACAGACAGAGAGAGAGACAGACAGAGAGACAGAGAGAGAGAGAGACAGACAGACAGACAGAGAGAGAGAGAGACAGACAGACAGACAGACAGACAGACAGACAGAGACAGAGAGACAGACAGAGAGAGAGAGAGACAGACAGACAGACAGACAGAGAGAGAGAGAGAGAGAGACAGACAGACAGACAGAGAGAGAGAGAGACAGACAGACAGACAGACAGACAGAGAGACTCACATGTCAACATCTTATTCTGACAGCAGACTCACTAGATCATCTAATCCAGATTGAGCCTCGTTCATCACTACTCCAGGTTCCAGGTTGGGACTGGAGGTTCACCGGTTTGAATCCCAGCTGGAGGGGGGGGGGGGGATGAGGCTCTTGAGCAAGGCACTAGAGCTCCTCCTCCAGCAGGTGACTGAAGGCTGCTGGTTTCAATCCCCAGTACAGAAGAGAAGAACCTGAATGAGAAGCAACTACCAAGCTGCCCTTGAGCAAGGCACTGAACCTCAGGAGGAGACTGTACTGGTCAGCTCCCAGTGGAACCAGTAGAGACTGGAGTAGGTGAATGTAAAACTTTAAATAAAGTTTTCTGAACTTGAAATGCTGATTTTTATTTTCCTCTTACTGATTAATATTCACTATTTACAAGAAAAACCTTTTATTACAAAGATAATAAAGATAATAATGTTTTAAACATGATCATATTTCATGTTAGGACTATATATTGTCCCGTTCCATAAATCGTCTCCTGACCTCCTGGAGGGCCTTGAACCCCAGGTTGGGAACCACTGGTTTAACTGGTCTATCTGTGGCAGAGAGGCTGATGGTTCCCAGTGGGCGGATTGAGCATCGTAGTTCTTCTGAACGCAGCTCTTCCATTTAAATTGCTAATTATGACGCTGATCCAACAAATAAATAAAACATGACCTTCGCCTCTTTTATTTCTCTGTAAAAACTTTGGGCCGTCGTAAATCTGCTGCTTTTATCTCCGATCGTTCTTCTGGTTGATCAGCAGTTTCTCTAAATGCTCCAGTCGGTTCAGACGGAGGATTTACTGTATTTAGTTTACAGTTTTAACAGGCGACGGGAGTAAATATCAAACTGGTTCAGGGAGAATTCTAGAAAATTCAATTTACTTAAATATTTTTGCAAAATGAAAATTTGTACATTTACCATCAATAAAACATAATCAATACTCAATATGAGCCGGAAGTAATGAAGTAAATGAAATAAAAAGCGTCCCTGTGAGGCAGCAGTCTCTCTAGTTTAGTTTCCTCTTGTCCTGGATCAGTGTTTAGGGTCAGTCCTACCAACAAGTCTGTAGGTTCCTTGTCTTCACGGGGGTCACCGGGGGTCACCGGGGGTCACCGGGGATCACTGGGGGTTCAGACCTGACCCGCGATTACAAACAGGATTTAATATCTAATGTTTCAATTCAATTCACAATATCATCTCACAGTAATAAAGAAATAAAGAATAGTACAAAATAAAAATGAACTTTAAACTCTGAACATCCAATCTGATACTGAGATCCAGATGAAGATTACCTGTAAACATGTAAACACTCAAATGTACCTGAACCATACCAACTATTCTTTATTGTGCAGGGGGAGTCTGATCTGTCATGACGGCCACAATTCCGAGGTTGAGAACGGAAGTGAATGCATCACTCCACCATTCAGTAACAGAAACATTGAGATTGCATTTGGAAGTTTGAAACATCAAATGAATAAAAATAACTTTTACCAAAGATAATAAATATCCTGACTGTAACAAACCAGCTGATAGTGAAGTGGGTGAGGGTGCTGCCTGTGAACGCAGCCTCAGTATGAAAGACAAATAAACTCCAATTACCCAGAAGCATCGGCGGCTGTGCTAACGGGGTGAGAGTCGACACTTCCACATGATTTTCTAAAGCTACTCTCTGAAAACTGAACAAATAACCGGCATGCTGGGAAAATCAATGTGCCGTGTTTTTATTTGGTAATCACAACCAACCTGTTCCTCTTCATCACCCTCGTCTTCATCAAACTGACGAAGGCTGTTCAGCTGAAACGTGTTCGCTGCTGAAGAACGACTCAGTGCTGCATTTTCTCTCTCTCAGGTTTTGGAGGACTTTCTGCTTCCTCTTCTTCTTGGTTTTTGAGTGGAGCGCCTCCAGCCTGGTGGTGTCTGCCTGTCCTGAACCTGGGGGGGTCGTGACCTCTGGCGGGGTCGTGACCTCTGACGGGGTCGTGGGATGACTCATGGAATCTGACAAAATCTATGTTTAAAATACAAACTCATTATGTTTTCTTCTGAAATCATATTTACAGACTTTAGACTTCTAGAAATGAATCAATAAAATATCCCGAAAAATTACAATTAAAATCATCTTTTGTAGTTTATGATGTTTATGACACAACCATAAAATATAAGGGACCAAATAATAAATAGCTTTTATTACAGTTAATCATCAGTTCAGTCTCAGCAGATTCACCTCCATAGGATCTTATTGTATATTATATATTATTATTGTTTCAAGATTCAAGATTCAAGAAGTTTATTTGTCACATACACACACGAGGTGTGTAGTGAAATGCAAAGTGGCAATGCTCAGCAGAAATGTGCAAAATAACAGGTTCACACTATTTACAATAACCAACACAATATTTACAATGTCACAGTTTTTAAGAGCTCTATATAAAAAACAACACAATATTTACAATAAGAGCACTTTATAAAAAATATAGTAAAAAAAGGGAAATTGTATGTATGTAATATAATATAAATTATAAATTATGTGTAGTCTTTACCTAAGTGTGTGTGTGTGTAGAGGGCAGTGTGTGTCTTGGTGGGGGTCCTGGTGAGGTCAGAGGTCACAGTCCTGATGGCCTGAGGAAAGAAACTCCGTCTCAGTCTCTCTGTTTTGGCAGCGTGACTACGGAGGCGCTTGCCTGACCGCAGCAGCTGAAACAGTCCGTTGTTGGGGTGGTGAGGATCCTTCATGATCCTGCAGGCTCTGGTTCTGCACCTCCTGGTGTACAAGTCCTGCAGGGTGGGGAGTGTAGTTCCACTACTCTCTGCAGAGCCTTCCTGTCCTGAGCGGAGCTGTTGCCAAACCAGGCAGTGATGCTTCCTGTCAGGATGCTCTCCACAGCTCCAGAGTAGAAGGACTGAAGGATCCTCCGGGAGACTTTAAAGTTTATAGTTTATTATATATTATTATTGTTTATTATATATTATGGAGGATTATATTGGAAAGAATCATAAATGTATAATTGCAGGATAAATAAATGATAAACTCTTGATCAATACTCTTTATCCAGAGAGACTTCCAATGACGTCCAATCAGATTCATTTCCAACCACCAACTACAAGACCAACACTCACCAGCAGTAAGGAGGTCAGAGGTCAGAGGTCAGAGGTCACAGCACCCTGATGATCGATGGACCCAATATTCCTGTTGACCCTGGAATGAGAACGAAGGAAGAGAAATGAAGGGAAGAAAGAAAAAGTGTTTATTGGTTTGAAAACTAAAATTTGACTGAATTTGCATTTTTATCTTCATGTTTTTACTTATTTTGATTCCATTTGAATTTTATTTCAATATGAATTGTCTTTTTATTATCATGTCCCGTGTTCTTATTCCATCTGTAAAGCACCTTGCATTGTGTACAATCTGCTGTAGAAATGAACTGAATCTGATTCCACCACCAGGACAAAACGTCGCCGGCTGTCTCCATGACAACCTTGACTCTCGGTGTAGCGACGCTGTTCGACAACTTCACAAGTTGTAATCTTTATCGGCAAAGTCAATTATCACAGCGAAGGGCTCGGTGACGACACGAGGCGGATCAGAACACTAAGCTGCTGAGGCTTGTTGAGTGTTCCTCTGGATGATCCTGTTTCTGATCCTGTTTCTGATCCTGTTGTAGCGTGACACGCAGCGTGACCCCCCGCCGCCATCTTTAATTACTTGAGGTCTCGTGGGGACGAAGGAGGCCGGCGCCTTATTGTTAACATATTTATATGTTATTAGTGCTGTTAGGGCGTCGTAGCTGCTCCTCATGCCCTCGCTCATAACGCTCATAACGCCTCGCTCATAACGCTCATATATATACTGTATATATATATATTTCTATAATATTCTTCATTATGGAACGTTATCAGTATATTTTCAAGATGAGGATGAAACTGAATTGTTTTTCTGTTCTGTCGGTTTTTAACAGGTTCAGATTATTATAGTAATAACAACAACGGACCCTGGTTCTGTGCATGTGGTTCCTTGTACTCATACATGCCTTATCTGACACACACACACACACACACACACACACACACACACACACACACACACACACACACACACACACACACCCTGCCGGGTCACTTCATACTGACACACTCAGCACATCACTTTTATTTTATTCTTTCATTTATTATGTTGGTTGTATTTTATGTCTCATGTCCTGTTTTTTGCAGCTTGGTCCTGTGACTCTACTACTAAACTCTACTAAACTCTACTCTACTTGACTGACAGCCCTCTGGGGAGGAAACCTCGAGGAACACCAACAAGATTCTGGTCACCTGATCGGGTCCAGGTGAGAAATATCTTCCTCCATGTTGTTTATCTGGGTGAGGTGGAAAAAACAGGTAGGAGCTGAAAACTGGTGGTTTAGTGTTGTGTTGTGTTTGTGGTCTGTAGGAAATAAAAGAACAATAAGTAGAAATAAGTATGGCTGGTAATGGATCAGTTACTGAACCACAGTTACTTAAGTAAGATAAAAGATAATATATATATATATATATATATATATATATATATATATATAAATAATCAAATATCAGTCATAGTAATAAATAATAAAAGGCATAAAAGCACCAAGTCTGCATTAACATGACTGAGACTGAATTACCCAAAGTAATTTATTAATGTTGGGTCATAACCTCCCAGCAGGCTGCAGCTTCATGTGATCAATTCACTTTAAAATATTATAAACTTGATTTTGACGAACAAACTATGAATACAAGTATGGAGTCAACACACTATAGGAGAGGAAATCCCATCAGTATCTCAGGAGGCTTTTAATCCGGTTTATATGCTGTAATTTCACATCCTGTGTTTCTTCATCCTCATATTCTTCATATATTATATATTGCTGACCTGATATACTCTTTATTTCAATCCTGCCTTTATCTTCTAGTTTCTTTGTTGTATTCATTATATTTGCTGTTGCAACGAGACAAGTGGGGATCACAAAAAAGGGCATAAAAAAGTTTGATCTTAAAGAAAATGAATCTGCTATAAAACACTAAACTTGTTCCTGGTCCATCATGTTGTTTTGTTCTTCCTCCAATCGTAGACGACGTGACGTCACGTTGAGATATTTCCAGTCTGACATCAGAAAATGTTTCATGATCTAAACCATCAACGGTAACCGTCAGGTTTTGGTGTCAGCCAATCAGAATCAAAGAGCAAGGGCTTCTTTCTAGACCGACGATCAACAATCATACAGGAGAAATCCATCAGAGGAGAGAGAGAGACCAATTTCTACACCGACAGGAGATAGACCAGAATGCAATGCAGTAGCTGAGATAGACCAGAATGCAATGCAGTAGCCAGGATAGACCAGAATGCAATGAAGCCTCTTTTTCCTCCTAAACCAGAGGCAGGGGGTGGGGTGAGGTGGGTGAGGTGGGTGAGGTGGGTGAGGTGGGTGAGGTGGGTGAGGTGGGTGAGGTGGGGTGAGGATACTGTAACTCTGCAGACTTGAAACTTTTTGGTCCAACTTCCCTGAACGCCCCTAACAGACGAACCTCCGGTGTTCCTCCATGAACAATACATGCGGCGGTCTGATATAATATTGATGACCCTCCTCCTCTCCCGACGACCTCCGTTTGGTCCCTCTCATGTTTTATGAAGTATTCATGAAGCGCCGCGTCCCCTTCCCCTCGGCCACCTCCCTCAGATCCCATAATGCATCTGTAATGTTCTGATGGTGATGGAGCGGCGCCTCCTGGGGGCGGACCTGCTCAGAATCTGGTATTTAGAGGGTTTCTGATCGTCCCGTTTCTTCTCTCTTCTTCTTCTTTTAGTTGGAGAAGTTTCTGGCGGGACTCCGACAACGAGCCCTGAGGAACGCCGTGACCATCCCTCGCCACTTCCTCCATGTTCTCTCTTACTCTCTTTCCATCTCTCCCTGATTCCTGCTGCTTTTCTATCACTCTTTGTCTCTTTGTCGTTTTCAGCTTCGTTTTCTCTCTCGTTCTGTCTAGTTCTTTCTCTTTCTTTCTCTTTCTCTCTTTCTCTTTCTCTCTCGATCATTTCTCTCCCTCTTGTCTCTTCCATCTCTCTCTCTCTCTATCCTGATCTCCCCCCCTGTTGTTTTTTTATTTATCACCATTGCTAATATCTGTCACCTCCCTCCTCCTCGTCTCCCCCGAGCCTCCCTACCTCCTCCCATCCCTCCATCTCTCACCTCTCCTTCCCTTTAACCTCCATATTCCCTCACAGATAGTATCGTTCGCCACCTCCCTCCCTCCCTCCCTCCTCTCATTAACACTAAGCCCTGATAGATGTTGAGGGGAGGCCCGGCGCCCGGTAGGCACCCCCCCTCCGTTCGCGCCCCTGTTGCTCCACACAGGAAACCCCTCACCTCTCGGCGGGGGTGGCAGTCGAAGTGGCCGGTTCGAATCCCCCCGGGGGAAGCCGCCATCTGCCACCCCTCCACCTCCACCGCCGGAGCCCGGTGACTCCCACCGCAGCCGGGACGCCGAGGTGATGATGGGAAGCACCGCGAGGATCCCTGCTGTCTGGACTGATGCTGCGTTCAGTCACATGGGAAAGACGGGACATATGAGCTTCCTACTAGAAAACACATAGACCGATATATCAGTGTGCCAATATTACATATCAGATCTCATGTGGTCCTGGTGGAGGTTCCTCCTGACCACAGAAACCTGACAGGACATTTGATCTATTTTTACTTTATTTGTCCATTTTAGTTTTAGTGTCCATGATGGTCTGAATGTTTCAGAGTTAGCATTAGATATGGTTTCTGAAGGAGCTCTTATTGTGTGACTGTCGGCCATGTTGACACAGAAACTCTTCATTTATTGAAACAATTCCCCAAATCACAGCTGATAATCATGATTAATAATTGTGATCACAATATCAAGAATGATAATCTATCAATAACTATTTACCTTTATTGCTCTTGTTCATCCACACATTCACACTGGGAGCTGACCAGTACAACCAGTCTCCTCCTGAGGTTCAGTGCCTTGCTCAAGGGCAGCTTGGTAGTTGCTTCTCATTCAGATTCTTCTCAGCTGTTCTGGGGATTCAAACCAGCAGCCTTCAGTCTCCTGCCTTGCTCAAGAGCCTCATTCACCCCCCCAGATTACCCCAAACCGGTGAACCGTCATGTTTCTGGCTGCAGGGCACCTCATCTCTACCTCTCCACCTCTCCACCTCTCCACCTCTCTACCTCTCTACCTCTCTACCTCTCCACCTCTCTACCTCTCCACCTCTCCACCTCTCCACCTCTCTACCTCTCTACCTCTCCACCTCTCTACCTCTCCACCTCTCCACCTCTCCACCTCTCTACCTCTCTACCTCTCTACCTCTCTACCTCTCCACCTCTCTACCTCTCCACCTCTCCACCTCTCTACCTCTCTACCTCTCCACCTCTCTACCTCTCCACCTCTCTACCTCTCCACCTCTCCACCTCTCCACCTCTCTACCTCTCCACCTCTCCACTTCTCTACCTCTCCACCTCTCCACCTCTCTACCTCTCTACCTCTCCACCTCTCCACCTCTCCACCTCTCTACCTCTCCACCTCTCCACTTCTCTACCTCTCCACCTCTCTACCTCTCCACCTCTCCACCTCTCCACCTCTCTACCTCTCTACCTCTCCACCTCTCTACCTCTCCACCTCTCTACCTCTCTACCTCTCTTTCTAATCCTCTTCAAAGGGATTCAAACCAGCAGCCTTCTGGTCACCAGCCCAGCGTCCCTGCAGCAGGCTACTGTCAGCAGCAGCGCCACACCAGCTCCTAACTAACTAATTACACTGCTGATGATAGTGATGATGCAGATGACCAAGAAGTCATTATCATTCTCTACACTCCCACAATCCTCTGCTCCAACTCCAATTACTGTGTGATTGTATGCTTGGCATGGAAAACATAATTAACAACCTGCGTTGCTGCCAAGCTAAGCAGCAATATGCTGTTTGTGTGGCTCTCCGATCTGCGCAAGAAAGAAAACACAACAGCAACAACAACAACATAAACAAGTAGATATTTATGCTTCACAGGAAGAGCAACTTGACGCTCCCGGGAGGCCGCCGCCGAGAGCTCCCGCCGAGAGCCGCCGCCGCCGAGAGCTCCCGCCGAGAGCCGCCGCCGCCGAGAGCCACCGCTGTCGTAATGGCGGCTCGGCCTCTTCTCTCTGATGGGGTTGGCGGATGCTGCAGGAGGCCTCTTTGTGGTGTGGACAAGAGGAATTATGGGGGACCATGCCAAGAGAGGCCCGGGGGGATGTGTGTGTGTGTGTGTGTGTGTGTGTGTGTGTGTGTGTCCCCATGTCCGTTAAAACACACTCAAGCATACAAATATGTATATCAGAAACACAAACGTGCACGTAGGAAATGGATAAGTGCACAATGATATTGGTGTGTGTGTGTGTGTGTGTGTGTGTGTGTGTGTGTGTGTGTGTGTGTGCGCGCTCACATACGTCCGTACAAATCCATCATGTTCAAAAACACACTCCATCATACAATTATGTATAATAGAGAAACATAAACGTGCACGTAAGCAGAGTGTGCACGATGGAATCAACTGAGTAAAATGCCATTGTGCACCCCAACACGTGCACCCTCAACTGTGTGTGTGTGTGTGTGTGTGTGTGTGTGTGTGTGTGTGTGCATGTGAGTACAAATCCACAGTGTGTCTCAAAAACACACTCAGGCATAAGTCAATTTTAAAACTGTGCACATAGGAAGCAAGTGTGCACAATGGAATGTGCACCACCAGTTTCATGAACACATCCTCAAGTGTGTGTGTGTGTGCGCGTGTGTGTGTGTGTGTGCGTGTGTGCAAAAGTAACACACTTAACCATAGTAGGTAGAACAGAAAAACCCAAACGTGCACGTAGAAAATGGATAGGTTATAAGTGTGCACAATGGAAGTCTGCAAAATACCCTCATGCACACTCACGTGCACGTGCATCACATCCGGTGTTGTGCGCGTGTGTGTGTGCGTGCAAATTCAAATCACATTCCTTAAAAAACACACCCAACCATACAAGTAGCCATATTGGAGAAACGTGCACGTGGGAAGTGTGTGCACGATGCGACTGAGCGTGCAAAACACCACCACGGTTAGTGTGTGTGTGTGTGTGTGTGTGTGCGTGCATGTGCAGCCAAGCGTGATGTTCTCACAACACTCAGGCTAATTCCTGGTGTTGTAGGACTCCGTGTGCTGCTGCCTCCTCCTGTTATTTATTGGGTGGGCAGTGAGTCGCTGCCTGCTTATTTACAGCAGATTGCTTCTCCAGATGTTTTTTAGGGGGAAGAAATCCCCAGCCCCTCCTCGCTCCCCCCCCGCCTCCCCCCTCCTCCCCCACCTCCCTTTGTCCAGATGGAAGTCATTCTTTATAAGTCTCCATAATCCTTCTCCTTCCAGCCTTATTTTTCCACCGCTGTGTGATCGGAAACTGAGGAGAAGTTGGAAATGGAGGCCTCGCTCCCGCTATCTCACTTCCTGTGATCACTTCCTGTCCTTCCCCGATCTTGTCGTTGCCGCTATGCGCTATGTGCTGACATCTTTGGCACGACTGAACCTGATGTGATCTGGGTTATTATTATGGGATGTG
Organism: Hoplostethus atlanticus; assembly: GCA_034670405.1. NCBI lineage: Eukaryota > Metazoa > Chordata > Actinopteri > Trachichthyiformes > Trachichthyidae > Hoplostethus > Hoplostethus atlanticus. Next base: position 1,459,865 of record JAXDDX010000053.1, on the reverse strand, counting down.
TTCATAACTGCCTCAGCCTGACCTCCTTATCCGACACGAGCCGCGTTGAGGAATGTCAGCGACTTGGGATTTGGATCAGCGAGGTCATCTGGTGCTTTGAGCAAAATCATCTACACAATTCATAACAGGACCTGATGAGGCTGTTCAGGCTGATGCTCGTATTTTGTACCATATTTGACTTTTCATGCCAAAAGATAAAAAAAAAGTATTTTCTCCTCGTTAGGGTGGAAAATCTCCTGAAACAGAATTTAGATCATCATGGGAAACTAAAACTCTCCATTGGAAACCAGGATAAACATAATAATAATAACAATTAAATGAAAAAATAAAACAAATAAAATAAATAAAATATAAATATAAATAAATAAAATATAAATAAATAATAAATTCCTGCATACTTCTCTGAAATCTGATCAAAATATCTCTTTAGAAAACCAGTCTAGTATTGATCAATTCTACAATAAATATGTAATCAATCAAACTGCATCAGATGGATATTGATATATTGATATTGATATCAGTCTGACCCGAATACATCATCAACAATATTCTACACTCTTTTTTTTTTTTTCTGTTTTCCTGAATCGTGTCAGTCAAAGTAATATTTCACATGTCTTGGCTCAGAGTCCTACAGAGCTGTGTGTGTGTGTGTGTGTGTGTGTGTGTGTGTGTGTGTGTGTGTGTGTGCTGGACAGTGAAGATGTTTTAGCGACACATTGCTTCAGAATAATGAACTGTGGGAAACCAGAAGGCCCGCGGGGGTCGGGGAGAAGCTGCTGAGCCGCCGAGCCGCCGAGCGAACAAAGAAAATGAATAAAATGTTGGACAGGAAGTGGATCTGGACGTTATGGAGCGACATTTTGAAGATATTTTCAAGTCATTTCCAAGTGTGTTTCTTTGATCCCCAAATTAACTTTCTATCTTTCTATCTTTCTATCTTTCTATCTTTCGCCACGTTGTGAACGGCGACGCCTCCCTGAGTCTCTGGTTCCTCTATAATATATATATATATATATATATATATATATATATAATATATCATCTTCCACACTAAATCCCAGATGAGCCTTTTTCAGTTTTTACTTGATGCACTAAGTTCTTCTTGGCATCGCCGGGCTGTTGGGACATTCTCCTGTTTTCCTGATAGTGTGCAGATTCAGTTTCTCTTCCTGATGTAATTTATTACTTATTATTTTGGTATTTCCACGCCTGTTGCCAGCCGTTCTATGGACTCGCCTCCTAAAGCTTGCAGACGTCCTCAGATTTTCCTGAACTCTGTGTTGAACGGGCTGGCGGTCGGCGTGTGGCGCGATAGTCAGACATCGTTCCTCCCAGTTTAACAAATGATAACTTTGATATTCCAATTTGTGTGAAAGGGAGAAAAAAATCAGGCAAAACTTACAAGACATACAAAACAATGACATAAAAGAGATTTCATAATATTCCCAGAGCTTTTCTATTGTGTGCGTTGGAAAAACAGGCACCTCTGTGCAGTCCAAGTTTCCTGTGAGAAAACAAGAACTGATTTGAAAACTAAAGCAGAAAAACGTCTAATGAGCTTTGTTCTGTGACTTTGCATCGCCGTTCTCTCGGTGTGGGAGGGAGCGCCGGAAAAAAGGAAAATGGCAGATTGATGAAAAGCCAAACGGGTCCCAGGATGACACATTCTTCTCTTCTCCGCAATATTAAAAACTCCCACACGTTTCAAGAGGAGGGCAGAATTACCCTTGCCGGGATGCACTGTAAGCTCTGGTAATGAGTCATTTGTTTCAATCTGATAGATGGGTCTCTGGATGGAAGAGGACCGATCATTTAAGAGAGCTGGAGCTGCCGGTGAGAGGCGGCGGTCGGCCGGCGAAGGACGTCTCGCTGATCACCGACAGGAAGTGCATTGTGCTGCTTCAAACAGCCGCGGCGTTGCAGCCCTGCAGCGGGGCAGCGGGGAAAAACCCTCAACAGACAGCCAAGACTTTCTTCTTCCTTTCTTTCACCCTGTAACACACACACACACACACACACACACACACACACACACACACACACACACACACACACAGCCATGCCATCATGTCCTCTTCCTCGTTCCATCTCTTTGAAGTTTCATGTTGAACAATCCAGGAAAAGCAGGTGCTGATGAATATTCAGCAGGAAGGAGGTCAGAGGTCTCCTCCATGTGTGGGACGTGGCTACTTCCTGGAGTAGAGATGAACAGTTAGTTCATATTGGTTATGGTTACTTCCTGGAGTAGAGGTAAACAGCAGCAGTTGAGAACTGAGCATGAAGGCCTGCAGCAACGGCGTGGAAACGGCGTGGAAACGGCGTGTCCGTCTGAGTTTCTCCATCCAGGTTGACACTGCATCCATTAGAAACCTCCCAGGAGATTCCCAACGCTTCCCACGTCGGTCACATCCATCTAGAGCCGGTCAGCGTGACAAACAGCACCGTGGCCGCCATGTTGCCGCCATAAGTGGAGGGAAACACCGCCGCGGGTGGAAAGTGAGACGGCCATGGGTTGGGCTCTGTTGTTTCCTACACTTAACCTGAAGCTCGATCGCCCTCCCTCTCTCTCTCTCTCTCTCTCTCTCTCTCTCTGTATATTTATTGGTTCTATTTCTGACTCCTGTAGCTTCCTGTCAGTCAGACTTTCTATTTACTCCTTTTATATGTTTTGATATATTTCTTGTTTTGCGTCACCGAGATAAATTCCTTGTCTGTGAAAACTTTCCTGGTGAGTAAGACGGATCCTGATCCCGGGAGCTGGTTTTCCTCTTGGCGGTTTTCAGAAACCAGCCCCTCCTCCCAGAACCATCAGCCCTTAAACGTTAAAATCATATTTAACCACTGAGGTCTGCAAGGTGACCACAATCACACACACACACACACACACACACACACACACACACACACACACACACACGTTTACTCAGCACCCCCCCGGTTGCCGAGCATTACCATGTGCGGTTTATGGTGAAACTCTAAACATGTTCTGCTCCGCGGGGGGAAGGCTAATTCAGACTGACTGGTTTACAGCGGAGGCGACAACGCGTGGAGTTCAGCATCCATCCAGCATCCATCCAGCATGTGGGAAACATCTGAGGGAAACGTCTGATCCAGCAGGACGCCTGCAGGAACCAGCAGCTGATCTCAGCCTCAGAATGAATCTTGGTCCGTTCGGGGGTTTTCACTTCCTCCATCGATCTGCGTGGCGTTGAAATCCCTGAATCCCGCCGGGGGAAGTTTCATGACCAGGATCGTCCGTCGTCTCCCAGAAGGACCAGCATGTTTCTCAGAGTTTCTCAGGGACGTTGCAGCTGAATGAAATCTGGTTTAATTTAGTCCAGAAACATCACAACTCCAATTAACAAACCTCTCGTCTCCCTTGCTGATGGTGTAACACCTCCAGGTTTTGTAGCTGGCAGGCGTGACGAGGGCTGATCTGGTGGCAGGTTTTGAGTTTTGTTAAATAACTATTAATACAGAAAAGATTCAGATACTGTAAATATGAGGGAGGACTTGGGGGGACTTGGAGGGAGGACTTGGAGAGGACTTGGAGGGACTTGGAGGGAGGACTTGGAGGGAGGACTTGGAGGGAGGACTTGATACCAACTCAAAGCTGCTGTTCACTTTAATCAGGATCAGACCAAAGTGATCTGTCATGTGCTAATAAGTCACTATCACTTGAGTTCTGTGTTTGGCACGCTGACTCCCGTCCACATTAAGACCCTTAATTGACCGTAAAACAACAGATTTATTGTTCTGCAGCTCCCGGTAAAACCTTGTAACTCCACATGGAGACGAGACGCTATTGGCTGCTCTGATTAGAACTAAAGCCCAAAGTGATTATTGTTATTGGAGTGATAAGTTATCATCAGTTATCTATAACTATTGACCCCTTGAGCTACGGTGGCCTGTAACAGTTTGATCATGTAGAGCAGGAAGAGAGGGAACCAACAGGAAGTCTAGTGACGAGGAAATATCACCATGCTAAATACTGGAATACATATCATAATAAATATGGTGTATTATGGTCTGTTTGAAAGAATGCATCCTTTATTAGTCCCCAGAGGGGAAATTCTTTTTTTCCACACACCCCTGACTAGACACACACACACACATGCAATACAGGTCAGAGGACACCCTCCTGGTGTTGCCGGGGATTGAACCAACAACCCTCCGGTGATGGGACGGCCTCTTTAACCGCTAGGCCAACCTGCCACCCCAAAAGTGAAAATACTAAAAAAAAAAAAAAAAATTAAAAAAACAACAACATAATAATAATAATAATAATAATAATAATAATAATAATAATTTTGTGTGCTGGGACAGTAAAAACATACATAGTTATGTTATATGTTGTATGTTGTATCTGTATAATCTTATGATGTTGTTTTCCTTCTTCCTGCTCAGTGAGACGGTAGAGACTAGCGCTGCTCGAACCCTGACCCGGTGAACTCTGACCTCACTGTCAGCAGAGCAAAACGTCATGTTGGTGACAACAAAGTTAATAGTATGTCTAATGTGAAGTTCAGGTCTAGTTGAGCTCTGAGCATCATCAGCACATCACGGTAGAGTCAGCAGAACTTGATTGATCTGATGGTTAAAACGCTGCACCTTTAAACTAAGTGGTCTAATTTGTGTGCGTGTGTGTGTGTGTGCGTGTGTGTGTGTGTGTGTGTGTGTGTGTGTGTGTGTGTGCATGTAGACACAAAGTACCAGGACCACTGACCCCCCCCCCCTCCCCCATCAAACAGGATTAAATGACGATAAGACAATAAGTGATTGTGACCTGCAGCCTGTTCCCCCTCCAGCCCACATGGCCTGGCGTGGCTGGTGATCTATGGATGCTCTGTTGTCAGGAAGCGAAGCCTTCCTCCAGCTGGGACCACTTATGATATCATGCAGTCCGTCTATCTTCCTCCTCATCGCAGCTCCTCCTCTTCTTCTTACCTCAGCAGGAATTAGACTGCAGGAATGTGTCTGGATGAGGATCTGCGTCCAGACGGTGTGAAGATCACCTCTAACTGTTCCTCTTCATACGGTCCATAACAGACATGTGAACATGTATGATAAATACTACAGATACAACAGATACAGTGAAGATGCTTCAAAAATAATGAAATGAAAAGTTTCAAAATGTCCCACAAATGATCTAAAGAGCAGAAATGTCTCAGACCAGATTAATATTATATATATAGTTCTGTATTTACTACACGGGTCTGTTGAATTCTTCTGACAGACAGACGCGATTTCTCCATTTCTGTTGATTTCTTTCTTTCTTTTTATTATTCTTTTTATTTCTAATCATATTAACCGGTAACTGAGAGACGCCTCACTTCCTGCTGAGTTTTGTCAGAAGCTTGTCAATTATCTTGTAATAAAATCATTCTGAATCAATATTTCAGATGGATTAGAATGGATCAGAACGAGATCTCATGACGTCCACTGGATCTCCATTGCTTGTTCATTAATTGTCTCTGCAGTAACATCTGTTGTCTCTGGACTCCAGAAGCATCCAGATTTACTGATGGAGCAAACGGAGAACAGCATCGAGACGACGGACCTCAGTTGTGATCTCAGTTGTGATCTCAGTTGTGATCTCAGTTGTGATCTCAGTTGTGATCTCAGTTGTGATCTCAGTTGTGATCTCAGTTGTGACGAGAAAATGAGGTGAAGAATGAGAAGGAACTCTGAAACAGATTACATGTTGAAGATCACGTTCCTCCTCTGGATTATGAGACAACAACATGGATTGGAAACACCATTTTCACATGTCTGTCATATGAAGAGGTTAGATAACGGTTCAGGTTCTGGTAACTAAACCAGTCTGGTTCAGGTCCAGTTCAGGCCTGGTTCAGGCCTGGTTCTGGTCTGGTTCAGGTTCTGGTTGAGGTCTGGTTCAGGTTCTGGTTCAGGTTCAGGACTGGTTAAAATGAAAACCTGTTGTCATGAGTTGGGATTTGAACCCATTTCACGATGCTACCAGGCCTCTTGCAGCGCTGGGTGCTGTTCCACGTGCACACCCCCTGACCTCAGACGGTAAAGCAGCGTGCTGTTCCACGTGCACGCCCCTGACCTCAGACGGTAAAGCAGCGTGCTGTTCCACGTGCACGCCCCTGACCTCAGACGGGAGGATGGGAAGCAGGTCTGACTCTGAGAGGTTTTGCTGAGCCCGTTCTGGCTCTGTCTTCGGCTGAATGCCTCGCCTGGCTCTCCTCTCTGGGTCTGCAGTGTTTCAGGCTGGGGGGGGTGGGGGGGGGGGGGGTCGCGCTGCCATTAGCTGTTAGCAGACGAAGCTAAAGCCATAATGGCGTTGGCCGCGTTTCAAAGCGGTTTGTTGTGTCAGCAGTGAGCGGGACGCCTTTATGAAATCCCTGGGATGCATCAGGGTCTGAACTGAGTGCTCTCGCAAATTAAAGTGTGCGTGTGCGTGTGTGTGTGTGTGTGTGTGCGCGCGTGTGTGTGTGTGTGTCTGTTTATGTGGCCAGAGGAACTGTAAAGCAGCGGACCTGATGTGTCTGTGTAGTTTGTGGTGAAATGCAACGATGGTAAAAATGATCGTCGAAGCAGAAAGTTGTGATGTTCCAGTTTCCTGAAGAATATTGTCTTTGTTATTTATCAGGAAATGAAAAAAATATCTGTTTAGTAAAAGTAGAGGAAATGGAAATACGTAGAAGATTCTGATTCTATTCTGCAGACCTGAAGAGGACGTGTGTCGGTTCAGGATGATGATAATATAAAGCAGAATCTATATTTCTAAATGACAAATCAACACGGTCAGAATCCATCAAACGGGCCGTCAGCGGCTCGTTCAGCGGTTCAGGCTCCGCCCCCACCGCGGCTGACTCATCCCACATCACCGTCCTGCAGGAGCGCCTGGGAGGAACAACAACAAGGGGAAGGAAGAGGGAAGAGATTCTTCCGCCCACCTTAACTGGCAACAAGGCTTGGCCCAGATCCCTGCGTGCTCCTGGAGGAAGTGTGTGTGTGTGTGTGTGTGTGTGTGTGTGTGTGTGTGTGTGTGTGTGTGTGTGTGATGCGGGCTGGTGGGAGGGAGAGCTTCCTGTGGCCAGTTTGTGTTTGCCCCGTTTCCCTCCAGCGAACATTGGATGTAACAGAATCAGAGGACAAAATAAGTCCATTACTTTTTAAAGACGCGTCCTAAGTGAGAGGTGATGCGGCTGACAGCGGCTGCTAATTGGACTAAATTAATTTACCTCGGGCGCCGTGTTTCGCACAAAGCGCCACTCGCCGCGTGAATAAGTGATGATCGGCAGCGCCCGGATAAACCCGACTCCTTAAATCATTTAACGGCAATCTGCTAATTAGAAAGGAGAAAAGCGGCTTTCAGCCACAATTAAGATAGGCCTCTGTCAGTCAGGGGGGAGGGGAGGGGGGGGAGAGAGACAGGAGGAGAGAGGGAGAGAGAGGGAGAGAGAGAGAGAGGGTGAGAGAGAGAGAGAGAGACAGGAGGAGAGAGAGAGAGACAGGGGAGAGAGAACGAGAGAGAGACAGGGAGAGAGAGAGAGAGAGAGAGGAGAGAAGGAGAGGAGAGAGAGAGAGAGAGAGAGAGACAGGGAGAGAGAGAGACAGGGGGGGAGAGAGGGGGAGAGAGGGGCCCCCCAAAAGGAGAGTGAGGGAGGGGGGGGTTTGGATGGAGAGAGGAGGGAGAAGGGGGGGGGAAAGAAGGAGGGGGGGGGGGGGGGGGGGGGGAGACCCCCCCCCCTTTTTTTTCTTCTTCTTTTTGGCTCTGAGGGAGGAAAGGAGGAGGGGAGGGGGGGGGGGGAGGAGGGCCCCCCCCGCCCTTTTGTTGAGGAAGGGGAGGAGGGGAGGAGGAGGGGGGGAGGGCCACACCAAAACAAAAGCAAAACAAAAGACTTGATATGTGAGGAGGAGGAGAGATGGAGAGATGGAGAGATGGAGAGATGGTACCGGAAGGTGGTAGCGCTACACACACACACACACACACACACACACACACATACACACACACACACACACACACACACACACACACACACACACACACACGCCGGGTGCTAACCACTTGTACAGCCCAAGGTCAAACAGGCCCAGGTTCCCGGGTCATAACACCACCCCCCCGGGTCATAACACCACCCCCCCGGGTCATAACACCACCCCCCCGGGTCATAACACCCCCCGGGTCATAACACCCCCCAGCTGAGACCATCTTGTGTTTTAAGTGTAACTCCCAGCATCCCTCAGCTCACAGCTCCAACTCTATCAGTGACATCACTGATATCTGCAGCTTCTGACTGATCGCCACGGCGACAAAAAAACCCCCACCTCGCCTCCCCACGACGAGTTCAGATCGGAGGATAACAGTGTGAGTTGCTGGAGCGGGGTGGCGGACGGTTTCCCATGATCACATGACGCTCCATCTGCTGCAGGCCCGTGATGTCACTAATTACATACAATTACATGGATTGTTCGGCGGTTCCCAGGAACGAGGTGATGTCAAACCGACTCGGTGTCACGTGACGAAACATCGGGACACAAAAGCAGCAGATTTGAATCCAAACTGCCGCCGGGAGGGAAGCTGCCGTAAAACTCAATCACACCCAGAACAGGGCGGCGAAGACATCGGCGCGCGGCGAACGGCGAAGCCCATTCGTTTCGGAGGTGGATATAAATCGGCGCGTGTTGTCGTTAAGTGAGTGGCGGACTACAGTGGAGCCGGGCCGCCACGCCGCCGCTGATGGATCACGGCGAGGGTTCATGGGATCTCCACCGACAACCACTCATTCTCATTACGACACCAAGACCTGTCACATTAGCCGGGCCCCGGCGCCGGGGGGGCCCCCGCCGACCCCGGCAATTTATTCAAGGTCAGGCCCGGGAGTCCTGCCCCGTACATACAGCACGTCACATTAGCGCTCCTCGGCACCTCCGACTTGGAAATTAGTATCTGGCCGGGAATAATGACCACGTTAGAGCGAGGCCCGGCGGATTTATGTCCGACTCGGAGCGCCGAGCGGGAGGAGGCTGATGTTTATGCAGGAGAAACACCAAGTTTGTTGACTGGTGTTTATTTATTAGTCTATTCCTGACTCCTGTTTCCTGGACGGTTCTCACACGGCTTGGCAGCGCCGTGGACGCCCCCCCCCCCCCTCACCCACCACCCCCCCCCCCCCCAACCCCCCCATGCTTCCTACAGAGGCTGAAGTCTTTCACTTTGATCTGAAAGTCTTTGCAGCCTCATTGACTGTAATGAGATCTGGAGAATCCATGAGGACGGGGGGGATTTGACGCCGAGCCGAAAAACTCCGGCCTGGGAATCGGCAGCGGGCACAAACAAAATCGAAAAAGAGAGAGAGAGAGAGAGAGAGAGAGAGGGAGAGAGGGAGAGGGGGAGAGGGGGAGAGGGGGAGGGAGGGAAGATCTCAGATGGCTTGGCAAGCGCTTTGCCTTACCCCTCCTCCTCCGCCGCCTCCTCCTCGCTAGATCCGAACATTAATTTCCCTAACGTCTGAAATTCCAGGGTAGATGGGGATGGGGGGGGTCGCTGGGATGGGGGGGGGTCGCTGGGATGGGGGGTTGGGGATGGGGGCGCTGGGACGGGGATGGGGTTGGGGGGGGTCGCTGGGATGGGGTTGGGGTTGGGGGGGGTCGCTGGGACGGGGATGGGGTTGGGGGGGTTGCTGGGATGGGGGATGGGGGGGGGTCGCTGGGATGGGGGTGGGGTTGGGGGGGGTCGCTGGAGAGGACGGATTGGCACTGAGGCTGGAGGATGTTTCTCTTTGCTCCGTCCCCATACGAGGTTTCTGTAATCTCACCAGCTGACTGGCGTCCAGTCCATTAATCAGTCAGTCACGGTCTGTGTTGCACCGAGGCCCAGAAGACCCAGAAGACCCAGAATGCACTGGGTGGGTGGCTGAGATGCCCGACTCTCGGTCAAGGAGACAAAGTTGGTGTCGCCACACTGATAAAGAATAAAGACTTTCCAGAGTGCAGCCTGAGGACAACTTCCATCACTACTGCACCAGGGGCATTGTGGGTATGCAAGTCCAAAGAGCCTGTAGTCGCCTCAGCCAATCAGAAGTCATGTAACACTAGCCTGTAGTCAGCTCAGCCAATCAGGAGTCATGTATTGACATTTCCTGGCTCGGCTAGCTTGGTCCAAGATGGCGGCGAACCACCAAACACCAAAGCATTCTGGTCCGCTGCTCGGTTTTGAAGAGGCTGAGAGGTGAAGGTCCGAGTTGGATTCAATCTAAACATCAACTGATCAACTCACTTCACCGTTGACTCCGAGACATTGACCTTTGACCTTTGACCTCTTGTAGCCCACTAAGGTTGCCATGGTGATTCTGGGAAGGAATCAAAGATGGCTTATCTTTGTCGTGTCACTCTGATGACAACTCACACACACACACACACACACACACACACACACACACACACACACACACACACACCGGGAGGAAACTTTCACTTTTGGAAGTTTGATGAACTTCATTACCCAGAAATCCCGTGCAGTGTGTGGTGGGAGGAGGAGGTGAAGAGGTTCAGCAGCTTCCTCTGTCTAGGAGACTCTTCTGGATTTCTGCCTTCAGTCTGGATCAGTCACTTCCTGTGTGGAGAAGATTTCCCACCAGTGACCAATCAGACACCAGGATTTAATCTGGACCAATAGGGTGAAGCTATGGGACGGGGCGCTCTGCTGCAACATCACTTCCTGGTTCACTATCTATCTATCTATCTATCTATCATCTATCTATCTATCTATCTATCTATCTATCTATCTATCTATCTATCTATCTATCTATCTATCTATCTATCTATCTATCATCTATCTATCTATCTATCTATCTATCTATCTATCTATCTATCTATCTATCTATCTATCTATCTATCTATCTATCTATCTATCTATCTATCTATCATCTATCTATCTATCTATCTATCTATCATCTATCTATCTATCATCTATCTATCTATCTATCATCTATCTATCTATCTATCTATCTATCTATCTATCATCTATCTATCTATCTATCTATCTATCTATCTATCTATCTATCTATCTATCTATCTATCTATCTATCTATCTATCTATCTATCTATCTATCTATCTATCTATCTATCTATCTATCATCTATCTATCTATCTATCTATCTATCTATCTATCATCTATCTATCTATCTATCTATCTATCTATCTATCTATCTATCTATCTATCTATCTATCTATCTATCTATCTATCATCTATCTATCTATCTATCATCTATCTATCTATCTATCTATCTATCTATCTATCTATCTATCTATCATCTATCTATCTATCTATCTATCTATCTATCTATCTATCTATCTATCTATCTATCATCTATCTATCTATCTATCTATCTATTATCTATCTATCTATCTATCTATCTATCTATCTATCTATCTATCTATCTATCTATCTATCTATCTATCATCTATCCTATCTATCTATCTATCTATCTATCATCTATCTATCATCTATCTATCATCTATCTATCTATCTATCTATCTATCTATCTATCTATCTATCATCTATCTATCTATCATCTATCTATCTATCTATCTATCTATCTATCTATCTATCTATCTATCTATCATCTATCTATCTATCTATCATCTATCTATCTATCTATCTATCTATCTATCATCTATCTATCTATCATCTATCTATCTATCTATCTATCTATCTATCTATCTATCATCTATCTATCTATCTATCTATCTATCTATCTATCTATCTATCTATCTATCTATCTATCTATCTATCTATCTATCTATCTATCTATCTATCATCTATCTATCTATCTATCTATCTATTATCTATCTATCATCTATCTATCTATCTATCTATCATCTATCTATCTATCTATCTATCTATCTATCTATCATCTATCTATCTATCTATCATCTATCTATCTATCTATCTATCTATCTATCTATCTATCTATCTATCTATCTATCTATCTATCTATCTATCTATCTATCTATCTATCTATCTATCTATCTATCTATCTATCTATCTATCTATCTATCTATCTATCTATCTATCTATCTATCTATCTATCTATCTATCTATCTATCTATCTATCTATCTATCTATCTATCTATCTATCTATCTATCTATCTATCTATCTATCTATCATCTATCTATCTATCTATCTATCTATCTATCTATCTATCTATCTATCTATCTATCTATCTATCTATCTATCTATCTATCTATCTATCTATCTATCTATCTATCTATCTATCATCTATCTATCTATCTATCTATCTATCTATCTATCTATCTATCTATCTATCTATCTATCTATCTATCTATCTATCTATCTATCTATCTATCATCTATCTATCTATCTATCTATCTATCTATCTATCTATCTATCTATCTATCTATCTATCTATCTATCTATCTATCTATCTATCTATCTATCTATCTATCTATCTATCTATCTATCTATCTATCTATCTATCTATCTATCTATCTATCTATCTATCTATCTATCTATCTATCTATCTATCTATCTATCTATCTATCTATCTATCTATCTATCTATCTATCTATCTATCTATCTATCTATCTATCATCTATCTATCATCTATCTATCTATCTATCTATCTATCTATCTATCATCTATCTATCTATCTATCTATCTATCTATCTATCTATCTATCTATCTATCTATCTATCTATCTATCTATCTATCTATCTATCTATCATCTATCTATCTATCTATCTATCTATCTATCTATCTATCTATCTATCTATCTATCTATCTATCTATCTATCTATCTATCTATCTATCTATCTATCTATCTATCTATCTATCTATCTATCTATCTATCTATCTATCTATCTATCTATCTATCTATCTATCTATCTATCTATCTATCTATCTATCTATCTATCATCTATCTATCTATCTATCTATCTATCTATCTATCTATCTATCTATCTATCTATCTATCTATCTATCTATCTATCTATCTATCTATCTATCTATCTATCTATCTATCTATCTATCTATCTATCTATCTATCTATCTATCTATCTATCTATCTATCTATCATCTATCTATCTATCTATCTATCTATCTATCTATCTATCTATCTATCTATCTATCTATCTATCTATCTATCTATCTATCTATCATCTATCTATCTATCTATCTATCTATCTATCTATCTATCTATCTATCTATCTATCTATCATCTATCTATCTATCTATCTATCTATCTATCTATCTATCTATCTATCTATCTATCTATCTATCTATCTATCTATCTATCTATCTATCTATCTATCTATCTATCTATCTATCTATCTATCTATCTATCTATCTATCTATCTATCTATCTATCTATCTATATCAGTAGTAACTGAACTGTCGGGTTGCAGAGTCCAAATAAACTCCTCAAGTGTCTCGGCGTCTCAAAGCCTGTCGATTTCACGCCGGTATACTCCATTTATTATTAATGAGCATGTAAATAAAGGGGGGTGGGGGGGGGGGGGGGGGGGGGGGGGGTTGAGTGGGGGGGTTGAGGGGGACGTGAGGGATGGGGGGGCGTCCCTCAGATAACGCCGACCCCTCGGTCTCCGGCTCAATTATTCTGATTGTACTGTCTGGTCCCTGGCCGGGCCGCGGAGCGAGAGGCTCAATCAGCATACGGTAAGACTTCACGCTCGGCAGCCTTTGACCCCTGAACGCCCCGTGACCTTGGTCGCCTTCCTTCCTTCCTTCCTTCCTTCCTTCCTTCCTACCATCCTTCCTTCCTACCATCCTTCCTTCCTTCCTACCTTCCTTCCTTCCTTCCTTCCTTCCCTCCATGTTTTCACTTCTCTGTGTTCAGTTGGTCAGTAGTGTGTTATGGATGTGATGGCAGCAGCATCCCTGGGAAGCTGAGTGTGTGTGTGTGTGTGTGTGTGTGTGTGTGTGTGTGTGTGTGTGTGTGTGTGTGTGTGTGTGTGTGTGTGTGTGAGACACCTTTACTCTATGTTTGTGACAATTAAAGGGGGGGCTTAATTAAAGTAGTGTGAGTGGGCGGGGTCATTAGCGGGGACCAGATGGGGCCTGGCTCCTTATTGTTTACAGCGCTGCTCTTTGTTCCCGGGTTTCTAAATGAGCAGCAGCCGCCGTGCATTGTGGGTCGCTGAGCGAGCGCTGGTGTTGTTACCGAAACGTTAACGCAGTGTAACATCTGCAGACACGACCACGGAGCGAGGGGATTGGCTGAACACCTGCAGTGATGTTCTGATTACAGGGTGAAGGGGTCGCCGCCCCTCTGGGCCCAGACTGGTACTGTAGTACTGTAGTACCGTGGTACTGTAGTACTGTGGTACCGTAATACTGTGGTACCGTTGTACTGTAGTACTGTGGTACTGTAGTACTGTAATACTGTGGTACTGTAGTACTGTTGTACCGTGGTACTGTAGTACTGTGGTACTGTAGTACTGTGGTACCATAATACTGTGGTACCGTGGTACTGTAGTACTGTGGTACTGTAGTACTGTAATACTGTGGTACTGTAGTACTGTTGTACCGTGGTACTGTAGTACTGTGGTACCGTTGTACTGTAGTACTGTGGTACTGTAATACTGTGGTACTGTAGTACTGTTGTACTGTGGTACTGTAGTACTGTGGTACTGTAGTACTGTAATACTGTGGTACTGTAGTACTGTTGTACTGTGGTACTGTAATACCGTAGCCAGATGTTTGTCTTCCATTACTTCAGAGACGATGCAGCAGGAGGTCGTCGCTGCACGACGAAGCCAATCTGCCTTCGTCATCCTCCTCTCCTCCTCCTCCTCTCCTCCTCTTCTCGTCCTCCTCCTCTCATCCTCCTCTCGTCCTCCTCCTCTCATCCTCCTCTTCTCGTCCTCCTCCTCTCATCCTCCTCTCCTCCTCCTCCTCTCCTCCTCTTCTCGTCCTCCTCCTCTCATCCTCCTCTCCTCCTCCTCCTCTCCTCCTCCTCTTCTCGTCCTCCTCCTCTCCTCCTCTCCTCCTCCTCCTCTCGTCCTCCTCTTCTCGTCCTCCTCTCCTCCTCCTCCTCCTCTGGCTGGTAGCTGCCCCCCCCACCTCCTTCCCTCCTACACTCTTCCTTTCGACATCCATCTTTAATGTAAAAACCACCGATAGAACAATGGCTCGTCCCCCGGCGACGGCCTGCTCGCTAATAATTAGCCGGGGGTCATCATTTTTTGATAAAGCCGAGCGAGCGAGATGGAAAGAGAGAGAGAGGGAAGGAGAGATGAGAGAGGGAGAGAGAGAGAGAGGGAAGGAGAGATGAGAGAGGGAGAGAGAGAGGGAGGGAGGGAGGTTTCATCTGCATGGAGGAGCTGGTGCAGGTCAGACCGTCTCAGGGTTGTTCTGAGGTAATTAGCTCCAATCGCCGTCGCATCGTCTGAAATATTGAGCATCGCAGGTTGCAGCAGGTTGCAGCAGGTTGCAGCAGGTTGCAGCAGGTTGCAGCAGGTTGCAGCAGGTTGCAGCAGGTTGCAGCAGGGGGCCGAGGAGGAGCCGGAGATTGCGCTGTATGCAAATTGCGGCTGGCGTCGGAGGCGGATCCCTCGCCGGAACCGCCGCCGCCCACTTCACGGTGTTGTCAGGGCCGGCCGCCGAGCCGAGAGGTTGTTTGTTTGCAGTGAGGTGAGCCGAGCCTCCGTAGGCCAAACATTGTTGAGATGGAGAGAGTGAGAGTTGAGGCCCCAGGGCAGCCCCCCCCCCCCCCCCCCCCCCCCCCCCAACTCACTCAACCCTCATCACCCCCCCCCCCCCAAGATTTTCCAAGATCCGAGCTGAATGTGAATCAGATTGTTGGAGAATTGTTCAACTTTGGTGCGACTGAACAACTACAGAACTTCTTTCTCCATTAGACCAGAAACATAAGGAACCTGAGGAGACACTCAGCTGACCTGGAGTCAGATTGATCTACAGGATCTCTTCAAACTTCACTGCTAAAATATACTGGAGGTTTTTAATCCCACTGCGCCGTGCGTCCGTCTTGCAGGACGTTTAATATCAACGAACCGGCGGTCATCACCTCTACCGTGATGATATGGTGGAAGTGAAGCTCCAGATCTGACGAACGTGATAATTGATGGTGTTTTGCTTTAATGCCAGGAAATATCTCGTCAAAGTAGACGCCATGTTTGAAACCACGAGCATCTCGTTCTGAAACGCAACTCTTCATTGGTTAGGCGTCGGCTGTAAACAGCTGGAGGCCGTATTGACCAGCCGTCGATCCTCCCATACCTGCAGGTCTCCCAGGGTCAGCGCTCACATTACCACCATCAACATAAACAGCACTTTGCTCTTTGGAGTCTGAAGCCGACGGTCCTCTTGGCATCTTGTACTACTGAACAGTGATTTCTCTGTGAGGCTGCGGAGAAATAGTCGATGCGATCATCCCCGGACGATCATTCACCCCAGACAATCGCTCACATCTCGCCGACAGTCCGGATAGATCCTCCTTTAATGGAGAAAAAGACAGAGATCCACGAGGAGTCCCGGCGGGCCCTCCTTCCTCGACTCCACCTGAAGTGTGGAGGAGATTTTGGATTTTGGGGTTGAATTTTTTATGTTGTTTTTGCTTTGCCGTACTTTGTGGTCTCCCACGGCGCCGGGGTGATTTCTGCAAAACAAAGAAAGGGGTGAATGTCGAGGAGAGCCGGCTTGCAGGTGAAACTGTACATGATGCTCTGCATGTTGAATGGAAGTACCTGACGAAGACTTGGGACGGAGCTGAAGGCAGACCGGGTTTGATGATTCCACTGCAAACCGTCAACTTCATATTAGAAAGCACCTAATAACTCCCCGACAGGTCTTTTATTAAATTAAAAAAGCTCCAAACTTCTCAATCTGCTTTGTGTTGTTTTGTGCCGTAACCGATGAGTATTAATTTATAGACGGACGTGAGATATAAGCAAGGGAGCCGTGTGGCAAAACAAATTATTTGGAGGCAGCGATTACAGGCGTGCAACTCCCCGGAGTGGCCGCGGTGATATTAAAGTAATCTACGCGCCGAGGTAAACACGCTCCCCGCCGAGGATGATCGACATCTAAATTAGTCCGACAAGACGAACGGCGCTGACCCGCCTGCCGCTACAGTGAGCTGTCAGGGCGTCGGATCGTGGCTCCAGGCTGCCGATGGCGTGCATCCTGTAGCTCAGCGTCGTTACGAACCGTCGTCATGGAGCAGCCGGCGAAGAGACGATGAAGACGAGCAGGAGAGCAGCGACATTTAAAGATGCTCCGTGTCATCAGTAGAACTCCACCACCAGCTGCCTGTCAGCCTCTACCAGACTTTACTTTTTACCTTGTGGCCACCCGGGTCAATTTGGAGGGAAATCTGCTGCATCGGCACAAAACAGGAAGTGCTTTTACTTTTCCAATTAATGCTGCGTTCCAGTCACAAGTCAGAAGTGGGACATTCCCAGCTGGTAGGTCGTAATTCCTTTTTCAGCTCAGAACAGGAGAATCATGGATGACCTGCAACAGCTAATGTTAGATCAACAATGTTAGCTAGCTCGTTAGCATCGAATGTTAGCATCTGTGAGTGCAACTTTAAAATTCAGGGGCAGGAAGCAAAGGGGGCTTGTGGGAAATGTTGTCTTAATTTGGAGAAAGAAAAACTCACATGGCAGCTCTGCAGTTCAAACACACACACACATGCACACACACTCGGGTTCAAACAGCAGAGCTGAAATAAAGTTGTGTGTTATCCCAGTGAGACTGAACATGCATGATCGACATCAACATTTATTTAAGGTGTCATGGAAATGTCAATGCTTCTCAGTCAGTATTCTATTTCTTCGGTTCCGCCTTAAGATCCGACCAATCAGAGCTCAGCGTCTTTTCACAACAATGGACAGATATGTTACGAAAAGTTAAGCAACCTTGATTTGTACTAAACCATCACAGGACCCGTCACATGACCCGTGAACACACACACACACACACACACACACACACACACACACACACACACACACACACACACACACACACACACACACACACATAGTAGCAAGTAGAGTTAAAGTGAGGTAACTAAACCAGTCTGGTTCAGGTCTGGTTAAAGTCAAATGAAAACATGTTGTCATGAGTTGAGAATTGAACCCGGGTCGTCTCCGCCCATCCTGCCCCCCCCGACCTCCACTCCTTTACTTTCCACCATCAAACTACTTCCTGTTTCGGTCAAATAAGCTCCGCCTTCTGTTGCACACAGATTGTACAATATCATACGACGTCAGGCTGCGTTGCAGCAGCGCCACGAAACCAGCCAAGGGTGGCGTTCAGGAACCTTGTTAAACTGGGACATTACAATACTTACACTGAGCTAGTAATAATAAGATATGAAATATACAACATTTACAAAAGGACACCAACTTTTTTATGCATGTATGTAATTGTGGGATCTGCCTTGAAACTTGAATATGACATGATGAATTGTTCAGGTTAGTAGAACTTGAACTCACCCGAGAACACACACCTACACACAGTTGTAGGTTTACTTTGAAACACACACACACACACACACACACACACACACACACACACACACACACACACACACACACACACACACACACACACACACCTTGTGAGAGTGGAGCTGTGCTGGTGTTTCCCGGCGGGCCAGCCCTGCTGTTGCCTCAGTGTGGGAGTGGGACCGAGATCCTCAGAGACCAACAGGAAGTGGAGGAAGTGTTTCAGCGCTCCATCTGGGCCGACACAAACCTGACACGAGTTCGAACCCCTGACCCCCCCAACCCCCTCGACGCCATGGCAACCAACGAGTCATTCTGTAAGGGCTCCAAATCCAAACCATATGAACGGCGATTAATACATCCATTTAGAGAGAGAGGTAGGAGAGGGATGAATAGGAAGCAGATGGTGAAGCGAAGCGCCGCTCCCATCAGAGGTCAGTCCTTCTCCGTTTTCCTACTATTTTCTTGGTCGCTTTTGAAAAAAAAACAGTGCTGCTGACAAAAACTTCACAATGTTCCAATATAACTTTCCTGAAGATCCTGTTTCAACAGCAGACTCAGGAACAGTTTCATTCCCAGGCGCTTTAGAGCTGAAACGTCATTTTTTAGTGGCCCTGCTTCTGGAGGAGTAAAGGCCAAACTGAGATATTATAGTTTATTATAGTTTAGAATATCAGAAAAATATCTATATGAAAAATGGAAATAAAAAAGCGGAGGTACAAGACTTCATTCCTTCTTATTGAAATAAGGCATTGGAAGCGACATCAGCGATTCCCTTTCTCTCACTTAATATATATAAAATAATAACATCATAGTGATTTCTGATTTGTAATGATTTTTGTTCGTGTGTCTTAAAAACAGACATGAACAGACATGTCTGTTGTCTGTTAGCTAACGCTGCTTCCCTCTGGTCTGGCTACCGTGTAAAAGTGGAGCGGGTAACGTTAAAGAATATCAGCATTCCCACTTTATTCTACCAGCTACAACTCGCTGCTGGTGGTTAGTTCATGTGACCTGGTTGAAAACAGCGTCTGCTCCGTTCTTCCAAAAACACATTTGAGCGTTGACACATTTCTCAATGAACATGTACCATGACATCACCCAATCATCATTATCCTGTAAACCAAATAACAGATTGTTATTAAGGTGGAACAGTTTGAAACTCTTCCCATCACCACCAAGAGTTTTTCTCCGATTACCGACTTTCCCTTTGTTATAGATTCCTTGTGATTGGTGGAAACTCTCCAAGCTTGTCGATGGTGTCGTATTTCACAACGAATAAAACACAGTTTCTTAACAACAAGTTGAGATCAGACTGACTGCCGGTGAGTCTGCTCTGGCTGATCATCACATGTTCTCCAGCTCCGACGCTCCAGGGAGTTTTCCTCGGTGATGTGGGTGCAGAGACATACATTACTGACCGTTATCACCGGGAGAAATAACCGCTCAGTAATTGTACTTGGATATTAAACTGACCCTGATTCTAGTTGTGACGGTGAATATTTTCCACCTTTCCCACACCTCACCGCAGTGAGAGTGGGTTGAATTGGGGGGCCACCCGGTGCTTCCTGTGATGTATTCTGTAAGTTATTGGCCTCCAGCTGCAGGCGCTATGGATTAGCATGGTCCATTCAGTGTGATTTACAGCGGTAGCATAAATATATGATAGCTTTAACCCAAACCACTAAAACCCGCCGTTGGAGTTTAGCTTGGCTCGTACCCAACGCCATTCCACCTAATTAGATGTGATTGCACAATCAACCCGGACCAAATGGGTCCTGCTACGCCTGGAGCCGTAGATCTCTCCGGCACAATGGCGGGCTGTCTGCTCCCGTCCGGCGATACGTGGGAATACGTGGGAATGCTCGACAGCAGAGCAGAAACATCTTCTGAGGAACAGCCATCCATCACAGCCCGGCGTCCATCATTACCCGCCTCTGATTTTCTGGCAGCTTATGGAAATGTTCACTTCTCAAAGTAGCCTGTGAAAAATGGACCGTTTGGCTCGCCGTCAAGAAAACGGCGTCGCCTCCGCTAGGCCGTTGTTCATCAGATGGATGTTGTAGGAATCAGACATAATTATTGGTGAATTATTGCTTTGCAACGGCCTCATTCCAGTGTATTGATGTATGAACTAATAGAAAGTATGACCACAATAACAGTGAGAACATACAATCACACAATCTAATTCTTTATACCGGCTCTGTGTTGTTGCACCCTTAAAGCCCCTTTTTCATAGATTAATACACTGGAATCATAAGATGTGTTCATTATGGTTTCACTTAGTGGGAAAATACAAAACCTGCAGTCAGAATAACAATAAAAAACAAGCTGAAATGACGAGGACACAACAACAAGGTTGGAAAAGGAATGAGACAAATAAAACGAGAGGAGATCAAGACGACTCTCTTAGTTATTTAGAGTGAGGAAAGGAGAGGAGGAGAGGAGGAGAGGAGGAGGATACAGGAGGTGATCTGTGTTCAAGGTAAGGAACAACAAACACTCGACAACATGGACCCTCCGCCTCTTTAATGGAGAAAGCTGCTATCTCTAACGGGAGGTGCGAGCCGAGCGGAGAGCCGGGTTATTGTTCTTCCTCCCCAGCGTCCCGGGGTGCGAAGTCTGCCTCCGCCATGCAGATGGGGCCCTCATTAACACGGGGCCTCCCTCGGAGCTCCAGCCTGTCCGGGTGTCGCCACGGGGACGGCGTGGACCTGAGAGGGGACCGCGGGGACGCCGCCGAGCCGTGCACTAACTCACGGTGCACGATCCCCCTCGGATATCCAACATGTAGGGTAAAAACAACCGTTTGGTTGTGATGATCCAGAGTTACTGCTCAGTAACCTGGAGGGGAAACAACCTGAGCATGAGGTGAATTCATCGTGTCGGTCATAATATCAAACTGATGATGAAGATCAGGAAGAAAACTCAATAAAGGCTCAGAAAATATAATTGACTTGTGTTGATATCGGTGGATGTTTAACTGGAGATCACCAAGCTGAGGCTGAACAGGTTAACAACTAGTTTTCATGGTGAAGATGTTTGTGTGAATTCATCCATTTGGGGTTAATAATAATAATAATAATAATAATAATAATAATAATAATCTCAACTAGGATCACCGTAATCTGCCGATGTTATTATATATTTCTAGATGTTTCCATGGTAGTAATATATTTGGCTCAGTTCAGTGATGCTAGTAAAACTACGATGACCGGAAGAAGAAATGTCACGTTAACTCGTTTCTCTTCCGGCTGACTTTCATCTCGTGTGCAGGAGGAAATATTTTGAGTGTCCGCAAAAACTTTACATTCCCGTTCAGCTGTCAGTCAGCTTTCCTGAACCACGCTGCCTTGAGAACTAATTCCAGCCCAGAAGGTTGAAGGTTTGAGTCCCAGCTGAGACATCAGGCTGCAGGATGAGGAGCTTGGCGGTGCAGCGGGCCGTCTAAACTATTTGCTGTTCTGGTGTGAAATGACATGACAGCACATTTAGACTTCTAAATGAGGCGACGTCTCAGACAAACCCTCCATTTTATCGTTCCATCTGCGGTTCCTTCGCCAGAATCACATCTGCAGCTCCTGCTCACTGAAGAGATTCAAAATGGAGGCAACAGGATGTGACAAGCACTTTCCTCCAGCCTCTAAATGACAAAACCAAGCATGTAATTCCGCCCCTATTTGTCATCTGCCCCTTCTAAATAATAAACCCCGACATGCTGTCGCTGGGTCTTTGCGTTTCCAAATCCATTTCCATCACCTTTTGTGTTAACTGGTTTGCTGCGGCGGCGTCCTGCTCACACATCTCTTAAATAAACCAAACGGGTGACGGTTTCTGGTCCCGGTGCTGCGCGGCCTCGAACATCTGGACACAAACAAGTGCATCAAAACGCCACACAGCCGCATAAAAGAGGGTGCCAACTGCCAGTTTAAATAACCAGTACAACCACACAGGCACCCGAGTACGCGGCGTGACACGGCAGAGCCCTTCCCATTAAGACCCTAAAGAGCAGGACATCAAACTGGGATGGAGAAGGAGCCGCGGCGGGCGCCAGGATCATCATATTTTAATAGAACATGTGGCATCGCCTCCCTTCCACTTCTGGCCAAATTGCAATAGTGAATTCTGCCCAGCTGTCGATCTACAAATGGGGCGCAATTACCCCTCGCCTGCAACACCACCAGCTCGAGCCTCGCGCCCCGGCGCCCCCGCATAGCCGGCGCCCTAATCGTGAAACAAAGCGAAGCCGAGTTGCGCGGCGTCGCCCCCGGTCAGGACCGTAGACGTGACAGCTAACATCATCGAGCGTGACTGAGGCCCGTGTCCCTGCATACAGCAGCAGCCCGGGATCACTGCTGTTCTGAATAGCAGCAAAACAAGAGGTTTGCTTTGGAGCTGACAGCACGTCGCGCTAGCAGCATGTTACAGGACCCGCCGAGCTCAGTAGCAGTAAAAACAATGAAGTGATCCACGCTGGATTTCAAAAGGACGTTTCTGATGTGGATGTGGGCGCCGGGTCTGGTGTTGACTCGTTCACAGCTGTCAACTCTTTTTTTTTTGTCACTGCTGTTTTTTAGATGGGGAAACTAGCGGGGAGTGATTTGGCCCCGTTGAGTTCTCAATAGCAGTGAAATAAAAAGTGATCTTCCCGATCAGAGGGAGGGTTTGATCGTTATTGGATTTCAAAGTAAAAGAGGAGCAAATATTTCCTGACATTAAAACTGTTAAGGTGTAAACGCCAGTGGTTATTTCTGGAGGACCATAGAAGACTTGATGTCTGGTAGAGAGACTTTGTAGTTCACAAATCTCCCAGCATCCACACCTGATCCAGCATCAGTCTGTTATTAGTAATGTGTCAGTAGAACCAGTTGACTGTCTGAACCAGGTTGTTGTGGTGTGTCTGTAGATCATCCAGTAACGTTCTCAGTAAAAGTGATCAGTGTGATCAGGTAGATTTGTCTCCAAATGTAGGTTACTGTGACTCAGTAAACTGTCTTGTCTTTAGCCCTAGTCTCTACTCCAAAACACTCTGAGTTGGAGCTGGAGAAGAGTCAGCTAGTTAACCTGAACTAACTGGTAGCTAGCTAACTAGTTACTGTTAACATGGGACTGACTAGCCACTGCTAACGCTAGCTTCTACTAGCTACGTTAGCTAGTGTGCTAACCAGATGTGTTAACAACAAGACAGTGATGGTTAGCTGACCAGATACTATGGTTAGCTAGCTAACAAGCTACATGATCTAAACACTAAATCAATCAGATGGATCAGTGATGAAATGATCAGTTCAGTAGAAACAGACAGAAATTAACCATGAAGATTCAATTCTGTTGAGACACAATCAGCTGATCAGAGCTGAGGACCTCCAACATGGCCGCCAGAGGGGGCGGGGCTACATCACATCACCTGAAAGCCTCTAGTGGCTCCTTTTTCTCAGGGGGGCAGAACAGTGTATTTATTCTAAAGAACATAACATGTATTATTCTTGGGTGAAAACCTTGTATCTCCCATGCTTTCTATTTAGCTTAACCACCATCGTCTCTTTCTCAACCCATAGACGACCATGTACTCCTTCAATTGAAGTTAGAACGTGTAAATCACCAAAACCAAAGAGTTATGAGTTAAATGTATTTATAGTAAATGTCTTTACACTCTGGAAAAGCAGTATGCTAAAACTGGGTAGTTCAGTAAACATGTTGGTGGCGTGTCAGCCCGGGTCCTCTGGGTTGTTAGGTAAAAGATGCTTGTGGGAAGCGCCGGCCGTGGCGCTCGTGGACGGGCGACTGAAACCGCTCTGAACACGAAGCGTTGCGTCTTTTACATTGAAAATAATGAGAAAAAGAAGCCGGCGCTGTGAACAGAGCTTCCCACCGGACACGTAACCTCATCCTCTTAACTTCTGCGAGACGAAGAACGCCTCGTCTTCTGCAATCATGTTCCGATCTGTATAGATTTTACTGAGTTTACTAAGACGATGCACGCGGCTTCTTTGGATATGAAGACTACATCAAAACAATGCACTGAACCCTTTGCAACTACAGGAACATTAACAACCCCTTGCAGCAGCTCGGAGCCATTAAAATTGTAAACACCACTTAAATTAATACACTATTATGGGGTGGGAGGGTTAACTTTTATTACACTTGCACCTCCTCGGTGCGCCCGCACACAACCACAAGCCCAGAATCAATAAAAAAAGTTGTGTTATGTACGATTATTTTTGCTGGCAGTCCTGATAACTACCTCTGGGGGCCTGTTCACTTCAATCCAAGACTTAAAACTATTAGTATCGCCTGTGCCCTGGGTGGATTGGCCCAAATAGCATTACTTCAACTCCCTACATAAGTTACCACGGTAGCGGGGCTCCCCGAGGACCACATATTATCCAAGCAATGAGGCAGGGGCCAAAGCAGTGGTCCTTGAGCGAGAGAACAAAAGCGTGTTCGCCACAGCAGAAAAAAGCCTTTCCTCGCTTCACTTAGCTCAGGTAAACAACTGCGCTCCATGGCATCCTAAATACCTTGGAGCCCGGCAGAGCCCTGCAGCTCAGCCCCGTAATAATCTTCATCATCGCTGCCATACATTACAGACGCCGATGCTAACGGTTGTGCCTCCGAGGCGCCTCGGCCTCCCCCCCTCCCTCCTCACCACCCCAAACCCCTCTCTGCACTTTCATTTCATTTTTTTTTTTTTTTTTTTTTTACTTTACTCTTTTTTTTTTATTTCCCTTTGGCTGCGTCTGCTCTCTTTACAAAGCCCGGGAGCATTATCAAAACATTACAGCGCGCAGCATGTGTTTGATTAAAAAAGTGTAAAGTTACAAATTAGTTAATAAAATCATTTAGGCCGATCGCTGCAAATGGTGATAAATGTCTTCCATATGTTCCCAATAAAAAAGGCAAGTGCCATGTGCCCGTCCCCTCTGTCTTCGCCATAAACAAATAAATTAAAACAATTACCGCGGCGAGCGCCTTCCGTCTTTAATGAGTGCGCGGCCGCGTGAAATATGTGACAGGTCTCGTTTGCCCAGAATGGTGCCTGTCTCTATCGAGAGCCTGTCGGCCATCTTCCACATGAATCTCTCTTCCCTCCAGTCAAAGTTTGGTCCGTGTGAAAGTGCTGCTGTCCTTCGTTCCTCCTGGATCCTCAGCGGCTGGTTGGAGAGAGAAGAGCTCCTCTAGCAGAGTGACATGTCCTGTAGCCCGGCGGCTCCCCGGTGGGTCCCGGGACACCCAGGGGTCCGGACACCCAGGGGTCCTTCAGCAGCTTCCAGGTGGTTCCCGGGGATCCGCAGCAGAATGAGGAATACTTTAATTCTACTATAATTTGATTCAGTAGAAATGATCCTAATGAGGGAACGGTTGTAATCCTGTGGAAAACATCTGAGAAGAACCTTCTTTCTACTATTTTATAACATTATTAATAAATAGGAATGTCCTGCTGCTGCAGGTGACTCTGTACTGGGATCAGATTTAAACATTTCATATTATATAAAAGTGTTTGTTTCCTCTGTTCCTGTTCCTGCAGAAACACTTGGTAGTAATTTACCATTTGAAAATACCAATTAGATGTTGAATGTAGATTCCAGCATGAAGATGGAATTTGTTGCTGCTGTTGTTTTGTTTGTCTGTTTTTAATAAACCCCATGGAGGTTTTTTAATCTCACCTGCACAAATTATTGATTGCATCTTTTCTTTCTGTTTTTTATGGTTGTATTTTATGACTGTTGTGTTTTATAACGGTGCAAATCCTAATAATAAAAAAGTCAGAGTGTGTTAGCTGATCTTTTGTCATGTTCACATCAGGGTGTCGACGGACAGCGAGCCTTTACGCCGGCGACCTCTCAGAACATTATCGTCCATTATTAGGTTACAGCGCTAGCCGGTGCTGCGCGCGGCGCTCTACTGACTGATGGTCTAATCGAAGCGCCGCTGCTGTTCGCTGAATCAGCTCTCGCAAACCATTAGTGACATGCTTTTGGCAGGCGTTGGCTCGCTGGCCCAGGTAATCATGATGTCTCTGCCTGCCTTAGTTCTGCCACATCTTGAGGGCCTGGCCGCGGCGGCGCGCTCATTACTCTTCATCTAAAAGGAAAGACACGCGGCGAGCTAAAGACGCCCCGCCACCCAGAGAGGCAACAAAATCTGCCTGAGTGAAACAAATTGCCTCCGGGTGATTTTTTTCCCGACCTCACACACCTGGCCGACGCTCCTACAACTTTAATGATAATTGCTCCCCACAGTAGAGGAGAGCTTTTAGAAACTGAACATCATACCTGCCTCTGTTTCAGCATTTCCTCCCTATTTTTACACTTCAGGTGTGTCCGTGTACAGTTGGAGCTTTTCTAAGTTCTGCTGTTTTCGCTGCTCTTGGGCTGCAAGAGGAACTGCTTGGAAAAGTCAGGTTTTGTTCTTTCAGCTGTCAGAAGTTACAGGAAATGATCTGCTGATGAGAGTTAACACACCAGGGGGTTTCACTAGAAACTCAGTTGGTCGTTCTGCAGAACAACAAGAGGAATCATCTGCAGGATAATACAGGATAAGAGCATGGAGGACTTCTACAGCTTTCAGGTCAAAAATATCATAGAACATTTAACAAAATAATCAAATACATTCAATCATTTTATTTGAATCTTATCAGGGTCTAAACTGCTATTGGCCTCAAGGACTCTATCAGGTCTACAGGGACGGTATGAGACTAAAATACTACTTTATAGTCCAGATTATTAGAGGATTTTCCAAGTCGATTCCTAAACAAGTTATTTTGTACATTTCCTCTAAACTATGAACTATTAAATGATCTCTGAGGACGTCAGATATCTGAGCAGCTCTCTCCTATCAGGGTTTGTCTGTAAATCATCCATCTGGACAGCCTCATAATAAAAATGAGAAACATTTCTGTCATGTCGTCCTGTTTATCCTCCCAAAACAGACATGAGACATATTAATAAAACAATGTGAGAAAGGCTGATGGATCACACGGTGACCTCACAGCTACAATTATTGACCTTTTTCCTTGGATTGATGATTTCTGGTCCTCTAGGAGTCGGATTCATGTCACAGACCCAAATAGACCCACATACTTTATCCCAGGGACTCGTATGGGAAGATCTGTCATGTAGTTTTGAACTGTAGAGCTGTCGACACTACGATCAGAGTCGTTCTCATTCTCGTTGGGATCATTTCTAGAGAATTAAATTGCCGTTAAATCAAAGTTGAAAAAGGTTTTGTGTTGTTTTGTGTTTCCAGCTGTCAGACGGTTCCTGGAACGTTCTGGTAGCTGGTTGGTTGAGAGACACCAAACTAACATGGTTGTAATGAATAACACCCAAGAAGGAATTATCTGCAGTACTAATGCAGCATGGAGGAGGATTAAGATGTTCTTAAGATTACAAGAGTCTTATACATTCTCATAGTCTCTAATTAGGATCATTGGTAGTGAATTCAATTATAGTGAAATTAAATAATTCCCCATTTTGCTGGGGACCCCCTGAAACCCCCTCAAGGAACCCCCTGGAACCCCCCCAGGACCCCCTCAGTACCCCCTGGAACCCCCTCAAGGACCCCCTGGAACCCCCTCAGGACCCCCTCAGGACCCCCTGGAACCTCCTCAGGACCCCTGGGTTTCCCCCGCCCCTACTTTTACAACCCTTTCAAAACATCATGTATTTTCCTATAAACTCACTTTGTTATTTTCTCATCTCTGTCATTGTTATTGATACACTCATATTAACATGTATTATGTTTCCACTGTTTTATTCTATTCATGTTTGCTGCTCCAGCGACCCGATTCGTCCACGGGGATCAATAAAATTTACTCTAATTTTAAAACCAGTTGTACAATTTAACAAATGCGTGAATCCAAAGCGTCTATTTTTTCACCCGCTAACGGCGACATCCTCCCTCACCTCTGAAGGACTCCTTAATCAGCGACTAAGGAGACAAGGGGGCGAGGGAAGGAAGGAGGAATTTACGAGGAATTGGGACAGAGCCATGGTTTTAATGGGACCCAGGTAATGGCCCTTACACTGGGCGAGGAGGGGGGGTTGGGGGGAGGAGGAGGAGGAGGAGGAGGAGGGGGGGCGTTGTAAAGCACAGGGGGGAGATAGCCCAGGTTTCTGTCTATTGACCTTCACACTCTCAGAGGCCTCAAGCCAAGAGCAGAGGACAGACTGGTGGTGGGATGGAGGCAACCTGGTCATCTGGACTCAGCAGATAAAAACCACCAAAGAAGCAGATGAGAGGAAATGAGCCTTTTAATTGAAGCGCTTATTAAAGGTATCAGAGGGGGAGGGGGGGTGAGGTCAAGTTCACAGGAATGTTAAGGACCAGTTTTGCTTCATGCTTTGGAATTTGTGTCGGGGAATCAGTTTTACTTCATTTGGCGGAAAATATGAGATGAGATCAGAGATGAGATCAAAACGATTCTGGGGATAAATATATTTACAGATAATAGATCCTACAGTTTGTACAAAGAAACATTTAGAAAGATGAGATATTTACATTCTGCAATTCAAAACAATTGTTTCTTCAGCGTAGGAACAGGAACAGGAACAGGAACAGTTACAGGAACAGGAACAGGAACAGGAACAGGAACAGTTACAGGAACAGAAACAGGAACAGGAACAGGAACAGGAACAGGAACAGGAACAGGAACAGAACAGTTACAGTAACAGGAACAGTTACAGTAACAGAAACAGGAACAGGAACAGGAACAGGAACAGCTACAGTAACAGGAACAGGAACAGGAACAGAAACAGGAACAGGAACAGGAACAGGAACAGTTACAGGAACAGGAACAGTTACAGTAACAGGAACAGGAACAGGAACAGTATCAGTAACAGAAACAGAAACAGGAACAGTAACAGCAACATTAACAGGAACAGGAACAGGAACAGTTACAGGAACAGGAACAGGAACAGGAACAGT
The DNA here is from genome assembly GCA_034670405.1 of Hoplostethus atlanticus. Lineage (NCBI taxonomy): Eukaryota > Metazoa > Chordata > Actinopteri > Trachichthyiformes > Trachichthyidae > Hoplostethus > Hoplostethus atlanticus. Next base: position 1,430,443 of record JAXDDX010000053.1, on the reverse strand, counting down.
TACAGGAACAGGAACAGGAACAGGAACAGGAACAGTTACAGGAACAGGAACAGGAACAGTATCAGTAACAGGAACAGGAACAGGAACAGGAACAGTTACAGGAACAGGAACAGGAACAGTATCAGTAACAGGAACAGGAACAATTACAGGAACAGAAACAGGAACAGGAACAGTTACAGTAACAGTAACAGGAACAGGAACAGTATCAGTAACAGAAACAGGAACAGTAACAGGAACAGGAACAGAAACAGGAACAGGAACAGGAACAGGAACATCTGAACATCTGAAATCCCCAGATCATTCACACTAGACTCACAACTCAGAGCCACAACACAAACATTTTTTAATTTTTGGGAAATCTGAAATAAATTGGATATTGGATATAGATAGTAACCTAGTGAGTAATAGGTAGAGTAACATAGAGTAACCTAGTGAGTAATGGGTAGAGTAACCTAGTGAGTATTAACCTAGTGAGTAATGGGTAGAGTAACCTAGTGAGTATTAACCTAGTGAGTAATAGGTAGAGTAACCTAGTGAGTAATGGGTAGAGTAACCTAGTGAGTATTAACCTAATGAGTAATAGGTAGAGTAACCTAGTGAGTAATAGGTAGAGTAACCTAGTGAGTAATGGGTAGAGTAACCTAGTGAGTATTAACCTAATGAGTAATAGGTAGAGTAACCTAGTGAGTATTAACCTAGTGAGTAATGGGTAGAGTAACCTAGTGAGTAATAGGTAGAGTAACCTAGTGAGTATTAACCTAGTGAGTAATGGGTAGAGTAACCTAGTGAGTATTAACCTAGTGAGTAATGGGTAGAGTAACCTAGTGAGTAATAGGTAGAGTAACCTAGTGAGTATTAACCTAGTGAGTAATGGGTAGAGTAACCTAGTGAGTATTAACCTAGTGAGTAATGGGTAGAGTAACCTAGTGAGTAATAGGTAGAGTAACCTAGTGAGTATTAACCTAGTGAGTAATGGGTAGAGTAACCTAGTGAGTATTAACCTAATGAGTAATAGGTAGAGTAACCTAGTGAGTATTAACCTAGTGAGTAATGGGTAGAGTAACCTAGTGAGTAATAGGTAGAGTAACCTAGTGAGTATTAACCTAGTGAGTAATGGGTAGAGTAACCTAGTGAGTAATGGGTAGAGTAACCTAGTGAGTATTAACCTAGTGAGTAATGGGTAGAGTAACCTAGTGAGTAATGGGTAGAGTAACCTAGTGAGTATTAACCTAGTGAGTAATGGGTAGAGTAACCTAGTGAGTATTAACCTAGTGAGTAATGGGTAGAGTAACCTAGTGAGTAATAGGTAGAGTAACCTAGTGAGTATTAACCTAGTGAGTAATGGGTAGAGTAACCTAGTGAGTGACCTACTATCAACCAGCCAGTGGAAGCCGTCGCTGTGTGATGTCATGTCGTGGTTCACCAGATGTACTAACACCATCAGTCTCCTTCACTTGATCAGCTTCTGATACAAGATCACACACCTCAACAAGGTTCTCCCTTTGAGCTGCCTTCAAGGGCCTGTCTGTTTAAAGAGCTGAGAGGTACTGGGGGGGGGGGGGGGCACCGAGCGAGGGAGAAGAGGGAGAAGAGGGAGAAGAGGGAGAAGAGGGAGAAGAGGCAGAGTGAAAAAGAGAGAGAAACTGCCTCTTGTCTTTTCCAGTTTAGGGAGTCCAGATGGGAAGTCATTTTTTATTCGTCTTGAGGCGGCACTTCACATCTGTTGGCCCAGATGCCTAATGAATACGGAAGCAGGCCCGTGCTGTCGCCTCATTAATACTGCACTCGCACTGGGAGCCGGCCGGCCCGGGCGCGCCATACCGCCGCCGCCCACCGCGGCCCGGCGCAGCGCTGGAGCAGAACCCAGCGCTGCCGACCCTCCTCTGGGCCTCGCGCCGGCAGCTGGCGCCTCGCAGGAACAAAGATGCCGCACTTTGTCGGGCCTAATGCCTCTCTGTGTTGTCACTTAAGGTCTTTATTGGTATTAATTGATACGATCGGTGCAACTTCGACTCCCCCCTCCCAAAACGCCCCCCCCCCCACCCCCCCTCGCCCCCCCCTTCTTCCTCGCTGGGGAGTCTGAGGCTTCAAACAGGTGGGCTGGCTGGAGGTGGCGAGGCCGGTCAGCCGTTATTGACAGACTTCCTTTGGTGAGTCGGACATGGCGGCTGCTTCCCTTGACCTTTCCTCTTGACCTTTCCTCTTGACCTCTCCTCGCCACGCCTCCTCAGAGCTCAGTGAAGGACTACAGGCCCGGACCCGCCCCCCTGCTGTGCTAGCTGCTGGGGATGATTGACAGCTGGTGGGTGTGGCCTGTGATGAGACAGAAACATGGTTCACAGAGCCCATCTGTATCACACCGACCCCCGGAGCGTATTGATCATTGATTATCAGTTTCCTCTTGTTCCTCTTAGTGCTCGACTCACGTCAGACATCTTCCTCCAGATCGTCTTCGCAGCTCCGCCATCTAACTACCATCTCACCTAAAGAGGAGCAGAGAGGAGGAGAGAGGAGGAGAGGGGAGCAGAGAGGAGGAGAGAGGAGCAGAGAAGAGGAGAGAGAAGGAGAGAGGAGCAGAGAGGAGGAGAGAGGAGGAGAGAGGAGCAGAGAGGAGGAGAGAGGAGGAGAGAGGAGGAGAGAGAAGGAGAGAGGAGCAGAGGGGAGCAGAGAGGAGCAGAGAGGAGGAGAGAGGAGAAGAGAGGAGGATACTGGAGAAGAGAGGAGCAGAGAGGAGGAGGGAGGAGCAGAGAGGAGCAGAGAGGAGGAGAGAGGAGAAGAGATGTTGCACCGACAGCAGGAAAACACTGGAGGAGCCAGACAGCAACACTGTGTGTGTGTGTGTGTGTGTGTGTGTGTGTGTGTGTGTGTGTGTGTGTGTGTGTATGTGTGTGTGTGTGAGTCTGTATGGACCAAAACCATCTTATAAAATACATATGGTTGAATATTACTACTAGTGCTACTACTACTACTACTGTTATTACTACTAATACTACTACTACTACTATATCATTTTCAAAATAAAAATAAAGTAAATAAAAACAGAATCCAATGAAAACAGGTAGAAACAGAAAAGCAAGATGAGAAACATAAAAGGGAGACAGGTTAGCTAGTTACCAAGCTAGTTACCAAGCTAGTTACCAGGCTAGTTACCAGGCTAGTTACCATCAGTTAACCGGCTCTCTCCTGGTCAGACCTTTCACTTCTACAGGTTTAGTGTTATTGTGTCTCTTATTCTATATTTTAACACCCATGAACTGAACAACAAGGAAGTACATGTTACTATAATACTACACTGTATATATTCTATATATCAAAAATCAATTGTGTCTTCAGGAAAGTATTGACTTGATTAGTTTGCTGCTAGAGATTTCCTGTTGTTTGGACCCTCCAGAACCTCCTCCTCTCGGCTGCCCAGCTTGTGGGCTTCATAAACTAATATTAATACTTGAGTGTTAGTGGAGGGAGACGCCTGCTGTTCCTCCTAGTGTTCTCCTCCTGCTCTCCAGCTCCATCACAGCTTGTTCTTCACCGGCTCGGCGTCACCGGGGAGCTGCAGTAATGAATACACCACCATAGAATTAGGGCAGCAGCAATCAGACGATTTCACAGGTCGTTTCTCCCTCATAAGATATTGATACAGTAATTTAAAGGACACTTTCTCTCTGCTTTGTGCACAAGTGGCCTTCCCCTCGTCCTCGTCGCCTCCCGTTGATTTCCCAAACCAGTTTGAACCGGGGGACGGAGGGCGGGGCCTCGCCGCGATAAATAGGCGAGGAAATAATGTGGTTAAGCCGTCCCTGCAGGTTAGCTCCTCCACACGGGGGTCTTCAATGTCAAACGTATGGGATGTGGATGAGGACTAATGCAGCAGGGATGCATGAAGGAGGACAAGCAATGGCTACCGCTGTTTATAGCAGGGTTAGACGGATACCGGGGGCCGATATCAGATGTCAGTCATGTGGTCCTCTGATGGGATGGAGGTTCCTCCTGACCACAGACAGAAAAACAGACATTTGATTTTCTTTTCTTTCTTTCTTTTGTTTTCTTTCTTCATTTAATTGTTCAATAATTTAGTTTTTGTAAATCAGTCTGGCTTCAGAGTTTTAGTGTCCATGATGGTCTCAATGTTTCAGAGGATTTTCATTCATTCATTGATTCAACCTTTATTTAAGTCTCGATGAATCATATCTTCATTTTCTTTCCCTGTTTATTCCCATTCAGGGTCACAGGGGTTTTGACCAGCCGGTCCAGAGACGACAACTTGCTGTGTGCAGGAACTGAAACCTGAAAGGATCCATTACAAAATACTGGAGAGTGAGAATGTGATTTGTAGATCCTGTAACTTATAGGACTTATAATTATTATTTTTTATTTAACCTTTATTTAACCAGGAAATCACTTGAGACACAATAACAGTCACAGTGGAACAGGACTAGACCAGAAGACATGATGAACGTCTGTTTGAACTGGAAACACCTTGAATAAGGTTTTAAAGTCCTGAAGAGAGGTTTGATGTTTCCTCCTCATGAGACTCAACGTCCTGCTGGCCTGACGGACCGAACGAGAGGAGGAACATGATATGAACATTTCAAAACACCGCAGAGCTCTTTCTAAATTATAAGACAGAAATGAATGTTAAAGGACGAAACTGACGCCTCCTGATGAGTGAATGACTGAAAGAGAGGGATAAAGAAGGAGAGAGCTCCGAACAAAACCTGAAATCTGTTTATTAAAATGTTTTGGATCAGAGGAATGAAACACGACGGCATCAAACGGTGTTAATAAATCTGTTCAGCGTGGAGGGATCCTGTCCTCTGGATCCAAACGTGTGAAATCTGCTCATTAAAAATGTGTTTTAGGGCGTTTAGTTGCTCATAAATTGAAAGAACATTTAAACATCGGCCTGAATAAATTCCATAATCTTTCCGGAAAGAGAAACGTCGGCGTGGAGAAACAAAACTCACTGAAAACCGTCTCTAATTTGTTTTTTTAATTAGAAGCTCCACAGTGAAGAAGATCTTCTGCACACTCAGATCCAATTTACATTTATTAAACCATTAACACTTTAATAACTCGACCGATACCTCCAGCGGAGCCCGTCAGCCAGGCGGGCGTCAGACGCTCGGAAAATAAAAACCTATTTTAGACACTTAATTTAACAATGGTGTTAATTAGCAACGTCTTGGATTAAGTTGAGGTTGAGGTTGAAAATGCGTCGGAGGTTCGGTTCCCCTGAAGGTTCCTGGCTGTGGAAACCGGTTCGAACCACATTGGGGCGGAGGGTTGGGTTTCTCCCGGGGAGCTCGCCCACGTCCCGGTTCAGGCCAAAGTAAATGTGATCCGGCTCCTATGTGACATTTACTACCGAACCGTATTCGGCGTCTAACTCGACTCGATAAATATGACTCGACTTCCCTTTCAAATAGGAGTCGGTCCAATCGTCTGCTTTTACTTAACTTTACATTGAAGTCACATAAGCTCCTGGCGGTGGAAATCAACCTGTAGATGGATTTATCAGCGTTACACATCGTTCATATTTTCAGTAGATGTGGCTTGTTGTTGGTCGTCGCGGTCGGGCCACAGATTGAGTTTTAAAAAACGACTTGGGAGGATTTCTAACTTCAGACGGAGTAACTTGTACCTCTTCGCTCCGAGCTGGCCGAGACCCTCTGTGCCGTTAGAATAACATCCTTGTGTTAGATAAATGTCTGTGTGAATTAGGGCCATCGCAGCCTGAGAGCTGCAAAGTAGAGAGTCGGTGTAATGCTCCCAGACAGCGTGGCGGCGAGCAGAGAGTCGAGTTCATTAGGCTTAATTAGAATTGCACGGCACCAGAGAGGTAGATTATCTCAGCCTGTCTGTTCGTCTCTCCTCAGTCTGGAACAACCAGTCAGACCATCACAATTAATGATTGAAATGAAGGAATCAACTTGACATGAATGGCGTCCTCTGGTTCAGATACTCTGAGGTTGTCGAGCGTTGAAGAGAGATTGTGTTTAATTCCCAGCAGATTATAATATTATAATCCCATTAAAAGAGACAAACTTTTCTCAGTGTAATCATCAGACAAACAGGAAATTACATTCATTTAATATCATGTCATCAACGATACCGTTAAACTATTCAACCTGATTTAATAATGATCATGCACTCTGAGCTCATAATGCATTTATGACGCCTCATGAGTGAAACTGAGTTTCTATTGAGGTTTTGTTTTTAGTTAAACTCTCTTGATAGATTCATTACAATATAAAGTAAAGTAAAATAAAGTTACATTGTGGTTTTCCTCTGGGTTTCTTGGTGCAGCTGTTGAGGAAAAGACATATGGAATGATTAAAATACAGACTGGAATGATGAATAAATATTAATATTAATTAACCAACATAAAATAACAAAACAAAACAAAACAAAACAAAACAAAACAGAACAAAACAAAACAAAACAAAACAAAACAAAATAAAACATAAAATAACATAACAAAACATAACATAAGATAACATAAAATAACATAACATAACAAAACATAAAATAACATAACATAACATAATAAAACATAAAATAACATGAAATAACAAAACATAACAAAACATAAAATAACATAAAAAACAAAACAAAACAAAACATAAAATAACATAACAAAACATAACATAAGATAACATAAAATAACAGAACAGAACAAAACATAAAATAACATAAAATAACATAACATAACATAACAAAACATAAAATAACATAACATAAAATAACAAAACATAACAAAACATAACAAAAGAAAACAAAACAACATAAAAAACAAAACAAAACAAAACAAAACAAAACATAACAAAACAAAACAAAACATAACAAAACATAACAAAACAAAACAAAACATAGCATAGCATAGCATAGCATAGCATAGCATAGCATAGCATAACATAACATAACATAACATAGCCTAGCATAGCATAGCATAGCATAGTATTATACTCTGTTTATAATAATGATCATGAATGCAAAATGTACTTGATGCCTTATGATACATTATGATACGTTATGATACATTATGAGCACCACAAAATCGACGCTCAGAAATTTAGCGGCTGACGTGAGCGGAGCAGGAAGCGGCGTGGCGTGGCTCTAATGGGGCGTCACATCCTGCCCTGCTCGCCGCCCGTCAACCAGAAAACAGCGTCTGCTTCCTGACGTGTCCATTTTTACTCTCTTACATTTGACATTTTTTTCCGTCATCCTGTGCCAAGATACATACTCATACTTGGAGACGGAGTTCAAGTTTTCAAATCCCTGATGTCTCGGTGGGAGGAGAGACAAAAAACACCAACACCACCCCCCCCACCCCCACCACACACACGCATACCCCCCCCCCCCCAACCCAACCAGGGGATGATGGTTTTGTCATCTGTGTGAACCCAGGAAAGGCAGAGAGATGTCCAGAGAGGCCATAACTCATTCAGGCTCCTCACTTCGCTTCGTCCCATCTGATCTCACACACACACACACACACACACACACACACACACACACACACACACACACACACACACTGACACTCTCTCCACCTGGGGGACGGCACATAAAAACAGCCTGGCTGGATCCACAGAAAGAGTAGTGATACATCGTCCTTCCCTCTTGATTTATTATCCTGCAAATCAAAGATAGTGTAACCACTCCTAAGTCAAGATAGGAAACAGCTGAAAGATAAGTTGGAGAAGGGGTGTTGCGTTTCAGCTCACCCAGCGCTTCACAGACAATCTAAAACACATTCCCCTGCATTCCCAGTTTCTCTGAGTCACTGGTAGCGCTGGTGTTGTTGGGCAGCACAGAGACGAACTTAAAGAAAAGACGAAGGCAGCAGTTTATAATATATTATTATATATTTTTAATGTAATTAAATAAATGTAAAAGTTGCGTTATAAGCTGTTGATCTGTTATGCTAGGCTAACATGCTAACCAGGCTAACGTTACATTTGTAGCAGCAGGATGCTAACTGTTATAAGCTGTTGATCTGTTATGCTAACCAGGCTAACATGCTAACCAGGCTAACATTATTTTTGTAGCAGCAGGATGCTAACTGTTATAAGCTGTTGATCTGTTATGCTAACCAGGCTAAGTTTAGCCGACAGATTCAATGAGAAGTCCTGAATGGAGGATTTATATGGACTTGATTTGGTGTAGTTTTATGTTGTCTTCTGTATTCTGCTCTGTAAATAAATGTACCGAGAGCAGAGTTAGCTAACACAGCGCACATGGGAGAACGTTAGCTCTATTTATGATGATCATCTGGTCTTTTTCTAACTCACACAAATAATTGGTCAGTGTGGTCTGTATGATGTTATGATGTTATGATGATGGTCTACCACGTGGCCACGAGTCATTTCTGCAGCTTCTGTCATCAATAAACTGCTAATTGACAAACTGGTTTTGTAGTTATAACAGTGTTGAACTGCTCAAGAATTGATTCTGTTTGAACTGCTATGCCTTTAGCTGTTAGCGAACCTTTTGTGGTGAAGCAACATAATGTCCACAACACGTAATCTGCTGAGGGTTGCACAGGTAAACTAGTAAGCACAGTAACAAATGTCCACATGCATGGAGTCAAAAAGAAGCACTTTAGATTATTAGTCTAAATTAATAATCTCATTTTAGTGTTTTTTTACTTATCTCAACAGTATCACAGTACGTTTGGTAATTAACACACTTGCTTAGCGTACTGCAAAAGATGCATCTTTAAAATTAAAATCATAAATTAAGGTTATGAGGCAAAAAAAGAGGAATAAAACATTTTATCCATGTAATTTAACGATTTACTCCATCAAAATAGTCTTGATGTAAATGATTTTACTTTAATATGAAACTGTAGGGGAGAGCGGGGTAAGTTGATCCTGTGGGTAAGATGAGCCACCCTTGTTTCTAGACAGTCATACACAAAATCAATCTAGAAGAATTAATTTCCCTGACTCTATGATGGAGGAGAAAGTGGTAGATTATATATTAATTTCAAGTTCAAGTTCAAGTTCAAGAAGTTTATTTGTCACATACACACACGGGGTGTGCAGTGAAATGTAAAAGTGGGAATGCTTGACAGAAATGTGCAAAGGGCAACAAGTTCACACTATTTACAATAAAAACCCAACACAATATTTACAGTATTACAGTAAGAGCTCTATATAAAAAAACAACACAATATTTACAGTAAGAGCACTTAAAAGTATAGAAATATGAGAAATTGTATGTATGTAATATAATATAAATTATATAAATTACGTGTAGTCGTTACCTAAGTGTGTGTGTGTGTGTGTGTGAGTGTGTGTGTGTGTGCATAAGAGGGGCAGTGTGTGTGTCTTGGTGGGGGCCCTGGTGAGGTCAGAGGTCACAGTCCTGATGGCCTGAGGAAAGAAACTCCGTCTCAGTCTCTCTGTTTTGGCAGCGTGACTACGGAGGCGCTTGCCTGACCGCAGCAGCTGAAACAGTCCGTTGTTGGGGTGGTGAGGATCCTTCATGATCCTGCAGGCTCTGGTTCTGCACCTCCTGGTGTACAAGTCCTGCAGGGTGGGGAGTGTAGTTCCAATAGTGCGTTCAGCCGAACGCACTACTCTCTGCAGAGCCTTCCTGTCCTGAGCGGAGCTGCTGCCAAACCAGGCAGTGATGCTTCCTGTCAGGATGCTCTCTACAGCTCCAGAGTAGAAGGACTGAAGGATCCTCAGGGAGACTTTAAATTTCCTCAGCTGCCTGAGGTGGTAAAGGCGCTGCCTTGCCTTTAATTTAGGTCTTTATAAGGTACAAGGTGTGGTCATAAACGCAGCATAACTGTGGGCCTGATTATCTGTGTGAAGCTGTTTTATCAAAACGGGGGTTGTGGGGTAAAATGTACCACCAAAATTCCAGCCTTAAATATTCATAGCAATTATTCTTTGAAAAGAATTAATTTTTTGATAAAATATTAAAACTATCATAAATATATCTGCTATATTAAAATAATGTAAATTTGAACTAAATATAAAATATTTACTTTGCCATTGTAGCACATAATGTAAAAAGCGGCTCAGTGTACCCCGTTCTCCCCTACTGTCCCTTCCTATGTGAACCTCTCAGTATGTTGACTTGACTCAGAGCTTCCTCCCTGTGATTCCTCTGCCTGAAGGTAAGCACCATCATCATGGCAATGATCATAACAGCAGCTAATGTGGAGGAAACATCACCTCATTACATGGATGTCAAAACACCGGTTCAGCTCCAGTTCAGAGCAGAAAATGAATCGCTGCGTTTCAGTACGTTGACGATGAGAAATATGAATGTTGCATGTAAAAGTGGAATCCCAGTTCAAAATACTACGATGTACGAGTCACAGTCAGCTGTTTTTAGTGGTCACATTAATTTAGTTTATTTCTGTCTGTTCTGTTGAGTTGATTTTATCATATTTAATCTCTGATAATCTCAGGTAGGTCTTTCCTGGGAGAAACCCTCTGGAGACAGGAAGTGATGTGTTTAATGTTTCAACAGAAGAAGAACTGGGTAGTTAGTCTTAGTTCAGCATCACCCTTTAAAACACTTTTTATATTTTTATGTATATTATATATGATATGATATGATATTATATTATATTATATTATATATATCTTTTGAATGTGTCTCCCAATTTTATCTATATTTTATTACTTTTTATAAAAAAAATTATAAAGCACATTGAACACTCTACTTTTAGATATTGAAAATGCTATATATTATAATAATAATAATAATAATAAAAAGATGAAGAAGAATGGTGTTACTAACATAATTACATAATACCATCGTACATATTTTAGTTTATTTTTCCTTCTCGGTGTCTTACTGCTGTTATTTTGCACACCCTCATAACACCATGACTCCTATTTTTTTATACATTACATTCAATCCTCCCGGTTTCTCTCCTAACTTACATCCTGTCTTTCTCAGCTGTATCCTACTACTGTTTCCTGCTGCAACGACCCACTTCCTGTCCTACGGGGCTCAATAAAGTTTCATCTCATCCTGAAATATCACCAGTTTCATCCCATTTCATGTCTTTAGCCGGTGTTTGTCTGTTCTGTGTTGTGCTGTATTAATATTCTGGAGGAGAATGGGGTGGTGTGCGGTATTGAAGGGCAGTGTGGGTGCCAGCTGCTTGGCGGTGCCGTTAGCTGGATGTCGGCTCGGCGGAGGAAAGGTCACCTTAGCTAAAGACGGACCTGCAGCTCCCGGACAGGTGGCTCTGCCTGCTGGGCCAGCTGTTTTTTTGTCCTCTTTAGCTTCCCGTAGATGTAGGATATCTTGACATGAGGCGACCTCAGCAGGAGGCAGCGTGTCTGATCTTCATATCTGAACACATGTTCCACAACCAGAAAGAAATGTCCTTTTTTTTTTTCAATAAACTTTTTTGAAAATACTGGGTTTCTACACTTTTTTTTATTCTATCAAAGGATTCTCTGAAAGAGGACTCAGAGTTTGGAGGTGTTATATGTTATGATCTGTCTATATGGATGTATATATATATCTCTATGTATGTATGAAATTAAATAATATAGTATTTATATAGCACATTACAACATACAACAGTGTAACCCAAAGTGCTTTTTAAACATGATTATCTTGTTTCTGTCTGTTTTAATCAACATCAGATGTAACGTTTAAAATGAAAAGAAAACAAAAAAAACTATTTCTAAAGCAAAATTAAAAAGGTATGTTTCTCTCAAAACCCTCTACTGTAGTGATATGTGGGTGTTACTTTACTGAACAATTAAATGAATTAATAAAATGTGCAAAGAAAATAAAAAGTCTGTTTTTCTGTATCTGTGGTCAGCAGGAACCTGAAATGCAATAGTGAGCATGAGTATGTTTTATTTTCTGTAGAAAATTCCAGGACATCCAGGACTCTTCAGGACTCTCCCAGGACTCTCCCAGGACTCTCCCAGGACTCTTCCAGGACTCTTCCAGGACTCTCCCAGGACTCTCCCAGGACTCTTCCAGGACTCTTCCAGGACTCTCCCAGGACTCTTCCAGGACTCTCCCAGGACTCTTCCAGGACTCTCCCAGGACTCTTCCAGGACTCTTCCAGGACTCTCCCAGGACTCTCCCAGGACTCTTCCAGGACTCTTCCAGGACTCTCCCAGGACTCTTCCAGGACTCTCCCAGGACTCTCCCAGGACTCTTCCAGGACTCTCCCAGGACTCTTCCAGGACTCTCCCAGGACTCTTCCAGGACTCTCCCAGGACTCTCCCAGGACTCTTCCAGGACTCTTCAGGACTCTCCCAGGACTCTTCCAGGACTCTCCTCCATTGCGTTCTATCTGCACTTGTTAATTCTTTCCATCACCATTCATCATTACTCAGCTGTACTCTGAATAGGTGCTGGAAAGGAGGGTTCGGCCGATAGTCGAACCTTATATCGAGGAGGAACAATGCGGATTTCGTCCCGGTCGTGGAACAACCGATCAGCTCTTCACTCTCGCAAGGATCTTGGAAGGGGCTTGGGAGTTTGCCCAACCAGTGTACATGTGTTTTGTGGACCTGGAGAAGGCTTACGACCGGGTCCCACGGGAGATCCTATGGGAGGTCCTGCGAGAGTATGAGGTGAGGGGGCCACTACTCAGGGCCATCCAATCCATGTACACCCAAAGTGAGAGCTATATTTGGGTGCTCGGTAGTAAGTCGGACTCTTTTCCGGTTGGGGTTGGCCTCCGTCAGGGCTGCGCCTTATCACCAATCCTGTTTGTGATTTTCATGGACAGGATATCGAGGCGTAGCCATGTGGGGAGAGGGTTGCAGTACGGTGGGCTGGGGATCACATCACTGCTTTTTGCAGATGATGTGGTCCTGATGGCACCATCGGCCTGTGACCTCCAGCACTTACTGGGTAGGTTCGCAGCTGAGTGCGAAGCGGCTGGGATGAGGATCAGCACCTCCAAGTCTGAGGCCATGGTTCTCAGCAGGAAACCGGTGGACTGCCCACTCCGGGTAGGGAATGAGTCCTTACCCCAAGTGAAGGAGTTTAAGTATCTGGGGGTCTTGTTCACGAGTGAGGGGACTATAGAGCGGGAGATTGGCCGGAGAATCGGAGCGGCAGGAGCGGTTTTGAGGTCACTCTATCGCACTGTCGTGACGAAGAGAAAGCTGAGCCAGAAGGCGAAGCTCTCGATCTACCGGTCAATCTTTGTCCCGACCCTAACCTATGGTCATGAGGGATGGGTCATGACCGAAAGAACGAGATCCAGGATACAAGCGGCTGAAATGAGTTTCCTCAGGAGGGTGGCTGGCGTCTCCCTTAGAGATAAGGTGAGAAGTTCAGTCATCCGGGAGAGACTCAGAGTAGAGCCGCTGCTCCTTTGCGTCGAAAGGAGTCAGTTGAGGTGGTTCGGGCATCTGGTCAGGATGCCTGCTGGGCGCCTCCCTAGAGAGGTGTTCCAGGCATGTCCAACGGGGAGGAGGCCCCGGGGCAGACCAAGGACCAGGTGGCGTGATTACATTTACGCATTGGCCTTGGAACGTCTTGGGATCCCCAGGGCAGAGCTGGCGGATGTGGCCAGGGAAAGGGAAGTCTGGGGCTCTCTGCTGAAACTGTTGCCTCCGCGACCCGACCCCGGATAAGCGGATGAAGATGAAGATGAAGGCTCTGAATAATCTGATATCTAACCTGATATTTATTTACAGTACAGTCTTTACAATTAGTAGTATTACTAGAGTATTACTACAGTATTACTACAGTATTACTAGAGTTCCCATCAGTCGAGGTTCGGCAGATTAAAAGATGGTGGCTGTGCTGCTGCTCCAGTCTGTCACCGGCGTCTCACCATGGGAATCGGAAAACCACCCTGAGCATTTTACTTCCTCTTTCTGCGAACCAATCCCCCGAGAGCGAGCGAGCAGACACAAAGCGGGGGGGATTTTCATGTAATAACAAAGTAGTGAGCGACGGCGGCGGATTATTGCCAGATCTGAAAACATGTTGTTTAATTTGAAGTGCCTTCAGGTTCAGACGGGAGACGAACGGAGACAAAGGAAAGTTCAGAAAAACATTGTTTTCATTATTCATTTGTCATACATGTCAGGATTACTCATTTATTGTACATGCACCTCCACTATCATTTATTGATGAAACAGACGGGGGGGGCGGCGTGCAGGACTGGGCGGGGTCGAGGTCGTCCTGCTGTCTGGTTGGATCTTCTCTTCAGACCGACTCAGATGCTGAAATAATGTTTATCACGACCATCTGAAACGCAAGGACCTTTAACCTGGTCCACATTAGGGTTAGACCGATATACTGGGCCGATATTGGCCTTTTATCAATTATTGGATATCATGTCGTCCTCAGATATGATGGAGGTTCCTCCTGACTACAGATACTGCAAAAAACATTCTGGAAAACTCTGGAAAAAAACTCTGGAACAAACTCTGGAACAAACTCCGGAGAAACACTGAATACTTGGAATTCTTTGGCATGAAAATTGTCAAATTATTGGCACAACATATCAGCTATCTTCAATCTTTAAATATCTTCAGGAACCCACATCCACACTAGCCTTACTAACTCAACATCATATTACTCCCCACTATGAACCATTACTTTACACATTATGAAGCTAATTCAAAGAGTAAATAAGATGTTGTAGCAGTTATCTACTGGCTGCTGATAGAAGTTGGTTTTGGCTTTTGACTTATTGCAGAAAGTCAGAGAATAACTTGATTGACAGCAACATATCTTAAAGCTGTGATGACTTTCAGACGCCAATAGAAACAGTAGAAACCCACCCAACACTACCCTGACTCTTCCTCTTACCACTTGATCATTTGCTTCACTTATTTGTCTCATTTGTTTAATAAAAGTAGGTAGATAACTTATTGATCTTCTACCTCAGCACTGGTTCTGCTCTTATGCTTGTTTAGGAAGGAGATGCACTCATGGTTTCTGGTGACTAGTAGTTCTCTACCTACGCTGAATGCACTTCAACATAAGTCTTAAGTCGGTTTGGATAAAAGCGTCTGCTAAATGCCTGTAAAACATATGCAGGAATAAAAGTGTCGACTTGATCTGGTCTGGTCTTGAGGAATAAAAACTAAATGCAACATCACATTATACTCACATCACGTCAGCATGACAGTCAGATCAATTATTTTTTGTTTTTAATTAAATGCATTTCACACAATCTTTTCTGCACCAAGTGTCATAATTGTGATTTAAAAGTGTGTTGTGAAGGTCCTGAGAAAGAGCGTACAAAGAGTACATAACCCTTGATAATGAACCGTTCCCGGTCCGGTAAGCCCCCCTGTCAGCTCGGTGATTGGTGAGGAAGAAGAAAACATCGACTGGGTTTGATTCCCTTGGCGGCCATTTTCCGAAGCTGTTTTTCATGACAGACTCCTGCGTCGTGGTCGGAGGCTGTAATGTGACTCCACATGTTGAGCTGCTGTTTGTGATGGCGGCGTCTGACCACCGGAGGGCAGGACACATGGGCTCCGTCAACCACACTATGAATCACAGTCCCTTCACTGCACGGGAATCAGGCCTGGTGGCGTTGGTGCACAGACAGGAAGTGTCGCTACGATGATACAGGGCAACGCCAAGATAGGACTGAATGGAGGCTGTGTGTGTGTGTGTGTGTGTGTGTGTGTGTGTGTGTGTGTGTGGTGGGGATGTGGAGAAGTTAGAGAAGATGACATCACTAGAAAGGGTCAGTTAATTCCACTGCTGTTTTGAATTTTATAATTGAAATATCTCAAAATGACTTTGAGAACAAACCAGGACTGTCGGATTTTCAGAATCATCCAAGGAAATTATATTTATTTTTACCTCCATCAATTGACCCCAAAATCCTCCTTTCTCCTGTTAAACTGTCTACGAGGGAAACCGTCTTATTTATGGGTTCATATTATTCTAGGATTCAACCCATGTTGGCTTTTGAAGGCCGATAACCATACCGATATATTTAGACTAAAGGCCGATAACTATACCGATGTATTTAGACTGAAGGCCGATAACGTTACCTATATATTTAGACCGAAGGCCGATAACCATACCGATATATTTAGAGCAAAGGCCGATAACCATACCGATATATTTAGAGCGAAGGCCGATAACCATACCGATATATTTAGACTGAAGGCCGATAACGTTACCTATATATTTAGACCGAAGGTAGATAACCATACCGATATATTTAGACCGAAGGTAGATAACCATACCGATATATTTAGAGCGAAGGTAGATAACCATACCGATATATTTAGACCGAAGGTAGATAACATACCGATATATTTAGACCGAAGGTAGATAACCATACCGATATATTTAGACCGAAGGTAGATAACATACCGATATATTTAGAACGAAGGTAGATAACCATACCGATATATTTAGACCGAAGGTAGATAACATACCGATATATTTAGAGCGAAGGTAGATAACCATACCGATATATTTAGAGCGAAGGTAGATAACCATACCGATATATTTAGACCGAAGGTAGATAACCATACCGATATATTTAAACCGAAGGTAGATAACCATACCGATATATTTAGACCGAAGATCGATAACATACCGCTATATTTAGACCTATTCAATGGTAGTGAAACTCTGTGACATCACTGCCTTTAAATGAATAATTAATTGACAAAAAACATCATTCAATTAAATGAAAAACTAAAATGAGTAAAGAAAATCAAACCTCATATCAGGTTTTCCAGACTGTTTTTCTGTATTTGTGGTGAGGAGGAACCTCCATCACATCAGAGGAACACATGACTGATATCTGATATATCGGTCTAATCCGTCTCCACTCCATCAACCGGCGGTTCTCAACCTGTTCAGCTTGAGATAGATGTCCACTCACAACCCTGTTCAACGTGCAGGACGGCGACCTTTGACACCAAATGATGATTTTTATTTTCCTTTTTCTGCCTGTTTCATTGACCCGTTATTGGAAGATGCCTGGAGCTGTAAATATTGATTGTTTCATAAGACAAGGGCATTTATCACCAAGATTTGTATTTGTCTCCATCTTTGCTGCTGAGCTTCATGAGCTGCTGTAGGTTGAATCATACTGGGTTACATCAGCAAAACAGATTTAGATGAAAATGTTGCAGATTATTTCTTTAAACGTGATTAGTGAAATGTTCCCCGACAGAAATAAACAGTAAGGAACGATGAAAAACCTCCACTAGTCGGCGACAGCTTCAGTTCATATCATATAACATGTTGTGATGATAAACTCTGTGAATATCAGAGATGTGTTTTGTCAGATTCCATTAAGTCTTCTCGCCTCCCTCAGGGGATTTTGACCCCGGGTTGAGAACAGCCCTCCTCCTTCTCCGCCTCCCTCCCTGCTATTGGTTGTCACAGTGAATATTTAACCCTACGTTAGCGCCTGCGCCGCCGCGACCTAATTGCAAAAGAGGTGATTGGTGTCACCCAACCACGCCAGCGGCGCTGCTTTGATAACACTCCGGGTCGCTTGTAGACACCGGCTGACTAATTAACCCCTCTTGATTACGCCAATTAACCCCGACACATTAGGGCTAATCGCAGTGGCGTGACGAATATTCCTCTTGAGCATGAACTCTATATCAACGTGTCAATGACTCTCCTGCAGGCCGGCGGGGAGGCAACGTGTTGGGATCAGTGTTTAACATTAGCAGGAAGTGATGTAAAATTGCTCAATGATCAGAGCTGATTTCATGGTGCGTTGTTCCACTGCACCGCTGGACTCTCTCAACCTGCTGCACGCCACGCTGCGTTAACGCACACAGACCTGCGTCAACGTGCATCCTGGGTGATCGCAGTGGATTCAGATGCGGCAAAAACACATGAAGTCCTGGTGTAGAAGCACCCAGGATGCACTGAGGCTCCGATCAGCCAAACCATCTGACCTGTGGAGGCGATCAGAGACGCATTTGGCCTCAACGTGTTTCCACCCACGTAGACGAGCTGCAGAACCTGATGAACTAACCTGGAACCAACAGCTATACAAATAGTTGGAAGATGCTGCTCTCCTCTGTCTGTCCTGGAGCTGGTAGGAAGTCAGCGTCCTGCTCAAGGACACTTCAGCAGGTTGGGGGTTTGAACCTGCGTCTCTCTACCTGCTACACCTGAAAATGCAACGAAGAAAAACAGAGAAAGCAGATAAAAAAATAGACAACAATGTGTGCAGGCAGAGTAAACCTCCTCCGGGTTCCTCCGCCGCTCAGCCCGGCGCCATCAGAAGACGACGGTTAAGACAGTGCAAATCCTAATTTCACCCTTGGTTAGCAGTCAATTCCATCTGAATTCCAGTCAGTCTCCGAGATGAACTTACATTCAATTACTGAATAGGAGAGGACTCTGCGGAGGATTTCTGGGGCCATGCTCTGAATCTTAATTCCTCGTCAGACGGCTGGATGGGAATTGTTAGAACTGACCCCAAGTCTTGTAACACGGCGGCGAAATCCAGACATAAACCTCATAGATTCATTAGCGGTGACTTGACGCTGTCATTAAAAAAGCCAAACATTAAACAAGGATTACCTCCAACTTCACCAAGTCCCATTCCCACATCCACTCTCTGAGCCCCTCGATCCCACTTAACACTCTCTTATATAATTGCAATTAGTGGAGTGCGGCAGAAATGCCCTTCAACCGGCAACTCGCTATCAGTCAAGAGTTTCATTAAATGGAGATCAATGGAAGGTGAGCGCATGAATCCTAACAACCCGGAGTATGATGGAGGCAATAATCAAGGATGTGCTCAGGCTGAAGGAGCCTTCAGTCTGTATCACATACCAGTAATACCAGTAATACCAGTAATACCAGTACAATAGAACACTTCATTTATCTCCATCTTCGTCTCCCAGCCTCACTGTGGTGTTCTTCACTGTGGTGTTCCTCACCTGTCAATCAAACAGTGTGTCCAGTACTGTGACGTCTTTCTCCTTGGATCTTCTGTTGATGGAGTTTGAGTTCCTGTAGGTGGCGCTCTTTTCTTTGTCTGTTCAGCCATGGTGGCTATCGCTGCTCATGCTAACTACCCAGTTCTTCTTCTGTTGAAACGTAAAACGCATCACTTCCTGTCTCCTACCTGACACCGGGTGTTGAGAGCAGCAGATGGAGAAGCTTCATGATGGTTGAGGTTGATGATGTTGAGGTTGATGATGTTGAGGTCCAGAGATCAGAGAGAGGAGAGGACAGTCTCAGATTATTACTTTAAATATGATAAATCAATTCTGTGAAATCAGATAATCTGACAGAAATAAAGTAACAATTAGATAAACAGTAATTTGGTTTGATCTTCACCTGCAGGGAAATTAAATTGCAAAGCAGGAAGGAGGAAGGAGGAAGGAGGACGGAGGAAGGAGGAAGGAGAAAGGAAGACGGAGGAAGGAGGTAGGAGGGAGGAGGAAGGAGCTGAATGGTGAACAGAGAACCAGACGAGAGGTGGAGGAGATTCAGAGCGACAGGGGAAGGAGAGTATTACCTCCATCTGAACAAAACCCAAACCCATCTCTCTCTCTGTCTCCCTCAATCTGTGACACACACACACACACACACACACACACACACACACACACACACACACACACACACACACACACACACACACACACACACACCCTGGAGAAGGCAATCCAGAGGACAGAGACAAAGTAATGGAGAGATGAAAAGAGAAAGACTGATACCAGCGGTCGATGCTGAAGTCGATTGATCACATATTTATTGTAGAAGTGATCAATACTAGACTGGATGTCTGTGAAGGACTGATGAGACAAATATGAACAATATGTTTTATTACTAGTAGTAGTTGAAATATTAGTTATAATAGTAATAGTAGTAGTAGTAGTAGTTGTAATACTAATAGTAGTAGAAATATTAGTTATAACAGTAATAGTATTAGTATTAGTATTAGTAGTAATAGTAATACTAATAGTAATAGTAATAGTAAAATAGTAATACTAATAGTAGTAGTAGTACTAATAGTAATAGTAATAGTAATAATAATACTAATAGTAGTAGTAGTACTAATAGTAATAGTAATAGCAATAATAATACTAATAGTAATAGTAATAATAATACTAATAGTAGTAGTACTAATAGTAATAGTAATAGTAATAATAATACTAATAATAGTAGTACTAATAGTAAAAGTAATAGTAGTAGTAATACTAATAGTAATAGTAGTATAATATTAATAGTAATACTAATAGTAATAGTAATAGTAATAGTAGTAGTACTAGTAGTAGTAGTAATAATAGTAATAGTAGTAGTACTAGTAGTATTCTGGGTTTCAGTGGAGAGGTTTTGTGTCTCTTGCTCTAAATTCTTGACAAGAATAAAATTCCTGTGGAAACTCAGAATACTGAAAACGATCCGATCATCATGATCGTCCATCACAGCTTCAGCATCATCAGTAACATGTGGAGATCCCATAAGATACAGCATCGTTCTAGATGTTCTCCTGGTCTCAGACCAGTTAGTAAGTTGGAATAAGATCAGAATATTTCTGTCAGCAAAACTAGAATCAAATTCTGGGGAAACCTTGAATGCTTTTTGAATTTTTTACCGTGAAAATCTGGAGATTTTGGCTTCAGTCCAACAGATATCAGCCTTCAGGAAGCGGCCGAGCGCTACCAGCCAGCCGGCGGAGCTGGGAGCAGACAGCCGACTGAAACAGGAACAATGAGAGCTGGCTGGTTGTGGGTTCATATTCATGGGCCGGAGGAAGGCAGATGCGGCTGACATCTGGGTGATGTCAGTGTGTTGTCAACACATTGTTAGCACCGCAAATGTGCAAACAGATTAACAGCCCGGCGAGCGACGGCACAACTCCCTCCCAGGGTAAGAAAACCAGTCTCACCTCGCTGAGAGAGAGACAGGTTGCTGTTGTTGTGGAGAACTGGCGTGATGATGTGGACCGTCTCCAAGGCTGCACCGCTTCAGATGCACGGGACGTAGCGCACGCTAACCGGAGTCAGCCTGCCCAGCTTTTATCTGCAGAGGAGTTGAGCACCTTGTCAGGCCTGACAGAAATCTCAATGATGTCAATTCATAGGAAGTCGTAACAAGTAAAGCAGCGGGAGGACTGGGAAGCGTCTTTTATTCTGAAAATATAATTCATTTTTCCCATGAGAAGGAGCTTCAGTGATCCCTGTTGCAGCAGTTTAACACGTATGCAACATGCAGCTGACAGTTTCCACACTAGAATGTGTTAAGCAGAAATAAGGACATGACGGTATGAAGAGAACAGGTTGTGAATCTACTGAAGATACAACATGTGCATCATTTTGTTTCTAGGCGAGGTGATGTATATTTTAGTTTACCTTTTCTTTTAGCACCACGTCACTGGATGAGGCTTTCAGTGAGCGTTGCATGTAAGGGGTTAAAATGTTAAAGAAGTTATATTTCTGTATGTGTATTGTTTCCTGAGAGCGGATTGGCCGGTTAATTAAAGTGGAACCGGAGGAGAGCGTCAGAGATGGAAGACTGTAATCCTTTATTTGACAAAAGGACTTCTGAACAGAGTGGCCTTTAATACAGACGCGCTATATTATCTTCATTAATCATTGAGCCCAATACTCCACGGGCGATATCCAATCGATTGTGATTAAATTGGAACATTATATAGCCGCGGGGCCCGGACTCCTCCGCCAGCCTGTTGTCAATCATCTTCAGATAGCGGCGTAATGATATCGCCCTTCATCAAGGTTTCACCGGCTGGCTGCTGTGTCAACATGTAGCGCTGGTAACTGCTATTCTCACCAACAACACGTGTTACTACACACGCTGTTTTCAGGATAACGCTCCTATTTATTTATCTGAAAGGAAAACTGAAATACTTTAACAATAATTAACACTTTAAATCAGCTATTGGTTCGTTGTGTTCCTGGTCCGTCTAGTTGTCTGGTTGTTCTTCCTCCAGTCGTAGACGACGTGACGTCACCTTGAGATGTTTCCAGTTTGACATCAGAAAATGTTTCATGATCTAAAACATCAACGGTAACCGTCAGGTTTTGGTGTCAGCCAATCAGAATCAAAGAGCAAGGGCTTCTTTCTAGACTGACGATCAACAATCATACAGGAGAAATCCATCAGAGGAGAGAGAGACCAATTTCTACACCGACAGGAGATAGACCAGAATGCAATGCAGTAGCCAGGATAGACCAGAATGCAATGCAGTGCCGAGATAGACCAGAATGCATTGCAGTCACAAGACAGTACTTTATATACCCATACCCCAACTTTTGATTAGAAGCACCAAGTTGATGTCCCTTCTCTTCTTGTCGAAAGGCATTCTGGGAAATGTAGGAAATCTCTAACTGAAGTAGAAGTAGATGAGGAAAAAACTACAACACTTGAACATCATGAGATCTGACAGGAAGTGGATCTGAGGGTCTTTTCCTTTAAGCATTACGTTAATGTGCGTTAGAGCCCCTTTAATCTGACAGCACGAGTTCAGACATGAACACTCAACACAGTAGATCATCAGAGCGGTTTAACACCAGACCAGCCTCTCGACCCGATTCAGACTCCAGAGGCATCAGGCCACTGCAGCTTTATGAGTAACTGTTATGAAACCACGAGGTGTAAAATCCAGAGCTAACTATCAAAATGATCTAAATGAACAGCAGGAGGAGAGCGGGAGGCGTTCACAGACTCCTGGATGTTTTCGCAATTTCCTGGTGGCAGAAAGAGATCAGCGGTAACGGGTTACTTAACGGCTTCATCATAACCCTTAGTTAGAGGTTTCTGTTTTCATCCAGTTGTCATCAAAGGAAACATCTACAGGTGAGGTGAACCTGTAGGATGAATCCATGCTGATATCTGTTGTATACCGTAAAGTGATGATGATGATCATCATCAAATGATCATCCTGACTGATCTATGTAAGACCAAGCCGATCTAGACTCCAGGATGTCAAAATAAAAGTCCTTTCACGCATTGCT
The DNA here is from genome assembly GCA_034670405.1 of Hoplostethus atlanticus. Classification (NCBI taxonomy): domain Eukaryota; kingdom Metazoa; phylum Chordata; class Actinopteri; order Trachichthyiformes; family Trachichthyidae; genus Hoplostethus; species Hoplostethus atlanticus. The sequence continues at coordinate 1,407,524 of JAXDDX010000053.1, read as the reverse complement.
GAGGTTCAGACCTTGAAGCACCAGAGTGGAAGGTCACCGGCTAGTTTTTGAGGAAGTAGATTTCTCAGCGGGACTCGGCTGGTGGGATCTGGGATCGGGGGGTAAGCCCAGCGTTTCCTTGACACCCACATTGAACCGTGCGCTGAGGGCTAGGCTCGGCCCGGCGGACAATGCAGAGCAGTGTGCTAACTAGCTCGGAGGAGCCTGCGTGGGCTAGCGTGGATATTAGCCAGACCATCCCTCTATTCCCACCAGCTGACAAGAAGGAAAAGGACATTCCGGGCCGCTCCCTGCGTTTGGCAGATAGCGCTTTGTCTGTGTTGGAGGCGAGCCGCGCTCCCGTCCCACTCCGGGTTTTAATTCAAATGTAAAGCAAACAGTCGCACACAAAGAGCCGCTGTGACCTCACACACACACACACACACACACACACACACACACTCTCTCTCACATACAAAAGAATAAAGTTACCAACGTGTAATCCTTTATTCTGACTTCAATTCCTCCGGTTGGAAATGAATACGTTTCAGTTGGCCGAGGCTCGCCTCGTCTAATTCTCTGCCTGTCTAATCAGTGAAGACTTGGCCTCCCTGCAGCCCGCCTCTCCACCGCTCCGTCGTAATCACCTCCTTACAGCAGGCTACTTCACTTTCAGAGCCGCCGTGTTGTTTGTACTGTAAAACATTACTTTAGCACTGGCATCTCTCAGGGTGACTGCTGTCCAAGTTTCTGGCTCCGCAGAGAAAACTGGAGAGCGATTGGGCTGCGCTGGAACCCAGGTCCTCTTCCAGGCCCTTTAAAGCTGCTAGTTGAGAAGAAGTAAAACCGCCTCGCCGCTGCTTCTCTATCAGCGACAACGACGTGAGAACACTGAGGCGTTGCCAGGTTGGAGATGTGCTCCGGAAAGAAGAGCGCTCTGCGCAACTTCTCCAAAACTGTGCAGTGATTTAACTCAACGTAGTCAATTACAACACCAACACGCGAGCGATCGGAAACCTGCATCGCTTCATGTCACGATGAATATGTATGCAAGGTTTATTTTTCCCGGAAATGATTTTTTTCTGAATTCCAGTCGCCGATTCCCGGCGTCTCTTTGTCTGCAGCCTCGTATAACGACGCTGATGTCTTCACGTCTCCCGCAGCATAATTATCTCCTCGTGCTCGTCTTCATTTTGAAATGTATATGTTGGCAACGAGAGCTTCGGCGCCGGCGAAATGAGCAATGGAGTGACAATTGTTCATTTTAATTGTGGAAACACGTATGAAGACTTTAAGAAACGGCTCCTCCGCCAGATGTGATGCGGCGAGCAGGGGCAATTTGCATTTCATTTGGCGCTGTCGACAAATTCCTCAAGCCGGCGCAGCATTGAGATGCAGCGAGGAAAAAACTGTTACCGACAACTTTTACGAGTGGTAGGTATTTTTTGGTGGTGTGTGTGTGTGTGTGTGTGTCGGGGGGGGTGGTAGGGAAGGTAGGAGAGGCATGGAAATGGCTCCTCCTATAGCAATTAGCCGCAGAGCTTGTAATATGGCAGAATCACTCTTACTAAGTGATTTCCTCACTGTCAAACGAGCCAAATTAATTTGAGTGATACTTTTCATTTAGTTAGCATCAAAACAGCCCTTCCACTCGCGCTCCATATGGGCATCTGATGCAAGGTACGCCATTAAACCGCCGGCCAGATGTTCCCCGCAACCCGCCATTATCAATGCAAATTTATTCATTAAACAATTTAATTGTGTGAATGATTGACAGGCGGCCGCGTTATGATGCTGGAATGTTAGGAAGCTAATAATATGTTAGTCTTATTAACTCCCTGTGTAAGCAATATGGGTGTCAACATTTATGTGGATTAACCCCTTCTAATGTTGCTCGATGAGCCCATCGGTTCCACCCACTACACACACACACACACACACACACACACACACACACACACACACACACACACACACACACCCACACACACACACACACACACACACACACACACACACACATACACACAGTGCCAGATAAAGGGAAGGTGGTTTGATATGAGACTCAGGCAGCAGATGAATATCTGTTCTACATGACAATAGACGAGTCGCCGGGCGGCCCGCCCCGACGCTCAGCGCTCGGCTGGCCCACCTCGCGCCCTTCACAGGGACGGAGCATCTGGGACGTCACAATGGTACCAATGGGGGGGGGGGGCTTTTCAATTCAGGGGAGCTGGGTAGAGATCAAACACACACACACACACACACACACACACACACACACACACACACACACACATTCAGAAATAGAAATCCCTATCACTCATGGTGTCAGGTTACATAAACAGCCTCTTTGTTAAAGAGGAACTTTGATGTTCCTCTATTTCTATGAATATGATCAAAGATGTTTCATGACTTTCAGTTACATTTAAAGTTATCGTATTTTCAAAAACCTTCCCTTTTTTCAGACCAACTCCATAACAACTGGACTTGGTCCTGATTGGCTGCCTCACTAAAGACTCCAATCAGGTCAGTCTGCAGCATCTGAACTGAAAGCCTCCAATCAGCAGGTTGACCTCATCTGAATTAGAGGAGCTGGTGCTGTCGGCCAATCAGGGCCCAGCATTGTGATGACTTCAGTTTAACTTTTAACTACATTTATTTGCAAAACATCATGAAGAGCATTATTCTGCTCCGGAGGCGGAGTTCATCTGAAAACCAGATCCAGAGTCAGATTAGTACAGATCTCATGCAGGGAGCTTCAAATCAAGGCCTGGCAGATTGACGGGGCGAGGTAACGTGTCATTGACCTCCTCGCTACGACAAGCTAACATCCATCATTCACCGGTCTGAGCGCGCTCCGTCTGATCAGAATGGATGAACATGACACCGGCGCTCGGCAGCGCTCGGTGCCTGGCAGTCCAAGGCTGCCTACTTACCGATGCTGCCGGGAGACCCCGCTCACACGCCTTGTCTTATTAATAGAGTTTTGACAGGCGCTCCCAGGACGCCTAACCCAGCCGCCTGGAGGACCCCATTACCTCCTGCGTCAGGATGTTGTTTTAGCTCCTTAAGTGTTCCCGATTTGTTTTGCTCAGCCACCCTCTGTGTGAGTTATGAGGCCAGAGAGGAAGTAGTAAGCATGCAATACAGGAAGTAGAGTTTCCGTTCTCAGGTTCTCACTGTAGGCTCCATTTATGAGATTATACAAATAAACCCATATGTAACTAGAACCAATAACCAATAATGTTCACATGTGATTTAATTGATTAATAAAACAAACGATCCCTTAATAACCACATATAAAATATATATATAATAGAGGAAGAAGAAGAACCTGAATGGTTTATATCATATGTTACATTATGTTGGTTCATTCATACTAATAATTTAAAACTCTACTGTATATTTGAAGTATTTCTCGACAATCTTCTATTCAATATTTTACTGATTTATCCATCAACAGACTTTCACCAAAAACAAATCCTTGCTTGTCATGAGCTCATTGGGAGAGCATGATGGTTGATAATATATATAATAATATAATATAATATAATATACATAATATAATAATATATGATATGATATAATAACATAATTTATATATAATATAATAATATAATATATATGATATAATAAACACAGTTTGATAAAATAATAAAAGTGGGTTGTTCAGCTGCTTATTAACAACATGACATTAAGAAATGTTTCTCTCTAATCCCTCTGATGGGATTATAATCTGCTGGTTCTTCCAGTATTATATTATTATTATATCACGCTCCCGGCCCGGCCCGCTGGCGTGCTGATGTCATGGTTTCCTGAAAGTGATCCCATGATGCCGCGGGTTCATTTGACTCCGCGTTTCTCCCAGAGGTCGGGCTGCCAACGGGCCGTGGAGGGTCATGGGTTTTTATGGACCCCCGGGACGGGCCCCGTAAGGCCGGCCCCCGGACCGCCGCTGGCCTCCCGAACAGGAAGTCCTGCCTGGAAAAGGTCACGCACAGCCAGGCACCGATCCGCTTGATTGGCTGAGGAAGCAGCAGGTGATGGCGGCTGATGAAGCCTCACTCCTCTGGACTGTACCGTCACAGTAGAAGAAGTCGTGGTACTTTACTGAAGTATTACTGAAGTATTACTGAAGTAGAATTAAAACTACTGGTGTAGAAATCTACTTTGAAAGAAAAAAGTAGATAATTTAAAATGTAATCAGAGTAAAAGTTACTTTCATACAAAAGAGAACATTGTGGCTTATTATTATTATTATTATTTTTTTGTCATTTCCATCTTTATTTGATAGTTGACACAAAGAGAGAGACAGGAAAGAGAGAGAGACAGGAAAGAGAGAGACATGAAAGAGAGAGACAGGAAAGAGAGAGAGACAGGAAAGAGAGAGACATGAAAGAGAGAGAGACAGGAAAGAGAGAGAGACAGGAAAGAGAGAGAGACAGGAAAGAGAGAGACATGAAAGAGAGAGAGACAGGAAAGAGAGAGACATGAAAGAGAGAGAGAGACAGGAAAGAGAGAGAGACAGGAAAGAGAGAGACATGAAAGAGAGAGAGACAGGAAAGAGAGAGAGACAGGAAAGAGAGAGACATGAAAGAGAGAGAGACAGGAAAGAGAGAGAGACAGGAAAGAGAGAGAGACATGCAACAGGCCCAGGAGATTCGACCCAGGACGTCCCAGACTGGATGGAGGACAACAGCCTGACGTCTCCTGGACGATTAAACATTAAACAGTATTATCCTTTAAGTAAAAGTAAAATGAGGTTAAAACTCTTTGAGTCTGAACAGTTTGTTGTTTCTTTTTTCTATTTCTTAGTAATCCAATAAACCACCATGTAAACAAGCCAGTAGTGTGACAGTGTTCCAGTAGGGGGCGCTGCACCGGGGCGGTGAACCTTTAAACCACAGAGTAGCTTGTACATGAATGTTTTTATGGTCCAAATGTTCAGAAGATACATTATTTACATTATAGTAACAATGTTTCATCATCAGAGAGACTTCAGTTCTTTACAAGCAACAAGTAGTAAGGAGGTCAAAGGTCAGAGGTCACAGCAGCCTGACAATAGATATTCCTGTGACCCCGGGATGACCCTGGAGGAGAGAGGTGCTGGGAAAAGGAATAAAAGGAAGAGCTACTGGAGGAAGAGGAGTCCGGGGGTTTTTATGTCCTCTGTAGTTGAAACTAAAAAAATCATTTGTAACCGAACACTGAAGTTTCCATGTGGAAGACCAATTGTGACGAGCAACTGGGAATCCTGGAGAATAACCAGGATTCACACTAGTTAGAGCATCAGAGCGCCGGGTTCTCTGGGTATTTTCCTCCACAGCAACATGTCAGATGTGGCGGTAGCCCGGCTCATCCTCTCCTCTGATGGATCGGGCTCCTTTGTAACGCATGTTGGCCATAAAACCATAAAACCTTGATTTCATCTCCATCTGCTCGCCGTGTGATCCAGCCAGACAGCGGAGAGCTCCCCAGGATGGCGTTGACTCACATTTCTCCAAAAAGTTAAAGGTTGTTCGTCAGTATTTTAGACATGGAACGGTTTTCAGAGCAGTAAATACATGGCGCCCTGTGATGTGATGTTAATATCAATATGATCGTGTGTTGTATTATATATTGTGCCTGGTAGATTTCAGATTTACTGCTATTTGAAATGTTTTCACTATGTAGTGGAGGGTAAATAAATAAACCTTTAAATTTATATTTATATAATTATTATTATTATTTTTTTTTTAATTGGTTTATTATTTGTGATAGTGATTTGATATTGCCTCATGATGATCACTGACTAGAGGTCTGTATCTCACTGTACATGACTTATCATCCATTATCCACCCATTACAGTTTCTTCTTCTTCCTCTGCTGTAAATGTTTCATCTCCATCCATCCGGCTCATTCTAATCCTTCGTCTCTATTGATCTGGTGTTGATGCTCGGCAGCATGCAGCCATGCGGCGCCTTCCCAAAACAACAGTCCCTCTGTAGCGCGGCGGCGGTGCAGAGACGAACCTCCGAGTGGTTCTGTGCCAGCGGTCGACTTAATTCTGGACGGTCGTCCTTTATCTCTTAATAAGTGAGGCGAGGCGAGGCTCCCAGGGTCAGATGGAGGAGAGGACGGTTCCCCACCACCAGCTGCTCTGTGCTGGAGCCGCTAGGCCGGCCTCCCTGTTGGCTTTGTGGCTGCAGCGTTCCAGGCCAGCGCCTCCTCTCGCTTCAGGCCTTCTGGAAGAAATCCACATCTCTATGTATGCAAATCCACCCCGTGTCCGTCTGACTGTTCTCAGATCAGATTAATACGCAGCGTTTCTCACATGCCACATGTTGCAATATTTACCGTGCGCGCTCCAATCGACTGCTGTACATACGCAGCTCTGGACGCGATGGGGTTCATGTTGCCACGGACCGCTGCTCAACTTTGTTGTTGGCCTCACCGCCCGAGGCCACGCGCTGCAACAAAGACGGAGATAGTCAAGACGGTTGAGGGGGGCTCTATCCCGGGAGTCCTTGGGGAGGCTGAGCGCAAGGATACCCAACATCTCCAGCAGTGTTTGTGTGTTTGGTTCGCGGCCTTGGCTGTGGAAATCATTACACCTTCAAGGGCATCACCTGAGAGGAGGAGGCCTCGGAGAAGAGCTGCTCCGCTCGGGATGGTCGGCTGCAGGGGAAACGCTCTGCATTTGTTTAACATGGAATAGATTTGGTTGCTTACATGTTGCTGCTGCGTTGCCTGTGTTTCATTATTGAAGACGAGACCGCCAAACATGAACCTGCAAACTCCCTGCGCCTTTCTGTCCAGAATCAAAGCACAGCGCCCCCTTCAGGCCCGTCTCACTGTTCGTTACATGAGAGCTAACAGGACGATGCGACCAGACGGGATCCAACAGGATCACATTGATCAATAAAGATCATCTGGAGTCATCGATCAGTTAATATCAGCAAGACCTCTGACTGAAACTAACTAACACATAAAGAACTTAATGAACATGAAAATACCCCAGATACAGGCGGGTAGGGGTATTTAATGATAGGGTACAAGAGGGTAGGGGTATTTAATGATAGGGTACAAGAGGGTAGGGCAATTTAATGATAGGGTACAAGAGGGTAGGGGTATTTAATGATAGGGTACAAGAGGGTAGGGGTATTTAATGATAGGGTACAAGAGGGTAGGGGTATTTAATGATGGGTAAAGGAGGGTAGGGGTATTTAATGATAGGGTACAAGAGGGTAGGGATATTTAATGATAGGGTACAAGAGGGTAGGGCAATTTAATGATAGGGTACAAGAGGGTAGGGTTATTTAATGATAGGGTACAAGAGGGTAGGGGTATTTAATGATGGGTAAAGGAGGGTAGGGGTATTTAATGATAGGGTAAAAGAGGGTAGTGATATTTAATGATAGGGTACAAGAGGGTAGGGATATTTAATGATAGGGTACAGGAGGGTAGGGGTATTTAATGATAGGGTACAAGAGGGTAGGGATATTTAATGATAGGGTACAGGAGGGTAGGGGTATTTAATGATAGGGTACAGGAGGGTAGGGGTATTTAATGATAGGGTACAAGAGGGTAGGGGTATTTAATGATAGGGTACAAGAGGGTAGGGGTATTTAATGATAGGGTACAAGAGGGTAGGGGTATTTAGAAGAGGTACAGGAAGGTAGGGCTATTAAAAGACAGGAGGTATGGCACGGTGATGGCAGGAAGCAGCAGTGCATCCTGGGAGTTGTAGTTTGGGACTCCGGCCAGCACCCACAGCTTCGGTGACGCCCGCTAATCGACTCGGGTCGCCTCCAAATCCACCAACAAAGAAGCCCGAGGGAGGGGCGGCGCTCCTCGCTCAGAGTGACGACTTGGACTCAACGCTCCGTTCAAACAAAGACGGATTGAGACGAGTCCGTCAAGAAAAACAAGGCATCGGTACTTTCTCCGGGCTGGGAGATAGCTGTCAGGTTCAGATGGAGGAACGACGTGGGAATAAAGAACAACAGCAGAATTCTGTCCTGGAAATGAGCATCTTGAAATCCTTATTATTCAGCCAACAATTAAGCCAAGCCCTGGAGCGCCTTCGAGGTCAAACCCAGTTTTTTCACATGGGTTAAAAAAAAGAGCGATTCTGGCGCCGGCTCTGAAGCGGTGGGCTGATCTGAATGCAAACAGATCCGCTGACAAAGAGCGTTGTGTGAGAGAAGAGGATTTTTGGAAACTTGTACTTCAGCGAGTGATTGAGAGTGGGTGTGCCACTGCTGGGTCAAGCCTCGGAGGCAAGGCTCGAAGGCATCTAGGAGTGTGTGTGTGTGTGTGTGTGTGTGTGTGAGTGTGTGTGAGTGTGTGTGTGTGTGAGTGTGTGTGAGTGTGTGTGAGTGTGTGATGACCTAAGGCATGGTCGGCCCCGGGGAAGGGTTTTGGAGAGGGAGGGTTGTAGAAGGGGCCAACGTAGCCACAGGCCTCGATAGGAAATCTGCAGCCCAGTGAACCATTTAACATCACTAACATCGGCGAAGCTCTCGAGTCGTTTGAGTTTTAACGTTGTTTTTTCCACATTTTGCCGAAGCGCCACTCTGCGTTTCAGTCCTGCAGAAACCCCCTTCATTCATTTATCCATGTCACCCTGCCTAGAAGAGCTGCTAACCCTCCAAGAATTTCCCATTATGCTCTAAATGTTTCAGAGGCTTTTCACCCTGATGAGAAGAAAAAATAAAATAAAAATGAATAATTGGAATTTTTGGCATAAAAATGGTCAAATTTCAATGTATTGAATATTAATAGTGAGGAAATAAAGGTCTCGGCCTTCAGAAACATGTCAGTCAAACCAGCTACAGTACAGCCACTGTGTTTATTCTGCTTCTATCCTGCAGACAATTCTTTATTAATATTAATATTATACAGTAGAAACTAAATGAGTATTTTAAAACAAACTATTAATTACCATTGTTGTAACTTAACGTCCAAAAAGAGCAAATCTCTCCAGTTTCTCTCGCTGAGGGATCAAAGTGCACACGGAACAAAGTAGGACTTTTCTAACATGAGTGGGAGTCCGTCGCTCCGCCGTCCTCACACTGTAAATATTCATTGTTTCACTGCGTAATTTTGCAAAAAAAACAAAAAACATACCATTCACAAATGGAACTGATTTCATAATGTATGCACTAAAACATAACCTTTTGAAGAAAAGTCAATAAGGCGAGAACGAGCTTCTTACTACTGTACATGCTGGAGGTCTTTCTCTCCCGGAGCATTTTATCATTCTGCACTAAAACTACATCGTGAACCTTTTCAGGCTTTCAGATAAAATCTTCCTCTCTGAAAAAGAAACTACAAGATGCGGCTTCAGAATAAATGTTGTTACCGGTGAAAAACAGCATGTCGGCTATCAGGCCCCATTAGAGCCGAGAGCAAACAGGAGCAGCAGAACAACAGGAGGGTGAAGCAGCAGTCGGATCAAACATCCATTCCTGGTGGACAAGTGGGAGCCGACAGCAGCGCTCACACTCCATTTCCCCAGCGGCCGGCCTCAGATTATCCAACGGTAAACAGAAATGCTCTGCTAGCTGTTTTCCCTCCCTCCCTCCCTCCCTCCCCTCCCTCCCCCGTCCGTTTGCTCTCTTCTTTTCTGATACGCATTATTACACTGACACCTGTGCGTAACATGTGGAACTTAATGTCTTTTCATTTGCCATTTGTTTCCTCCTAAACAAGGTGCAGGGCCTGGGTGGGTTCGCCCGCTGGGACCGGCGCCGGGGGATCGCCAGCTGGAGATTTACAGACTGGCAAAAATATGCCTGTAACCCCCCCCGCCCCTCCACCACACACACACACACACACACACACACACACACACACACACACACACACACCCCAGCAGTGATTGCTTCAGTATGAATCTGAATCTTTATTTTGTCTGTGCAGCTTTTCACAGTTTTCTTAACGTGACAGGTTCACATGTTGGTGGCAGAAAAATTAAGATTAAGATTTTTGTCGTTTTTGCCAAAAAAAAAGTGACACCTCCTCTTACGAAATGACTGACAGCCCAACATTAAACCAAATGATGCTTTTGACTAAATGAGACACTTTTACAGATATTGAATGATGAACTTCAGGTAATGATTTTATAGTATTTAGGAAAGAAACCTCATATATTCTGTTACCAGTTCCTCTAAAGGATCATTTGAAAATGAATTTGTTGCTGGGAAACATTTCACAGGTTTTACAGGGAGGCAAATAAAACGTAAGAAATGAAGCTGTCACCTTATAAAGAGTCATTAAACGTGTCAATTCATCTCCACATTTTCCAACCTTGTTGTGGTTGAAGTCGGGGGGGTGGGGCGGGGGGTGTTGTCAGCCCAGAGCTTCAGTCAACCAACTTAATAATTCTGTCAAATTTCCATGTGAATTGTTCATCAAGCCTGCCAGTCAGATGCACTAAGAGCTCCTCCAGAGAGGGATTACTTCTCTGTTTGCTAAAAAATATCAACCGTCTCTTAATGAGACAGGAATGAAACAAACACAGTCGGTGAAATGAAGGCGGATTAAAAGACCAAATTTCCAGAGCGCTGAACCGATATCAGAGAGATCCCATCAGCCTTGTGTATATCGGAGGGGATTTATTTAAGCATTTTATTTGCAGTAATGAAGTCTTTACGAGTGCAGTGCATGAAACACCTGCACATTTTTTGGGCTCTTAGTGCACATTATTAAACACTCTTAAAACTATTACTGAATTTAATTTCCGTGAGTTTATAGTTAATTCACTTTTCAGTTTTCCGCCTTTTTCACATTAAATTTAAGTGAGTTTCGGGGTCAAAGGTTAATAAGGAGCTGTAGCTTTTTACCTGTTCCATATTGCATGAAGTGCATGATTAGTCTACAGTACTGCAGTCTGTTAAAAGAGGCATTATTAAGTCGCTGCCACTCCTTATGACCGCAGCCTGTTACAGTTACAGAACAAGTTCATTCTACATAGAAAGACTTCCAAAACGCTCAGTCAGTATTTCTAAAAACACACATGATTCACATCAATTTCATAAAACTCATAATATTCTTTACTTTCACTCTACAGCTGGACTAGTCCTACCCACAGTCCTGTTTGAACTGGATTACATCACATTGAGTGAATAAATCGACATTTGTGCCATTTGTAAACGATAAAAGCTCTTTGGGATTTTCGTCTTACAGCTCAGATCCCGGACCTGACGTCCTGTTGTGTATTAACCCTGTTACCCTGGTATGTTACCTATTTATTACCGTGACCGTGAGAGAGAGAAAACCTTTCGCCAACAGTATTTTACTCACGGCAACAAAAATGTTTTTTTCTCTTTGCAGACTCTGCAGATTCGTACTGGATTAAAACAACATTTGTAATAATTACAATTACAGTCACAATTACTTCAGTTGTTGCCTTTTCAAATGCTGGATATTTTACTTCAGAATGAAACTCTTTTACTAAAAGCCTTTATTAGCCTTATTCACACAGGACTAACATTACTAATATTACTTTTACTATTTTATTTATTTATTGTTAATTGTAGAGATTGTCTGTGATTTTAATCCGGTGTGAATCTGCCTGGTCTGTAACTTGTAAAGTAAAAATTACAGCACCAATCATCTCCTGTATCCTGGTGAAGATGAAACTCTGGTAATTATCATCCTGTACAAATTGTGCACAATTTATTTATTTTTATTTTTTATTTATTTATTTGATGTGCGGTTTCTCTCTGGAGGCATAGTGGAATCTGTAGAGGAAGGCTTTCAGTGTACATTTTTTGCTTTGCTAAATCAGGAAGTGATGAATTGAATTGTAAAATCTTGACCTCATATAATTGTACCTGGGACAACAATGATTTCTGTGGATTTCATTTCCCTGCGTGATGGAATTTTTGAGTTGCAGAGGTTGGGAGGTTGGGAGGTTGGAGGGTAGAGAGGTTGGGAGGTTGGGAGGTTGAGAGGTTGGGGGGTAGGGAGGTTGGGGGGTTGGGAGGTAGAGAGGTTGGGAGGTAGGGAGGTTGGGAGGTTGGGATGTAGAGAGGATGGGGGGTTGAGAGGTAGAGAAGTTGGGAGGTAGGGAGGTTGGGAGGTAGAGAGGTTGGGAGGTAGGGAGGTTGGGAGGTTGGGATGTAGAGAGATTGGGAGGTAGGGAGGTTGGGAGGTAGACAGGTTGGGAGGTAGAGAGGTTGGGAGGTAGGGAGGTTGGGAGGTTGGGAGGTAGAGAGGTTGGGAGGTTGGGAGGTAGGGAGGTTGGGAGGTTGGGAGGTAGAGAGGTTGGGAGGCTGAGAGGTTGGGAGGTTGGGAGGTTGGGAGGCTGAGAGGTTGGGAGGTAGACAGGTTGGGAGGTAGAGAGGTTGGGAAGTTGGGAGGTAGAGAGGTTGAGAGGTTGGGAGGTTGGGAGGTAGAGAGGTTGGGAGGTTGGGAGGTAGACAGGTTGGGAGGTAGGGAGGTTGGGAAGTTGGGAGGTAGAGAGGTTGGGAGGTAAAGAGGTTGGGAGGTAAAGAGGTTGGGATGTAGAGAGGTTGGGAGGTAAAGAGGTAGGGAGGTTGGGAGGTAAAGAGATTGGGATGTAGAGAGGTAGGGAGGTTGGGAGGTAAAGAGGTTGGGATGTAGAGAGGTTGGGAGGTAAAGAGGTTGGGATGTAGAGAGGTAGGGAGGTAGAGAGGTTGGGAGGTTGGGAGGTAAAGAGGTTGGGAGGTAGAGAGGTTGGGAGGTAAAGAGGTTGGGAGGTAGAGAGGTTGGGAGGTTGGGAGGTAAAGAGGTTGGGAGGTAGAGAGGTGATGCTGTTTGTTCTGACAGCTGGGAAACTTTTGGGCCTTTTGACTGCAAACAATGTTTCAACAACAAGCAGAATAACAGAATAACAGCATTACATAGTACTACAGAGTACTACATATTACTACATAGTACTACATATTACTAAATATTACTACATATTACTACATATTACTAAATATTACTACATATTACTAAATATTACTACATATTACTACATATTACTAAATATGACTACATATTACTACATATTACTAAATATTACTACATATTACTACATATTACTAAATATTACTACATATTACTAAATATTACTACATATTACTACATATTACTAAATATGACTACATATTACTAAATATTACTACATATTACTACATATTACTAAATATGACTACATATTACTACATATTACTAAATATTACTACATATTACTACATATTACTAAATATTACTACATATTACTAAATATTACTACATATTACTACATATTACTAAATATGACTACATATTACTAAATATTACTACATATTACTGTGTGAACAGCTTCAGCCTTCAATTGAGTTTGTCTCCAATGTTGCTGCGTTTCCTCTATTGACAAAACTTCATGTTTCTCCTTCACATGGAAACAAGAAACAGCAGATCAGCCCTTCAGCTTAACTAGAGAGAGACAGGGGGGAGAGAGAGAGAGAGAGAGAGAGAGAGAGAGAGAGAGAGAGAGAGAGAGAGAGAGAGACAGGGGGAGAGAGAGGGAATAACCCCGTAGACTAGATAACTGTCTAGATAAAAATGATAAACTCTGCGGCTCCAAACGCGACCCGCCGGGTTTCCCCTGGCGGTGATTTTAGCCGCAGGTTCAAATCCCACACATCTAACTGATGGCCTGTAGCCTGAGCTGTCTTCAGCCCCCAACACACACACACACACTAATGACCCCTCACTCCTCCCAGCATGCATTGGGTGGTGGTTTGGGGTGAGTGGGGGGTGTTTTATTTTTATTTATGGGGGCAGATAGAGAAGGCGGGGCGGACTGACATGTTTATTGTGGCCCTCGGATCAGGAGCCGCCAGGGGCCACAGGTGCAGAGTTTTACATGAGGGGAGATTTACAGTATGTCGACCAGGAGAGACAGACAGGCAGACAGGCAGGCAGGCAGGCAGGCAGACAGACAGAAAGGCAGGCAGGCAGGCAGACAGACAGAAAGGCAGGCAGGCAGGCAAGCAGGCAGAAAGGCAGGCAGACAGACAGAAAGGCAGGCAGGCAGACAGGCAGGCAGAAAGGCAGGCAGACAGACAGAAAGGCAGACAGGCAGGCAGACAGGGCCTGGTGAAGCGCCCTCTGCTGGCTAGAGATTAACTGGTGTCAGTGGAAGACAGGAAATGTGTTCTGGAATCAAACCAAGGGATTTACAAAAGCCAGATACACTCAGTTTGACCAGGACTTTTATTTTGGTAAAACAGCTTGTAGAAGTTCTCTACAGCAGCTTTCAGGCTTGGATCCCACGACTGACTGGGAAGAGATGGGTGGGAAAAGCGAATGAGACTGTTGATGTGCCCTTGAGCAAGACACTGAACCCCCAGCTCCTCTAGTGGCCACCAGTAGTTGATAGCACGTTAGTTAGCATTTGTTTGTTAGCATGTTTTAGATTTGATAACCTGAACACAACTGAGACCAACATGAGTTTTTGCGCCAGTTTCCACCTGCGGTTTCCGACCTCTGGAGGAATCACCGAACCAGCGTCAGCCGAGTCGGAGGGAAATATCAGGTGACCGAGGGTAATGTCAGTATCAGACCAACAGTAAAAGAACATCACCTGCTGATGTATTTATACAGCGATAGTTATGGCTTCCAGTCCTGGTGACACAGCACACTTCCTCACAGCGGAGCTTTACAGTACAGATGGAGCCACGCTGGAGATCCCTCTTTTTACTGCCTGTTTACTGCTGAGCTCCTGCTGCAGCGCTGCTCCTGCCCCAAGAGGAACTGTTTGGGAAGGTTCTGCTCTGGAGGTTACAACAAATGAACTGGCACCACTGAGTCATGTTGAAGAATGGACTGCCTGCAGCACTACTGCAGCATGGACGCATTAAGGATCGCAACTGTACGTGCTTGAAGGTTCTTAAAACGTTCTTCTAGTCCTGCTGGTTTGGAGCATCTCCTGCAGAGGGTTCTTTACAGCACCAAAAATGGTTCTACTGTGGTACACACCTAATGAACCATTGGTACCATTTGGCCATTTGGTACCATATAGCAGTGGTTCTCAAAGTGGGATCCAGGGAAGGTATACTCTCAACACTACACACACAAACAAGGTTCTAGATAGTACCACATAATGGATCTTTGGACTTAGCCGAACCCTTTTTGGTGCTATATGGTTTATTCTATATTGACCCTCAAATGGTTCTACATAGAACCGTCATGGTGCTGTCAATAACCCATAATCAGCAGCATGTAAGGAACTTTTTAATAATCACATTTGAAGAACCCTCGGTTTTCTGAGTGGTTCTATACAGAACTATAATGTGTAGAAAGTGTTTTTTAGATGCTGGTTTAGAACATTTTATTTCTTTTATTATTTCTTTATTTCTTTTCTTTGCAGCATCATAAAGGGTCCCTGTAGAACCATTGGAGCGGTGCTGTAGAGAACCATCCTCTGGTACAGCACGGATGCTACTGCACATGCTCTGTGTTTAGGAGGGCGTGGTGCAGGGGATTCTGGGTAAGTGTCATAGCTGGGCTGTGTTTCTGATCAGGCAGAGTGCGGGGCAGCCCGGGTCCTCGGGGTCCTCGGGGTCCTCGGGGTCCCGACGACTCATCACATCACTCAGCCTGAACTCTGGATGAACCTGAACCAGGATCAGTTCAGTTCATCTCTCCCTCCTTCTTCTCTTTCTTCCTTCTTTCTCCTCTTCCTCACTCCCTCTTTCTCTCTCCATCTCTCCCTCGTCTTCCTCTCTCTTCCCCTCTCTCACTCTCTTTCTATCCCTCTCTTCATTCCTCTCTCTCTTCCTCTCTATCTTTCTGTTCCTCTCTTCCTCCCTCCCTTGCTTGTTCTCCCCCTCCATGTTTCTGTCGTTTTCCTCTCTTCCTCCCTCTCCTGTCTCTCTGTCTGTCTGTCTGTCTGTCTCTCTCTGTCTCTCCTCTATCACTTCTTCTCTGCCTCCATCTTTAGTACTTTAATAAGAGCTGCTCACCTGCTGCCTGCATACACACACACACACACACACACACACACACACCCCACACACACACACACACACACACACACACACACACACACACACACACTCCACTGATCAGGTTTATTAGTAGAAATCTGATTTGTCTCCTTTAGTTCAGAAAATCATTTTCAGTTTCCTCACATTTTGTCTCCCTACACCCTCTCTCTCTCTCTCTCTCTCTCTCTCTCTCCCTCTTTCCATCTGCTCACCTTTCTAGTCTCTCCATCTTCATGTCTCCCCCCTCCTCTCTCTCTCTCTCTCTTCATGTCTCTCTGTCTCCTCTCTCTCCCCTCTCTCTCTCTCGCTCTCTCTCCCCCTCTCTCTCTCTCCCTGTCTCTCTCCCCGTCTCTCTCTCTCTCTCTCTCTGTCTCTCTCCCTCTCTCTCTCTCTTCATGTCTCTCCCCTCTCTCTCTCTCGCTCTCTCTCCCTGTCTCTCTCTCTCTCTCTCTCTCCCCCTCTCTCTCTCTCCCTGTCTCTCTCTCTCTCTCTCTCTCTCTGTCTCTCTCTCTCTCTCTCTCCCCCTCTCTCTCTCTCCCTGTCTCTCTCTCTCTCTCTCTCTCTCCCCGTCTCTCTCTCTCTCTCTCTCTGTCTCTCTCCCTCTCTCTCTCTCTCTCCCCCCCTCCCTCTCTCTCTCCCCTCACGGTTCAGTTCAGCTTCCCTGCTTTAAATAATAATAATGATTATGATGAAAATGGAAAAATTAATGAACAACATGAAGATAAAAGATAAAAGATAAAAGAATCCAGGAAATAAAATAAATAAAACTTCACCTCTCTCTCTCTCTCTCTCTCTCTCTCTCTCTCTCTCTCTCTCTCTCTCTCTCTCCATCTGCTCACCTTTATATTTTTTCCTCGTATCGACTATTTGTATTTCGCTCCTCTCTCCATCCTCCCTCCTTCTATATTCCTCTCCCTCTCTCTCTTTCTCTCTCCCTTTTATATTTTCCACCTCTCCTCCCTCCCTCCCTCCCTCCCTTCCTATCCGCTCACATTTATATTTTTTACATCGACGTTCACCGCCTCTCTATCTGTATTTCTGTTTTTCCCTCTCCCTCCCTCTCTCCCATCCATCCCTCCCTCCCTCTCTCTCTCTTCCTCCCCATCCCTCGCTCTTCACAAACATGCCTGCAACCATGCCCTTTCCCTCTTCAAACTAATTACCTCGGCTACCTTGTACCCGCCGCCCCGCGGGACTCCAACAACTGTCAGACCAGTATTATTTTTGAAATTTAAACAATCATCTTACGTGCGCTGCTGCTAAGATCCTGGCCTTTTCGGCAGCTTCGACCTTCAGTAATTAATACCCCAGGGCCCATTATTGGCAAAGCCTTTATCCTCTGGGCCAAGAAGCCTCTAACCCGCTAATTACGGCCAAGCAGCTAATCTTCCAGCCCGGCTGATTGACAGCTACACCTATTCTACTAATTGCCTGTTGCAGACAACACCTGGTGAACCGCAGCGCCGGGGGAGAGCGCCGAGCACCGGCAACGCCTAGGGGTCCTGGGGGAGGCTGAACAAGTGTGGGGAAGGTGTGTGTGTGGTGTGTGTTGGTTGTTTTGTGGGTGAGGAAGGTGTTTGGTGTGTGTGTGTGTGTGTGTGTACTTCTTTTGTGTGTGCAGGGACTTTTTTGACCGTGAATGTGTGTGTGTGTGTGTGTGTGTGTGTGTGTGTGTGTGTGTGTGTGTGTGCTCTCATCTGAGCCGAGGACAGTGTAAGGAGGCCAAACAAGTGTGTGTGTGGTGTATGTTGGGTAGTGGGGAAGGTGTGTGTGTGTGTGTGTGCACGGGTGTTATTTTTGGACTGTGTGTGTGTGTGTGTGTGTACCATGAGAGAACAGTGTTAGGAGGCTGAGCAGGTGTGTGTTGTGAAGGGTTTCTTCTTTACCGTGTGTGTGTGTGTGTGTGTGTGTGTGTGTGTGTGTTATGATCAGATGTGTGCTGATACCTCCACCCTCAACATCACCAGTATCAGCGTCAGTATCGGCCTTCGGGAGCCGATATCGCTCGACCCCGAGTCGCCACGCTCACAGAGACGTGGAGATCCCACAAAACATCCTCGGCATCTTTTTACTAGCAGCATAACTCCTGATGTCCTGCGTTTCTCAGACCTCCAAGTATTAATTATGTGAGAATATTTCTGTCACCGAACATGAAACTAATAATAAAACCAACACGCAGATGAATCGAACAGCTGAGGGAAATGTTTGCCGACCGCTTCCTCATAAAAAGGCAGCAAAGCGTCCAGTCGGCTTCCCTCCGCCACAGAAAACATATTAATCTCCCTCAGTTTTACCCGGCCAAATTAAACACAACGACTCCTCGTATGAGGAGGCGAGTCAATAACTCTGGTTCAGCTGAGCGTGGAGCTGCAGGGACCCGGCAGGAATCTGCTGCTTCGGGTTTCTGAGACGCATTTTTCTGTTTGGCAAAAAATTCACCTCCAGTGTGTTTCAGACTGAGGACACGGCGAAGACAGAATATGAGAATATAGACGATAGAAAATGTTTAAAGTGAATCTTCAGTGGAAATGCATGAAAGAAAAGTAGGAAAAAATATGCAGAATAACAGCAGGAATATGAAACGACTATAGACTGAAAAATGAAATCAAATATATTGTATATACTGCATGAGGATGTGAGCAGGAAGCTGCTCCAGGTCTCATTCATGACGACAGATCAGCCACATTAACAGAAACGTTCCTCAGAGTGAATCAAGTGAACCAACATGTCGGCTCGTCGTGATCTGGACCGAGAGACTCAGACCTGATCAAACCCGTTCATACTAAACAGGCTCTCTAACGGGTCTGGAGAATAAGTCTGAGTGATTTCCAACCGGTTGACAGCGGTAGACGGAGGAGGGAAGTGATGTCTGATAGCAGCCGAGGGGTTTGGGACTCGCTGTCAGTCCTTCGCCGTCTGACGGGCGGGCGGGGGGGAAAAGGCCAGAGCGCTGTGGAGCTCAGCGGGGGGGCGGGAGGCGTGTCGGCAGAGAAGAGGTCGCCTCCCGGTCTGAGGGGACGCCCGGCGCCACCGTGTTTTGCAAATGTAACCCGTCACCCCCGCGGCTCCTGACCTTCGCCTGGCAGCGCCCGGCGAGGCGGGGGGGGCGCCGGCGGATCAATTGATCTAAATAACATTATGATGTGATTACCATAACCCCGCCAGGCCGGACCACACGGCGAGACGCTCCGCCGAGCATCACACCGTCAGAAAATCCATCTGGACGGTTCGTCTGCTGCTGGGAGGCTCTGAGCTCAGCAGACCGACTTCAGCTGATCACTCACATGGATCCTCAACTCACCACAAAGAGACATTCAAGACTTAACCAGACCAGGTTAAAGACTAAAGACTAAGGTAACCAGGTTAAGCACTGAAGAGGTAAGGTAACCAGGTTAAGCACTGAAGCTAACCAGGTTAAAGACTAAAGACTAAGGTAACCAGGTTAAGCACTGAAGAGGTAAGGTAAGGTAACCAGGTTAAAGACTAAATGTGACCTGGTTAAACCTGGTTAAACACTGAAGCTAACTAGGTTAAAGGTTAAAGACTAAGGTAACCAGGTTAAACACTGAAGCTAACCAGGTTAAAGACTAAAGGTAACCAGGTTAAAGACTGAAGCTAACCAGGTTTTAGGTTAAAGACTAAAGCTAACCAGGTTAAAGGTTAAAGACTGAAGCTAACCAGGCTAATAACTGAAGAGGTAAGGTAAGGTAACCAGGTTAAAGACTAAATGTGACCTGGTTAAACACTGAAGATAACTAGGTTAAAGGTTAAAGACTAAAGGTAACCAGGTTAAAAAAGACTAAAGGTAACCAGGTTAAAGACTGAAGCTAACCAGGTTAAAGGTTAAAGGCTAAAGCTAACCAGGTTAAAGGTTAAAGACTGAAGCTAACCAGGTTAAAGGTTAAAGACTAAAGGTAACCAGGTTAAAGACTGAAGCTAACCAGGTTAAAGGTTAAAGGCTAAAGCTAACCAGGTTAAAGGTTAAAGACTGAAGCTAACCAGGTTAAAGGTTAAAGCTAACCAGGTTAAAGGTTAAAGACTGAAGCTAACCAGGCTAATAACTGAAGAGGTAAGGTAAGGTAACCAGGTTAAAGACTAAATGTGACCTGGTTAAACACTGAAGATAACTAGGTTAAAGGTTAAAGACTAAAGGTAACCAGGTTAAAAAAGACTAAAGGTAACCAGGTTAAAGACTGAAGCTAACCAGGTTAAAGACTAAAGCTAACCAGGTTAACCAGGTTAACAGGTTAAAGACTGAAGCTAACCAGGTTAAAGGTTAAAGGCTAAAGCTAACCAGGTTAACCAGGTTAAAGGTTAAAGACTGAAGCTAACCAGGTTAAAGGTTAAAGACCTCTGAGTCAGTTTCGTCTTTTAAATAACTTCTTAAAACTTTTATGATCTTTAGTTTTTAGAGTTTAATCTTCTTCTCTTGTTATTTACTTCCTGTTTTGTCTCTGGGACGATTTATCAGTTTTACCTCCTGTTCTGTTTCAGCACCTCGTCTGGAAGAGCGTTCAGTAATTAAAGATTATCTATGGTGTTTGGTTGGGATGAGACCTGCAGACTCACGGCTGATTATTACTTTTGTTTTTGAATGAAATATGGTCATCGTTACAGTACCGACACCGCCGGGCCGGGTACCGACACCACCGGGCCGGTAGTGACACCAACACCTGATCAACACCTGAAAAACTTGTATAAATACAAACCAGGTAGGAGAGGGTCGACATGGAATATACTGAACATATACTGAACATATACTGAACATATACTGAACATATACTGAACACCAGACGTGCAGCAGCTATTGTAATTGGCAGGTCCATTCATATAAAGGGTGTAAGTTGGATTTGGGACGTGTGGGGGGGGGGGGGGGGGACTATAATAGAGTATAATAAGTGATGCACATTTTGAATGATGCACATTTTGAATGATGAAATGTCTAATAATAATTAATAATAATAATTAATAATAACATATAAACTATAATCTAATCAAACCAAACCAGAGAGGGACACGCCCCCAGCTGACTCTTCTTCTGCACCTTCACCTGATTTTCACTGTTACAACTTTTGCTTCAGTCAGGAATATTTCAGCTAGCTGCGTCCGAGCCAGCGGGAGGAAACGTTTAGCCGCGTGCCAATGGAAACATCGTCAGGATGACGGCATCGCCGCCGCCACAGCTCAGAGGACCAAACAAGACCCTCGACGGCGACTTGACGCGTAAATACCGAGTCTGAGGGGGCTGATCAGGAACAGGCCGGTAACGTGAGATACAGTGAGACGACCAACCGGCGAGCCCAAAGACGCTCTGAGGCGAGAGCGCCGCCAACAACACGACCATCGCCAACGCCGGCTCTCTGACTTCAGATCCTGGCGTCCGTTCTTCCATTCGGCCTCGACCGTGACGCTCCGTCCCCCGACGTCTTTCTCTGGGAGGGTAAACGCTGTGTTTTTATTTTACAGTACCTCCGAAGCGACAGCGGGGGTTTCTGTGTTTAATGGCGCCAGCCAGGCTTGTGATGTGGGTTTGTGTGCTGGGATGGCGAGGAGGGTGCTGACCGCCGGGGCGGAGAGCAGAGCGGCGAGGCCCGAACCGCCAGCAGCTCATTTATCAACTTTCTTCTGCAGAGATGATTTATCTTCTCATTGGATAGGCACAGATGTCTTCAATGGGCTGGGGATGCCCAGGGGGCGCTGTTGGGCTGGATGCTGCTGGTGGGTCTTGGCAGCGAGGGTGTGTGTGTGTGCATGCATGTGTGTGTGTGTGTGCATGCATGCATGTGTGTGTGTGCGTGCATGCTAATGTGTGTCTGTGTGCATTTGTGTGTGTGTTTGTTTGTATCAATGCCTATGTACTGTATGTGTTTATGTGTACTGTGTGTGTTGCATGCGTGCACGTGTTCCCTTGTGTGTGCACGTTTCCATGTGTGTGTGTGTGTGACTATTTAGGGATCAAGTGACCAGTAGGTCCATGCCAGAAAAAGTGAACCCTTCCTCCTCCTCCTCCTCCTCCTCCTCCTCCTCCTCTGTTTCACAGGTGTTGGAGGTTTTGTCCTCCTCGGACCCCGGAGGCTCCATTTTCACAACCCATTTCCATCTCCAGCCGTCCTCCTGCCTCTGGCACCACGCTGGGCAGCCCCGGCCCTCAGCAGAGGGCCTTCTGGGGGCCTTCGGGGCCGACATGCCTGGTTCGCAGCAGTAAAAGAAGGAAATGGGGTGGAAAAGTAGTCGGAGGGGAACGGCAGCTCGGGCCGTAGCGTGACATCTGCGACCGTTCAGATCCGAACAGCGTTTCCACCCGGCGCTACCTACCGGCCCCCCAACGCAGATTTGGGCACTGAGACATCCGCTACGCCGAGAGAGGAAATCATTGGAGCTTGCGTCAGCCTCTGGGTTGAGCTCAATGTTTTGTTAAATGACACTCAAAGGTTCTTCAACGTCTTTCTTTCCCGCTTTGCTTTGTTTGTTTTCTTTACTGACCTTTGCGGGGGAATGTCTTTATCGCGCCCGGCGGTGTCAGGCCCGGCCTTCAGCTGCAGCGTGAAGCTCCGGTTCTGCCGAGGCGTCTTGGGAAGGCGAGCTCCCAGAGTCCTCTGGGCCGCAGCGATTTTAAACCTGATAGATTTTCTCAGTCAAATGCACCTCGGAGAGCTTCTGCTGCGAACAACACGCCGGCCTGCCAACGGAAACGCAGGAAAACACTTTAGACATTTTGTGAGGGAAGCGTTTTCTCGCGGCTCCTCGGGAGGCGTGGCTCGGTTTGTTTCCCCCCTAATAAGATATTCCCGTCATCGGGCTCGGCGAGGTCCGGGCTGGGAGACTTCGCTCGGCTTAATTGCGGAGCGAAGCTGCACAAGATGGGCTGCTTTATTATTCAGAAGCCAAATTAACACTATCAAACAGACTGGGGTTCCCGGGCTGCGAGCGGCGAACCGCTGCAGGGTCAACCACATGCAAACATTTGCATGTTCAGATGCTCTTTTAACACGGCATGAAAGGAAGAGAGGAATACTTCATCATGTTGTGTGCTGTAATATAATTGTGTCTCTGGTCGGGCGCAGAGTCTGTTTGAATTTAATTAGGAGGATACTTACAGACCAGACCTCCGACTAATGAAGCTCGTTTGTGTGGCTGTTGCTCAACTAACACCCCAATGATAAATGGGAGGCGTCACTTTAAAAGATGATAAATCGGACTCTGCCCCTCTGGACATCAAAAAAACATCGGGCTCCGCGGCGTCCGACCGGGGGAGTGTGAGCGCGGGATCATGGGTAAATGAGACCTGAGCGGCTCCCTGGTGGGCGGGAGAGGAGTGAGGCATCACAGGGGCCGAAAGGCACACACTGCTGAAATGTCAAGCCCCCATAGAGGGGCCCCCCTATCTGACGGAGCATCGCATAAAACACAAATAAGAAGTGGAGCTGCTGAGCACACACCGGCCTCCACGTAGCCACGCAAGCTAATGTCAATATGAAGCGCAGACTGAAGGCTTCTGCAAATAACGCTTCGGTGGCATTTTGTTTCATCTTTTCCTGTTCCATGTGACTGATCCTGACTCGTCGTGTTTGTCTGTTTGTCTTCGTTCTCCCTTGAAAAAAGAAATAAAATAAAAACATCATAACTGATTATCCTGAGCAGCATCGATGCTAATGTATAATAAAATACCTTCCAGGTGGAGAAATCGACTCGGACGAATCCATCGAGTGGCTCTTTAAGAGAAACGCTCTCCTCCTCCTCCACCTCCTCCTCCTCCTCCTCCTCCTCCTCCACCTCCTCCTCCACCTCCTCCTCCTCCACCTCCTCCTCCACAGCAGCATGTCCTCCTCGGTGCGTAATGACACCGAGCGAGGCTTAATGCACCTACCAAGACAGTGATTATCACCTCTGTAATCCTACAGTTCATTAGTCTCCCCCCTCTTAATAATTAAGTTGGAGGAGTGCCGGGGTCCGCGGAGACTCTCCTCCTCCTCGCTAATGCACACATTAACAATAAAGGCCCCGTCGGCCCTCAGAGGTGTGGGGGGCCGGAGACTCCCCAGGACGGAGCTTCACCCCGGCCGGCGCCGCCCGGGCCCCGGGAAGGTTGGGGCCTCGCTCCACTTCACTTGTTAGCAGCCGGTTTATGGGCTTTATCGATCAAATGTGTGGCGTGGGCCGGGAGGTTAACGAGCAGCGAGGTTGTTTGCTTAATTGAACTTTATGTTGCCAAAGGGGAATTGTTGGGAAAGTGCTTTTTAAACGGTCCCTAATGTTTACGGAGTTGCTCTGGCATGTGTGTAGCGGGGTGTGAAGCTGAAGCATGCACATTTACTCCCTCACACACACACACACACACACACACACACACAACACCGTGTCAATAGGTTACCGGTGATGGTTAACTGTCCTAACTGCAGACAAAGACGTTGAAAGGCTGCAGACGGAGAGCCGGCAGATCTGAGGTTGACAATCGAACCCGGTTAGAATAACAGTTGATTGCATAAACATGAAATTGATGTTTTGTGAACGCAGCCCCGTCGCGGAAACACAGGAAGACCGACGTTTCCCTCGGTAAGTTTCGCGTCTGGACCCCCAGGCAGCGCTGAGAACTGGAGGTGTAGGGAGCACGCACACACACACACACACACACACACACACACACACACACACACACACACACACACACCAGGACCACATTGAAATCTGTAAACATTATGAGAGGGCCGACTCCCCCTCGGAGGACTCAATGCTCTCATGCATAATGCAGGGGGAGAGTTTGACCGCTGGCCTGTAGCTGATTGGCCGTCTCGGGGTCAGGAATGGGGGATTGGCGGGTATGGGGCGGGGGGAGGGGGGAGGGGGGGAGGGGGGGTGTTGTGGGGGTTGAATCCTCCGTCTCTGACAGCCTGGTCAACTGACTACCTGGACTTCCCAAACCTCCCCAAACCCAACAGAGCATCACATCCCCCCTCCAGCTCCATCTGGATGAGGTGGGCAGCGTTCACCCCCCCACCCCCCCGGACCACACTGATCAATGGAAGGTGAGCTGAGCTGCTGCAGGATTATCTGAGGGGATCGGCAGCGAGTCGACGGTACTTTGTGTTCACCTCACTCTGCTTTGTGTCTTTGTTCGGTAGAGGAGTCTCAAACCAGCTGAACCCAGACCAGCACTAGATCAGAGGTTAACCCACGGTGCTGGTTGAGTGGATGAGTTAACCCTAACCCACCACCAGCCGGACCTCGGAGGGACGAACGTCTAGCACCCAGAAGTGAATAACCACATGATGGCGGCGAAGCGAAGCCGCATCACGACGACGAAACCTGATGAATCTTAATATTACACCATGACAGTTGCAGCGTGAGGACCAATCACATTCAGCCTGTTGGTCTTCCTGGTGTGTAATGTTAGCGGAGGTTAGCTAAAACACTGTAGCTCTGGTCAACTAATGTTAGCTAGCTAGAATAAAGCACAGATACAAGATTACGTTTTATATTATTATATTATATTTGGGTAAAATTAAATAAAGAAAGTGATAAAAACAGAATAGTTCTCCATAAAAAAACAATGTTAAACAAACTGGGACTTTGCTTGGATGCTTCCCAGAACACACAGCGGCCATGCTTGGTCGGCGTGAACACGTAAGTAGTTACTATGATGATGATCGTATCTGAACACGGTAAATCAACGGCGGCGGTTCAGCCGTGAGGATCTGATCGGCTGTGAACAGAGGAAAAGGTCTACATGTGTTCAAAGCGTCTATTAAAACCTTCATTGCCTCTTCAAGTCTTCTTGTCTTTCTTCCCACAATTTACTTTGAAAGCGTAGCGGCCCAGTCCAACCTTTTATTTTTTTTTCATTTTTAATGGAGACATGTGGCCATGATTTATTCAAATGACAAAGCTCTCCTCTCTCTCTTTTTCTTTCCTGAGGTATTCGTCATTGGGTGCTAATGTCAGATTACTTTACTAGCCATTCTGCTTTTGATAAATGACTGAGACAGGCAGTAAAAAATAGATCAAAACCGCTGGGATGAAGAAAAGGGGGGGAGGAAGGAGCAGAAAGGCCGTTAAATCATTTCCCTCCAACGCCCAACAGGGCTTGGAAAATGCCACCCATTATTCCACTGCCACGGCTAATCAAAGCACCGAGAGTGATTAGAGAGAGGAGACGGTGCCGCGGCGCTTTCCTCCTACCTTAACAAGCCATTATCACTCCAGCTGAACTAGCGGCGTGGCACGCTGGCTTACCGGGTGAAATATGGTGCACTTCACCGCCGCTCGCTACATCACAGGGCAGAACGCAGGGCGGCAAATTGTGTTATTAGCCCTTAAATATGTGATTAAGGGATTTCGTGGAGGAACTGGATGCAGGGTGATGCTGCATCACACAGAGCTTTTTGGAAACGAGTAGGAATTACACTTTATTAAAACTTAAGAATAAAAAAAAAAAAAATCTTAATATGTTTCAGATTTATTTGGCAAATTTGCATTTTGCACCAAGTCAGACGGGGGGGGTTCATGCCTTAATGCTGCAGAACCTCTCTGAAGAAATGCTAGCTGACATTCAGTGTTTCGATATTTCAGAAACACTGATGAGTCGTAACTCACAGTAACTGATGGTGAGCGCTACGCTCACGCCAGCTATCGTTTTCTAACAGTAGACATCAATTTGTTCAAATGGTGGAATGAAACTCCTGAAGGGTTCAGAGGAAGTGACTCGACGTGACACGTCCAACGCTCCGAGTTCATCATCACGTAAATATGTTGAGAAGAAAAACATGACTCAGTTACAATAAAGAGGAAGTAACTAATTACTTTTACTCACATTACTGTAATTGAGCATTTTTAGTTTGCTTGTACTTTAATTAAAAGTAAAAGTTACTGATTTAAAAAAATGAAGTACATTCATTTACTCTGATGTAAATTTGACACTGGATCTATTAGTATTACATCAGAAAGTTTTTAAATGAAAAGAATCAAGTCCTTTCAATGTCTGTTTTTAAAGTATCCTAGTAACTTAGCATGTACTCAGTACTGATTCCATTTTGAATGAACTGCCTCTTAGTTTTACTAAACTAGACTTTCCCACATTTTCACGTCCTTCAACTCATCGTGTGACCTGTATTGTTGAATATCTTTTTACTCCACCAGTTGTATAATTTAAGCAAAGTAAAGAGTACTTCTACTTTTCTAGGTTATTTTGGTCCTCTGGTCATAAAGTGTCCCACTTTTTCTGAACCCACCTCAGATTTTTCTCTCACGGTCGACATCCTCCCTCTGGTTGCTGCTTCGTCTCAGCGGGGCCAGCTGGGTGGGCGGAGCCTGTTCCACACCTGTTCAGCAGGAAAGTGACACCTGACACCCGTTGCCAAGCCTCTCGGCGCCATGGCAACACTTGGAGGCTACGCCCAGGTTATGTAACCAACCAAATCAACAACAGTTAATTACACAGCGAAACATCTTCCATCAATCTGACGTTCATCTGTGATCTGGGGACGTAACAGGTCGGCCAGGAGGTCACAGGTTTGATCCCCGTGACAATACCTGCTCCAGGGATGCCAGCTCCCCTGAACCTTGACCCCCCGGTGAAACATGAACATGAATAAGGCTCTCAGAGGGATTCGTGAAGAAACACTCATCTGGTTTATGATGATTGAGTAGTATCTCTTCTCCTGGAGACAGGAAGTGTATGGGTAGCCCCGCCCCCTCATTGGCCCCCACAGATGTTGTAGAACAACAGTGAAGCTGAACGCTAAAGCGTTAGCGTTTAGCTTCACTGTTCTTTCTTTTCTTCCTGCTTTCCTCCATTGTTGTTGTTGCCGCTGGCCACGCCCACATCAAATGGTACACGCCCCCAAAACGACCCAGCGTCATTGAAAAGCCAATTCCAGGCCAATGGAGGATTTATCGGTGACATCACAGGGTCACAGACAGACTAGAATACATCCTGTTTTATTTCAGATGTATATTCCTACTTTTTATTTTCATCCTCGTGTCCACAAAGACGTATATATTGCAGGTTTAATGCGGCATTAAAAGGTGATGAAAAGCTACACAAGGAAAAAATGTGCTCAGTCAGTCATTATCATGGGCAGCGGCGCTCCGAGATGAGAGCAGCGGCGCTCCATTCCCCCACGCAGCAATTAGGACTGTGTGATAGGATGAACTTACTTTTTCGCCACGAGCAAATTCTCCTCTCAGGCAGCCGCTGACAGCTGGAGAAGAGAAGGAGTAAAGCTCGGCGCTCCGGCGAATGTAATCCAGCGCTGTAGAGGATGCCTGTTTACCGAGCTGAGATCGCTAGGCCAGGTTAGAGCAGCCGGAGACAGAGGGGGAATGAGAAACAGCCAATAAGCCATACATTATTTACCTCGGGGTTGACGGGGGAGCGCCGGCTTTTCTTACAGCCTCGCGGATCTGCCAAAGAGCCATGCCAAAAAGTTTCCAGTTCGCGCCTCCCGGGGATAATAGTGCTAATAAAGAAAAAGTGCCATGCTCCTCACGCTAATTCATGCACCGTGATCGCAGATACATGAAATCTCTTTGATACTGTTGTAGATGCACATATGGCCGCATCCCGTCAGACGCGCAGCTAATTAATAGTGAATTATTAATACTGTCACTAATCAAAAATAATTGGGAGTCTTTCTTTTTCTACATTTTCTTTCTGATTTAAAATCAATTCTAAGAGCTGAATGTTTGAATTCAGCTCTTAGAATTCTTTTATCTTTTTGCAAAAAAAACCACTTTTCACCCCAAAACACACGAAACACTCCCGGACTGAAAAGTTGCTCCAATTCATTTTATTAAAGTTATTTTAGTTTTTACCCAAAATTGATTTGAGCCTGAAACCAGCGCACAGCGAGGCTCGTCTGTCCTTGGATTTCGTCGGAGGGCGTCCCGCCGAGCCGAAGGGTGAAATTAGTATTCTTTTTTTTTTTCTTGACTATTGATTACCGAGCAGAAACTGACTGGCGCGGACGACGGACGGCTCCCACAAGGCTTTGCACTGCACAGGAAGTGAGTTAGAAAACAACCTTGGAGATGAAGTATTGTACTCTGCATTTATTTAGTCCGTCTCACTTGCAGCTCGTCTCTCGGGGTGATGGAGGCTCGTACAGCGATGCCAGACAGACGGGCAGCGTGTTGCGTTCAAGTGTCTTTACTGGGATGTGATGCTGGAAGTAAGCTGCTATTATCCATTTAGCTTCATCACCAAAAATACACATTTGTACCATATTTGTCGACATTCGCCCTTTAACTTGAAACTGATTTCTACTTTCTACTGACACTGAGACTCCCATTCGTCTTCAGTCTTCACCTCCACTGTGTTTAAGTGCTTGTCAAACTATTTCACGAGGAGTTTGTAATGTAAATAGGAAGACATCTAATTGGAGTGATGGATTTCATCACGAAAACAACGACTGAGCTTCAGTTCTGACGAGAACTAAAAGGAAACAGACTGTCTGCTTTTATTAATTGTCTAGCCCAATTTAACGGAGCCGGCTGTCATTAAAGTTGCTGAGCCTCTCATCCTATGTGCGTTTTGTCACGACACGATTTATCTTTTTGGCTGCTTTAAGCCTCCAATTTGTAATGAGTTATTGGGCTGTTCCCGAATATTCCCCTGTGATTGAGCAGGAAGTATTCGGGACATGATTTATAGATGTTAATTGTGGTATTCAAAAATTCACAATGGACTACAAAAAAAAGGAACGTGAAAGTGAGGTGCACATCTGGAATAGTCATCATGAGTGAAGCCAAGTTCTTGTCCTGGGAGGAAAGTAAAAGCAGTGCTGAATTTGAACTAGCTGCACCCTGGAGAGCACAAAATATTTTCCCCTGTCAACTCGGCCGCGGGCCCCTCGACTCCCAAGCCTCCTGACCTCTGCCGAACCCTCGTCCACATCTCCCGCTCTGCAGGAGCTGCGTTTGCACCGCGCTGAAACAAGACGTATTTGTATTTGATATTAAACCGGCATCAAACGTGATATAAATCACCGGGCCGGAGCGTCGGTCGGGTTTGAAACATTTCTCCGCTGCGTGTGCTCTGGGGAAGAATGGGAAAACAATATGGTCTTCCTGAAGTCGAACCCACCTGCAGTTTGGAGGGAAGGCCACCGCTCCCGCCAAAACCTCCGAGTACATGAAACCGGCTTGAACTGTTTCCAGGAGCACTAATGACCCCCCACCTCCCCCCCCCGCCGACTCCATCACCGAGTCCATCCATAACTTAGCTGCATGTTTTCCAGCGTTGATGCACTGAAGCTGATGGTGACACAGTCCAGGAGGAAGAGGGAGGATCGGCGGCGTGATGACGGGAGGGAGCGATGCAGCAGAACCTCAGCTTCATGTTTTAGGTCCTATTGGTGAAATATGAAATATGTATTCATATGTTGAATCAAATATTGTACATTCAGTCGGTTCATCACACCACCTGAGTAACGCCATGCTCCTTCTCAGTTCCCAGTCGAGGGTCTACTCATCGCCGAGCTTCAGCCTGCATTTGCATAACACATGTTCCGGAGCACGCCGCGGGACGGCCCCGCCCCCTGGCGTCACTCATGTTGCACTCCAAAGGATTGTGGGAAGCTTGAGGATGATAAATGTACATCCTCCCCCCACCCCTGGCCGCGCACACCGCGTCCTCTTTGAGCTCGGCGTTGGCACGAAGCATCTCAGAGGTTCCCGTGGCAACGACACCACCTGCCCCCCCCCCCCCAGGTCCCATCCCAACCCAGCGCCTCACTCAGGTTAATGCCTCCTCCCCGCCTGTCCTCCCTCCGTTGGACCCTCCTCTTCTTTTCTCTCAACATCTTTTAAGTTGTCGAGCAGAACAGATGGCAAAATATGTAGCTGACCTAAAATACATCTTTCCTCTGGGAGATGTTTCCAGCACTCAATATGGCAGAGCGTTCTATGGAATAGCGAAGATTAGATCTAGAAATGGCGGAATGGCCGACGCCACGGGGAGCAGACGACACTGATCGAAACGTATTGCTGCCAGGAGGCCAAGTGCTATTTTAGCGTGTAGGCCCCAGGAAAGGTAATCTGAAAACTAAGTGGAACTCCATCAATGACATTTAACGGCAAACAGACCTTTTCAGAGTCCATCAAGGAGAATCCTTCGCAGAATTATAAATATCATACCAGGTGATCTGGGCTTTTGGCAAGGATTTATTTCTTGGCGCAGAACACCAAGCGCCGCTTCCCGTCCAGAATCCCGTCGGGACGCCGCGTACAGCCGCCTCACAAACAAAGCCAGCGCTGGTATTTATTCTCCATCGATACTAGTTCATGTGTGTGGATGGTTCATCGAGCGTTCATTACTTCTTTTTGTAATTACCGCCTCGCATTTTTCCACGAGCTGCAGAAACAGTACCGAGAGTTTTTGCGTCCGCGGTGTCGGCCTCTCGGCGGCGCGGCGCCCAAACCACATCAGAGCGTCGCTGCGTGACTCAGAGAGCAGAGAACAGTCGAGCCAGCGTCAGACCTGACAACACCCTCGACCTGACCTCCGCCTGCGCACCGCCGCCTGTAATTGAAGACAGGAAGGAGATAATGTCGCCAAGATGTTTTCCTTACGTGTCGCAAACAAAGAGGGCCAGTGATGAGCACGGCGAGGTCGTCTGGAGGCGATCCCGTCACCTCTGGAAGGAAAAGGAATCTGTCTCTGTGTGATTTCACCGGACCGACGTGATTCATGATGTGGATGATACCGCGTGGCAGACACAACAGTAATTATCCTCTGGTAGCGGAGTGATGTGGGGGTGATGCAAACTGCCTTTAAGAGATGAGTTGAGAAAGATACTTTATTTTGGCAAAATGTGGATATTATCTATTATCTATTATCTATTATCTATTATCTGTGGATGTTATCTAAAATATTGTCAACATAATGCACTTCGGTGGACTCTCTCAGGCAGGTGGAGTATTATTTATACAAACATTTCTCAGAGGCGGAGCTGCTCTGGTGGAACAAATAATCTCATTGGTTGAGTTAAACCTCAGTGGGCGGAGCCACTGAAGCCCAGTGAAAAAGACAAGAGGTAAAAGGAGCTAGATAATACTATGAAGAATCTGAAGTCTGATGCAATCTAGCTAGTTATCTAGGTTAGCTAGTTAGCCTAGCCGACCTTCCAAGTTCAAACTAGCTAAGGTAGTTAGCTAGCCTGCTGACCTTCCAGACAAATTAAGCCATTTTTAACCAGAACTCCTTCTTTACCACTTAAACTTGCAAACTGTGGTTCTTTGGCTCCGCCCACTGATGTTTAACTCAACCAATGAGATTATTTCTGCCTCCTAATCAGCTCTACATGCGAGAAATGTTTAACTAAAAGTCCATCTGTGCCTGACAGCACCATGAGTGGCCCCAGTGGGAATCAAACCCCCAACCCTGGCAGTGTTAGTGCCTTGCTCTTCACATTAAGCTACTGTGATCATAACTACTATTTTATGACGACGTTATTATTACGAGCAACACCAGATTATGATTCAGGAGCCGATTTGAAGTTACACTGTTAAAATAATTAAGTGAATTATGCTCAGAGGTCTTCGAGGTCTGCAGGACGACTTATCGTCAATTGAGGCGTAACAGTGAGCAAGTGGAATAGCTAGCTGAGGTTTATCAGTCCCTCGTGAGGCTTGGTAAGAGAATGCGTTCCAAAGCCGGAAGTCGGGAATTCCCAGCTGGTAGGTCGTAATTACAACCTCCATGCGTTTCAGTAGTCCTGTTCCCCATGCAACGGCTACTGTTATGGTAATGATGTTTGGTAAAGTTAGCTAGCTAGTTAGCACAGTTAGCAACTGTAGGTGCAACTTAGTTTAATTTTCTGTTTAACCGTTTACCACACGGTGTCGTGTAACGCAGAAAATCAAACTCGATTTTGAGATTTTTTTAAGTTTATATTTATGCATTTCTGCTTTTTTGGACAGTTTGCAGTGAAGGTCCTGGACCAGATCCGAACCCAGGGAGTCGTGGTTATATGGTACATGGTTCCACCAGCACACCCTCTTACTCCGACTTGAAGAGCCGTTCCATTTGTATTTTTCCTCGTGGGAAGATGGAATTTCCTACTTTCTGACAGCTCTGGAATGCAGCATTAGATATTTTGAGTCTGAGTCTTCGTAGTATTTTGGCAAGGAAGGTATTAGCAGTAATAGAGGAGTGTTGATGATAGTGGTGGCATGTCCATCGGGCTGGTCTGCAGCCAAGCCTGCCAGCTGAATCTCTGGAAATCCCATCAAGATCGCCCACCGAGATCAGGAGCAAACCCTGAATAACCTTCAGCTGCCCACAAACTTGCCTCCACTGTGGGCCCGGAACGCCTCCTCATTCACTTCCCCAATCAACTCGATATTATTATCTCATCACTTGCAAATACTTGCCATTAGCAATCTGTCAGAGCGGTGCCGAGTATGAAAATAAACTCTCAGTGTTGCTGAAGTCAGAGGAGGAAAAACCCAGCGTCGGTGTTTGAAGCATCCCACCATTCAACAGCTTCACCTACGCCTTTCTCTGGCCAGGAGATGGAGGCTGTCGTAATTCCTCCCTAATACCGCTGTAATAACAGGAAGCGAGGATCAGGGGGTTCCCCCGGAGGGACGGCTCAGTCTGTGGGTGGCTGGGTGGGATTTAGCGTCGCGTGGACACCCAACCTGGGAGGAAATGGACTTAGTGCCAGTTTGGAGCACTTCCCCCTCCTCCTCCTGCTCCTCCTCCTGCTCCTCCTCCTCCTCCTCCTCCTCCTCCTCCTCCAGCACAGCCTGAACCCCCATCTCTCTCTGGCATAGATACAGCACCTACGCATGATTTACAACGCGAGGAGCAGAGTTCACGGCGGACGCTCGCCAGCGCCAAGCCCCTTTTAACACCGGCTTTGTATTCTAATGACCCCCTAAATCGCCAACCAATCCATTTTCCGTCCATTAGCGGGCCGGGGCGGGCCGGGCGGAGGCAGGACTACTACCCGGCTAATATTCTTTAATTCACTTCACAAAGGAGGATATTGTCCGGGGCCTCCATGCACTTAATGCCTGCAATTACATCAGGTTACACATGCTGAAGCGACCCCCGGGGGCTCGGGGAGAACTCGTTCCCGCTCCTAATCTACTTCGGCCTGTCCAAACACCTGACAGCACTTGGCAAAAACAGCGGTGATGCGCCACGTGCAATAAAAAGGAACACATACAATGCTTCTTTTTATGTCTTTTTCTTCTCCTCGTCTGTATCTCGGTTTCTGTCTCTCGGTTTCATTAAGAAATAAAACATGGTGGAATGTTACTGGACGGCGCAGATGGTCAAAAAACCTGCAGTCAATTAGAGGAGGCACAATACTCGTTTTGTCCCCGGCAAGAAAAAAACTAGGAGTGTTGTTTTATGGCAGTTATTTATTGCCTTATAACTCAGAAATCAAATTAGTTCATATTGAGGAGGTTGTGCACAAGCGCTCGTGTGATTGATTCCCCTTGCAAGGTTGAGTTGATATGACTGAGCGGGGCCAAAGAAAACAGAGCCGAGTCCGGTCCGGTTTTAAAAAGGCTCCGCTAGCTCGCGATCCGGGCCGGATGGGAGTGAATGCAGAGTCTGGCGGTGCGGCGAGGTCAGGCCTCACCACTGTTCATTACAGGTGATAAGTGCCCACAGAGGAGCGAGCCTGGTTTTACAGAGAACACTGGTCCTGGAAATATAAAAAACCAGCAGAGGGCTTCGACCGGGGCCTTTATGGGCCCGTCCGTAGACACCTTCATCCTTCAGAGCTCCCTGGGGACCGGGGGAACTGGGCCACTCGCTGGAATGGGCCCCCCGCCACCAGTTCCACCGCCACAGCCGGAGAACGAGCCAGCACCGCGCCAATTAGACAAAGAGAATAAAATGAAATATACAGAAATATAATCCATAAATAATCCTCATGTCAGGTGTCGTGTTTTACTCCCTCCAATTTTTATATCCCAATTTTTACACCGCTGTATGTTTAAATTGGCCTGACCGCACAACCCTTTGTTCAGACGACGGCGAGGGCCAGCGCGGCGCTCAGCATTGTTCAGCGGAGCTACAAATCAGCCTGGTCAAGCAATTAGAGCTCGTCTCTGTTCTGCAGCATGTTCAGCTTCCCTTTGTCTGCTCGGCTCACGAGGAAGATCCAATCAGCTGGTTCATGCACCGGGGTTGCTCCGGTCATGGAAAACCTGGAGAGTCATGGAGCACCAGGCCTGGAAGAGTCGTGGAATATGATGGAACATGATGGAACATGTTTATGGTTTATTTTGGAAATGAAAATTTAATGATAATGATTTTTTTTTCAACCACTGAAATGTTTAATATGAAGCTTGTTGATCTGACAAAAATGCTCTATGTCCTGGAATAGTCTTGGAAAGTCAATGTGTGTGTGTGTGTGTGTGTGTGTGTGTGAAATCAACCAACAGACATTATATTTTGAGCACAGAACAAGAAACATAATAAGGCTGTGATCGTCTCATCGGGATTCTAGTAAACGCTCATGTTTCACTCCCAGAATGCCGCAGTCCGACGTCGCTGAGGATCCAGCATGTCGAACACGTCCCCCCCCCCCCCCCCCCCCCCCCCGCCCTCCTTCCAACAGATGTTAGAAACATTACGAAACAATAAAGACCCGGTGTCGTTTCCAAGACTGCAAACAAAAGAATGTTTTAATGGTGCTGCTTTAAGAGCAAAAAATGTTGGACTGGTTCAGAAATTCAATTACAGCGTGATTGAGTGTTGACATTTCTGAGGCCGTAAGACAGGAAATTCATTAAAAGCAGAACAGCTTGGGAGGGAAACTCCACCAGCTGTGGAGGAATCCGCCGGTCCGAGGTGATTATGGAACGGATCGCTGCTCGGGTCAGGCCGCGGTTCTTAAAGGCAATTGTGGATATTTAGAGGCACCAGAACCGCCGGCCGCCCCTCGCCGGATTGATTGAAATAATCCACCGGGGAGTTACCAGAACCCACATCTGTACCGGGGCCGGTGACCACGGCGTCCAGCCTGGTGGGATAATATGAGGCATTGATTCTGACACGCGTGGTTTTGTAATAAGCTAATCTGGTGAACGAGGTCATGAAACGCAACAGAACAAGACAGAACCGGGGGGGGGGGGGTGGTGTCCAATTACAGCCGAGGTTTGTTAAAATCACCTCAATACAACAGTTTAGATTCTGACTCTTACCAGGGTTCATATAAATATAAATATAAATATAAATATAAATATAAATATAAATATAAATATATCCGATACACCGTCCTCACGTCTTCTGATATTTGTTGCTGTGAAGAATAATTTTACTCTGCAGAGTGAAACACACTGAACACCAAAACCTTCCAGTCAAATCAAGCGTGACATGTTGAAAGTGAAGCTGTGTTATCCCAGGGGACTTGAACACGTCGCCGTTACCGGCTCCTGGAGGTTGCGGGTCGTTCCTGGTTTCGGTCCTTGAGCTTCCGGCCCTGGAGCCACGTTAACCGGTCCCCGGGCGTACGGCGACATCTGCGGCGTCCGGCGCTAAAGGCCCGTCCATAAAGGCTTTAATGTCCGCGACTCGGCGGCCGCGAGGTTGTTAACTTGTTTATAAATCGTCATCCTTCGTTTCCTTTATTAAGTGGACTCTCAGGGGCCGTTTGGGGCCCGGCGACGAGCCCGGCTGACCCGAGCGGCAGCAGGTTCAGGATGACGACTGGCAGGCAACTTGGAAGGAAAAAGTTTCTCAGCGTTTCTCGGAGGTTTTCTGGGTCTTATTATTCTTTTCAAAAGCTTTGAGTCTCAGGATGTTCAGTCCTGACGTGTCTGTGACCCGAGTGAAGACTAGAAACAAACTAGAATTCATCTGA
The DNA here is from genome assembly GCA_034670405.1 of Hoplostethus atlanticus. Lineage (NCBI taxonomy): Eukaryota > Metazoa > Chordata > Actinopteri > Trachichthyiformes > Trachichthyidae > Hoplostethus > Hoplostethus atlanticus. The sequence goes on along the minus strand of JAXDDX010000053.1, from coordinate 1,370,740 downwards.
GTTCTGTTGAGTTGAACTAAATAATTTTCAAACTCAAAACTTTCAGACATTTCATGTAAATGTGATGTTGCCGAGCGTGGCGTCTCGGCTCCTCGGGTCTCGACGCCCCGGGAGCCTCGCCGCTCTCCAGGTGATTAAAACCACTAAATAAATCACGTCTCAGTTTGAAACCTCGCAGCTCCAAAGGTCAGAACCACATCCAACACAACTTTGAGGCAAATAACAAAAAAGAGTGAGACGGGGAGTAAAAACCCTCCACAACAAAGGGTAAATAGTGCTGTCTACCTGACGGGGTTGAACAAATCCCTGAAAACAAGCTCGTCGGTAGGAAGCATCCTGAAGCATCATACCTGCTAGGGTAGGAATGATCCTGAGGCATCCTGGGTAACGCAGGAGAGGAGCGCCTCATGCATATTCTGTCTGCAGGTCCACTCTTCTTATTTTTTAATTGATGGAAAGTTCAAACAATTATTTATTTATCACCGCTCGTCCTCCTTCCTCCCTCGGAGGACGAGCCGGGCCGGTAGAAGATGCGAGCGGTGTGGTGGGGGGGCGGAGCCTTGTAAAGATCGCTCTAACAGATTTTCTACTGAGGATTTGTGAACTCCATCCCGGCTAATCACAATGGAGCCTATTAGTGCTTGACATTTTTATCCGGCAGCCAAAGACTTCACATCTCGGATGCGGCGGGCTAACGGTTGCGGACAGCTCGGCGCGGCAGCCGGGGGCCGGCCGGCGCACCTCTGGGCCCACCTGCAATCCAATACCTGAGCCCCAGCAGCCCCCGCGCCCCCGATCCATTGATTTCTTGTCAGCCGCAGAAGTTTTCAGCCCATGTTGAGGGGCTAGGCTGGGATGGAGGTGGGGAGGGAGCGCTGGGAGAGGGGTGAGAGAAATCTTAATTAAGAGAGGGGGATTTACACAACCTGGTTGCAGCTTTGGGGATCTGGTCAATGAATCATACGAGGGAGGGGGAGGGAGGGAGGGAGGGGGGAGGGAGGGGGAGACGGTGTGTTTTCTGAGAAGCGAGATTAAAAAGAGTGACAGGCTGAGCGCCCGGCCGTCAAGATGTGATGTCGAGGTTTCGCTGTTTTCTCCCCGGTGGTTTTTTTTCTCCTCTCTGTTTTTACGGGAGGCGGTCGGCGAGGTGGGGGCGGAGCCTCAGGCAGACTTGCACTGTTGAACTCATTACAGAGTATTACCCACTAAGAAAACACTTCGCCGCTCTAATTGCCCAATTTAGGACTGCAGGTGGTCGCGGCAGCCGGTCTCTTCTGCTCGACGCCGGCAGTCACTCACACCTTTTACTGTTTCTCAGCGCCGCCCGGCTCTCACCTCGCCGGCGATCCGGTCGGTCTAATAGCAAACACATGACGCCGCTCGCAGACGCCACGGCGGTTCGCAGGTTTAAGCATTTTTAAATCTCCGACGGCTGGAAGTCTTCGGGCGGACGCAGGTCAAGAATGGAGTTCTTTCATTCGCCAGATCAGTTTGAGATTTCACGTTCGTCTTTCTTCTTGATCCATTTAAAAAGGTTTTAATTATAGAGAATAAACTCTAAGGAACGAATGATCAATGATCAATATCACGATCAGGGAGAAGACGCTTTCTACGTTATTCCACGATTGATTCACATCGTGTTTAAATTCCTGGAGAAACAATTTTAACAGCAGATGATCTGAGTCTGTTTTACACACACACACACACACACACACACACACACACACACACACCCAGCCGAGTGTGTTTCAGGCCTTGCGTTGGAAACCGCAGTGACAAGAGACAGTTAGCTTCCTGAGCTAACGACGTCAGCTCCTCAGGGCTTCGCGCCAGCTCCGCCCCCTGAGAGCATGATGTCACATCCTGCCTGGTTTGAAGAGAAGAGGTGTGTTTCCACCGGCCGGCTCCAACCTGGCCGGCGGCGAGGGAAGGGAACGGCTTCTCACACTCGGCTGGCCTGCGGTCCGGGGTTTAACGGACGAGTACCGCGGGGTTTCGTTGATTGATCGGTGCGCTCATGCATCCATTCCTGGCGTAACCGCGGCAACAGCAGACGGTCTTTGATTGCAATTACTGACTCTGTTTTTTCAGCGGACAAAAAATAAATGTCAAAAAGCACTTTCCTGGTAATCTGTGTCTGGCGGGGTGGAGCTTGTTAAAATAACATATTTAGGAACGATCACATGACAAGTTCATCTCAGAGAATTTCAGCGCGATGATGCTTGAAGACAAAGGAGACGTCGTAAAGCCGATCTCGACCCGACCCGGCGCGTCGACAGGTGAGGCCTCTGTTTATTGGTGCATCGGGTCGAGTGATGGATGCCGAGGTACGCAACCGTCCGGAGATACGCTCCGCCGCAAGGATGGGAGGAGTTATGACATGCATGAAGCACCGTGTCCAGGCATAAATCTCCACCGGGCCCAGGTAGACGATGAAAGCCCACTGGTAGCTGTCCGCCGCGGATTTACTGCCACGCACCGCCATGCTTTCCATTAAAATATATGTACAAGAGACGAGCGAGCGAGAGCGCGTGAGCGAGCGAGGGCCGGGGAATTTATGAAAGGAAATAGCTGCACATTACTTCTCTACTTTATTATATTTTCCAGGGAAAGTGTCACGTTCCACGGCTTGGTGGGAACTGGACACAGGAAGCCGGACGGGGAGCCGGTGACGACATCTGGTTGTGATTTCAGGGAGATGGCGGTGAAATCTGACATCTAGACGAGGGACAGAAAGGCTTTTCTCAGACGGACCAATAAATAAACCGGATCTATTCTACATCATGACAGTATCAGTCTGTGTGTTGGCTTGTTTTGGGGCGTGTACCATTTCCTGTGGGCGTTAGCAGGAAGTCACAGCAACAACAACAATGCAAGCAGGAAGAAGGAACAGAGAAGCTAAACGTTAAAAACATCAGCGTTGATCGGCTGCGTTCGGTTCCTCAGCCTCAGGAGAGATGCTGCTTCGAGGTAGACAGACCATCAAGATGACTGACAGGTGTTTTGGGGCGGGAACACCAATGAAGGGTAGGGGGCGGGGCTAACAACACACTTACTGTCTCAAGGAGAAAATGTGATATTGCAGCTTTGACGGACAGCTTCATACTGCTGCTGGACTCAAACATTGAACTGATTTCAAGGCCTTGACTTCAGATCACATCGTTTAAGACATTTTGAGACTTTTTCCTTTTGAGACCACAGCAACCGAACCACAGCTACCGGTCAGCCTGGTCAGCCTCCAAGAGCTTCATCAGTCTTTAGTGTCCATGATGGTCTCGGTGTTTCAGAGGCTTTTCACCCTGAGGAGGAGAAACTCTGGATGATTTTCAACAAAATGGTCCAAATGAAATATAGATATTGTCTCAGTAAGTTGGTGAAGCTGTTTCTGTATTTCAGGATGTAATTAGTGAATAAAATCCTCCTTTGTCTTAATTTGCCTGGAGGTGAAAAACTGTTCTAAAATAAAAGATCAGTTGAAATAAGAAAAGAGAAATGTTCACCGTTTGAAGCTGACGGGTAACCAACAGGCTTCAGATGAGTTCCTGGTTGTGTTTCATCATGTGTTGCTCTAATATCGGCGGTCACCGGGGACCCGGACCAGCATGCAGCAGGGTTTCAGGCGGTGAAAACGAACACAATAACATCAAAAGAAAACAAAGTGATGGTCTCGCTTTAAAGACGACAGAAAAAAAAAAACGACACTTTCCAGCAAAAACGTGTTCATTTCCATATTAGATGTCGAACCTTGATTTGAGGCCCCAGAGTTCCTCGCTCCCCCGGGGGCCGATCCCGTCTGAGGAGCAGGGAGGAACGAGTTTCCTCCAGAGCTGATCTGGGATCTTTTTTGTTTCACTGTCTGGCAAGTTTCTGTCTTGTAAAAATGAAGTGTCAGGTCTGCAGGTCTGCTGTTAAATAACGTTGAGTGTGTTGAGTTTTAGTCCTCGATAAGACGAACGACACCTCCAGCTTCAGCAACTTCAAACATTCACATTCTTTTGCATTTCGCTGACTCTGAATCAGCTCCAGTTCCTAGGAGCTTCAGAGGTCAAAGGTCATCATACATGATCCTGACCTTTGACCTCTGAAGCAAAACGGCAGGATGGATCTTGGACTCGTTTCAATTATTGATATTTGTTTGGGGAATAATTTTAAATGTGTTTAATTCTGACATTCATGATACGAGATCATTTCAGCTTCTTGTTGTTTGAGAGGAAATAAAGACTTTTATTTTCAGATTCATCATTTATTATTAATTAGAGTTTTATTAGAAATTTCAATATCCACTATTATGAATACAAATTATTCAAAAGACAAAATTAAAACAAATTATGGAACTTTGAATCATCACACACACACACACACACACACACACACTGTACAAACCCTGGAGGAATGATGGAATATGCTGTTTTCTTCAGATCCATGGAAAGTGTCGACGTTGTTTTGAGGTGAAACAAAAGGAGGATTATTTTCGGCCGAGCTCTAATAGTGTTTATTCTCTCTGCAGGTTTCCTGGAGTGACTGACTTCCTCCGTTGGACCTCACAGATCTGACTGTACATTAAAACCAGATTACACCTCTGAGACCGACCGGGACCTCATATGAAAAAAAAAAAATCTCCCTTCTTTCCGAGGATGTTTTCTTTTAAAAACCCTCCATAAACCACCGTCAGGGAAAAACCTGCCAGAGGGGTTGGGGGGGGGGGGGGGGGTCACCGCAACCAAACAGCGGAGATTTAAGAATCACCGTCCAGCAGCGCGGCGGCTCGACGCGGTGCTGGACGACGAGGGAAAACAGCTTTACGACCCGAACCCGAGTCAGACGCCGCTGAACCTCAGAGCCTCCGAGTGACCTCAGTTGTTTTAGGAAATACCCAGCTGGTCTGCAGAGCGCCGGGCTTTTACCCAGAACACCTTGCTGCACTGTGAGTGTACATGTTTTCAGTAAGCGTGGGAATCGAACCCCTGAGTTAGCGTTAGTTCAGCTGTTGGAGGCTAAAAAAACTTTATTGATACAGAAAAACTGAAACACCTTCATCCTCCGAGAGCAGCTTCATCTCTTCTTCTTTTCTGGTGTCTTTCTAGGCGAGGTGGTGACGGTTTTGTGAAAGTAAATATTCCTCCTTCCACCCCGGCGGCGGCGCGCTGCGGCGGCGGCGGTTGCATTCGATGCGTGATTCCATTTTCCCAGGAATCACATCCATGAAAGCGCTCAGCAGACGGGGAAATCCTCACAGGACGTTTGGTATTATACACTCTGCTCTGGCCTTTGGAGGAGTGTGTATAGGTTATATCAGCGTGTGTGTGTGTGTGTGTGTGTGTGTGTGTGTGTGTCCTGACAGCGCAGGACGGCTGACCTTTCTTCCCACACGACTTTCTTTTTATTTCATTTTATTTCTGCCCGACCCCCCTACCCCCCTCCCCACTCCCCCCCCCCTCCCCCGCCTCCTCCGTCCCCCCTCCCCCCACGCCGAGCCCCGAGGAGGTGAACCCTCCTCTTCCTCGTCTTCTTGCTCTTCGTCCTCGTGGCCCTCTGAACCTTCACAGCAGGGTTAATGTAGGGTCACGTCCCCTGATGTCACACACACACACACACACACACACACACACACACACACACACTTTAATGATGTATGGCATCTCTCTCTTACTTCGCTTTCAGAAAAGGAGAGTTGAGAGAAAAAGAAAGAGACTAGAAGATGAAGATGCTGCGTCAGTTTGACCATCATCAGTTTTTCAAATAAACCAACGATGATCAACCAGATCAACCAGATCAACCAGATCAATCAGGTCAATCAGGTCAATCAGATTTCAGACTATTTATAAAAAGTGAGATCATATAAATAATTGATGGTTCTAGATCATCAGTCTGTGATTATTGAGTTATTTAGTGATCCAACGTTGTAACATCATCAACCTCTACCAGGTCAGGAAACACCCGGTGTCAGGTAGGTCTCTCCTGGGAGAAACCCTCTGGAGACAGGAAGTGATGCGTTTTACATTTCAACAGAAGAAGAACTGGGTAGTTAGCATGAGCAGCGATAGCCACCAGTGGCTGAACAGACAAAGAAAAGAGCGCCACCTACAGGAACTCAAACTCCATCAACAGGAAAGTCCAAGGAGAAAGACGTCACAGTACTGGACACACTGTTTGATTGACAGGTGATCTCTGGGGAGAGCAGTGAGGAATACTACAGTGAGGAACACCACAGTGAGGAACACCACAGTGAAGAACACCACAGTGAAGAACACCACAGTGAGGAACACCACAGTGAAGAACACTACAGTGAGGAACACAACAATGAAGAACACCACAGTGAGGAACACCACAGTGAGGAACACCACAGTGAGGAACACCACAGTGAAGAACACCACAGTGAGGAACACCACAGTGAGGAACACCACAGTGAAGAACACCACAGTGAGGAACACCACAGTGAAGAACACCACAGTGAGGAACATCACAGTGAGACTGAGAGACGAAGATGGAGACTCTAAAGAATGAGGAACATTACCAAGTTAAAATCGTGGTAATGTTCCCAGACCCCTTAACCTCCTCTCTCTCTCTCTCTCTCTCTCTCTCTCTCTCTCTGTGTCTCTCTGTGTCTCTCCCTCTCTCTCCCTCTCTCTCTCTCTGTGTCTCTCTCTCTCTCTCTCTCTCTCTCCCTCTCTCTCTCTCTCTGTCTCTCTCTCTCTTTCTCTCTCTCTCTCTCTCTGTCTCTCTCTCTCTCTCCCTCCCTCTCTCTCTCTCTCTCTCCCTCCCTCTCTCTCGCTCTCTCTCTCTCTCTCTCTGTCTCTCTCTCTCTCTCTCTCTCTCTCTCTCTCCCTAGATGAGCAGGTGTCGAGCCCTACCAGACTCTATTGTTAGCAGAGTGACACGGAAAGAGTGTGTGTGTGTGTGTGTGGTGTGTGTGTGTGTGTGTGTGTGTGGTGTGTGTGTGGGAGGGGTGTGGGGGGGTGTGGGGGGTGTCAGGGCTGTACTGCACCAATGGGACTCTGAGGATTTCACCTCCACCCAGTTCTGACTCCTGATTGGTCGATGGGCAGAGAATTGGCAGCTGCAGACCGGGGGGGACATATGGGCCGAGCTGACATTTAGCAGCAGGCCACCCGTCTGTGTGTGTGTGTGTGTGTGTGTGTGTGTGTGTCTGTGTGTGTGTGTGTGTGTGTGTGTGTGTTTATGCATGCATGTATGTATATGTATTCATGTGTGTGTGAGAGCATATTCATTTAGGTGCATTTATGAGTATGCATGTGTGTGTGTGTGTGTGTGTGTGTGTTCATGTGTGTGTAATGCATGTGTGTGTGTGTGTGTGTGTTTATTTATTCATATGTGTGTGTGTGTGTGTTTTCTTCCACTGGCAGATCTCAGGTCTGTGATGTTATTTAGTGACATTTTGTAATTTACTGTTTTGTTGTTCCCTCTTTCCCTCAACCTGCCTCGTCTGCTTCGACTCCAGTTAGTGATTTCCTACATTTCCCAGAATGCCTTTCAACGTGTACATTCCTGAGAGTTTCAGCTGTGGGTTTTACGTTTAGGTGGAGTTTTTCCAGTTGAGAGAAAGTGAGAGTTACACGCCTGGAACTGCATTGCATTCTGGTCTATCTTGCTACTGCATTGCATTCTGGTCTATCTTGGCTACTGCATTGCATTCTGGTCTATCTTGCTACTGCATTGCATTCTGGTCTATCTTGGCTACTGCATTGCATTCTGGTCTATCCTGGCTACTGCATTGCATTCTGGTCTATCTTGCTACTGCATTGCATTCTGGTCTATCTTGGCTACTGCATTGCATTCTGGTCTATCCTGGCTACTGCACTGCATTCTGGTCTATCTTGCTACTGCATTGCATTCTGGTCTATCTCCTGTCGGTGTAGAACTTGGTCTCTCTCTCCTCTGATGGATTTCTCCTGTATGATTGTTGATCGTCGGTCTAGAAAGAAGCCCTTGCTCTTTGATTCTGATTGGCTGACACCAAAACCTGACGGGTCCCTGTTGATGGTTTAGATCCATGAAACATTTTCTGATGTCAGACTGGAAACATCTCAACATGAACTCAAAATATCTCAACTAAAACTTGGAGCAGCTTGAATTGATTTCAGATGAGGCGTTTCCTCCTGACGGTCCTTCGGCAGAACGACGCTGTTCGCTCCTCTTCCTCGCTGAAGTGTATTTAGCAGGTGAACTCCACGAGGGGCGGCGGCTTCACCTGGATTCACCTCATCAGCACCGTGTTCGCTAACCGGCTGCGGGTGAGTCATCATGTTCTGAGTGGTTGACACGGCACATTCATACCGCCGGTTGTCACGGTGTGATCGTCGAGTAATCAATACATTCTATTAGTTGTTCGGTGGCATTGGAGACAATTACGGTCCCTGTCTGCCGGAGCAGCGCCACTAATAGACACATTAACCGAGCACAAAGCAAACTGCATCCTATCACTGGTACTTATTACCTCCAGCGGTAATTGTTTCTCTCTCTCGTCTTGCGGCGTAATGGAATTCATTTCCAGAGAAAATCTTCTGACAGGCGATCAAGCCGCCGCGGCACCGGCGCTCTCACCTCCTCTCCGAAGCCGGGGTAAAAATAAAGGCTTATTTGTTTCTTCTTCTTCTTTCGCCTCCTGTCAGACTCAGAGGTTTCCTGTTCAATCAGACCGGGTCAACAGTAAGCAGCCCTGATGAAGAGCTACTGACAGTCCAGTTGGGTTTATTTACTTCCTCCTGCTAATTGACTTCTCTGTTCTGTTTTTATCTCCGTGAGCCCCGTAGTGAATAAAACACTGTTTATCCGTTCATCTGATATTTCAGGCGCCGCTGACGGGGGAATTTGCTGAACCTCTCCCCTCGTATTTTACCCTGATCGACCCAAAGGGGGCGCTGCCTCCTGCCTCTGTTTGCCTCTGTGTCGTGTATCTTGTGTTGCTCAGAAACCGTTGATTGGATTTTGACGCAACTTGAGGAAACGATGCATCAACTGACCGGCCCAGAGGCGACCGAGTCGTTTGTGTGGGACGACATAATCACTGCTGTTTTAGTTCGTGATGTCAAATAATAAATCTGTTTTCATGAAACCTTCTGCAGCGCGATCTTGTCTCGAGCTCCTGAAGGCTTCGTGGCGACGTCATGGCTGCCGCTGAACCGAACAGCCCTTCCACATCCTGGCACCGAACAGGGAAACACGACGTGGGAAAATAGAAACTGGATCAAAGAGCAGAGCAGCGTTCCAGATGAAATGATTCTGGGGAATATCCTGGAAAACAAAGCTCCAGATATTCCCGTTGTAGTGGACGAGCTCCTTGAGTTACTGGCGTTGCTTAATACAACATGAGTTTCTGTATTTCTTCTGTTTGTTGTGAAGTACTGAACGTGTTGTCTTAAAGTTGTTAAGGTATTTCTAGTTATTATGTTAGAAGGTTAACTAACGAATGACAACAGAGAACCAGAGAGCTTCTGTCCTGTTCTGTTCTGTTCTGTGACGGTAAAAGATTAGATTATCTACAGGCGATATGACAGTAACATTCGGCCCGGCGTGGCAGTGATATGTCCAGATGCAAACATGGTGACACGGGTCTTGTGCGGTCTGGTCTGACTGGCGACGACCCGGACAGTAGTTTGGGTCCAACACAGGAAACACTCGTGATCAATAACCGTGTGAATCCTGGGATTGGTGTGTGAAAGGGGTGTTCGGTGTTAGAGGGGATTGTGGAGAAAAACAACAGTCAAAGTGCAACTTGGGTTTATCTCCTCCTGATGGTGGAGGGATGTCTGGGTAAAAAACAACCTGGACTACCCGCTGTCCCCCGGCGGCGTGGCTGACGTGCTCAGGTTGTTAGCATGCAGGACGGCGTGCAGCGAGGCGGCTTGATTGGCGATCTGTCAATAGAGGAATTAACATGTCCAGCGGGTCTCCCCCGGACGGGGTGAGGCAGGCCTGCCGAGGACTCCCTCCCCCGTCAAACGGAGATTGACAACAGGATTACAGGAGGCTCTCGCCCGGAGCCCCCGGGCCTCCGAGAAAAACTCTCCCGCTTAAGATTGATAGGTGAGACAAATGAAATGATACGACGCTAAACGGCCGTTTGTGAACACGTCAGCGCTTCGACTCCCACCAGCCTGCAGATGATGGTTTTAGATGGTTTGCTTAGCTGAGAAAGTCAAAGTCTCACTTAGTAGAGCAGCTGCACTTCAGCTGCAGGAGAGGACGGTAACTAGTCTGGTAACTAGTTGGTTCAGCAGGACTAGAGATTACTAGTCAAGTCAAGTTTATTTGTCACATGTAGTAGATACAGCAGCTCCATACAGTGAAATGCTGACTGACAAGCCAAAAAACATTAGAATACATTTTCTTTTAAAAAAGAGTAATAACACAGAATAAAATAACAATAAAAAAAAATATATATATATATAAGTACAGGACATTGGTGCAATTGTGCAATTATTAAAAGGCCAATAATACACAGATAAAGAATATACTGATATTAATATATGATATGATGTAGGTAGGTACTTTATTATTAATTATTTAATTTCTTCAGCAGCAGCCGAGAAATAGAATAAAACAACTAAGAATAAAAAATTACAATAGGAATAATAAAAATAAAGAATAAAAAATATACAACTACATACTACACTACAATATAATACTACAAAAATAATAAAGAATTTCCAACTAAAAATATAGAAATACTCAAAAGAATTAATTGTAATAATTGTAATGTGCAAAATGTTAATTGGTTATTTGGTTAATTGAGGGATGAATTGTGAAGTCTGAAATACTGCTGCTCTTTGGCTCCGCCCCCAAGAGGAATTGTTTCTCTTTGGCTCCGCCCCCAAGAGGACTTGTTTGGACACCAGACGTGTTCCAGTATATACTGTATCATAATAACCTGCTGAACTACTGCAGGACTCTGGCCTGGTGGATTCAGGATGAATGCGTACATGCAGGTCTCTTACAGGTCCTCAGTTCCCAGTGGACCTGGTTTCCTCCTGATCCTGAACCATTCAGAGTTGGGAGGGCGAGAGAGAAAAGGGGGGAGCGAGCGGGGAGCGAGGGAGGGCTGGTAGCGCCGTCCCTCAAGCTGATCATCCAGCAACCCGAGCCAGAGGCTGCAGAGAGCGAACGAACGCTTCCAACACAAACTGACCGTCTGACTGAGAGTTGAATTTTGGACGTGAAGCATGAAATTGGTTGAAAGGCAGCCTATATACCTTTCCACAGGAAGGCGAAAAGCAGCCGTTCCTTAATGTGTTTATGGTTTCCAATCTCCGGGCACGCTTCCAGACCCACTTAAACGCTAAAGAGATGCCAAGTGCCCTCCAGCGAAATAACACAGTCGGCACTGTGATTGCTGACACATGAAAACAACGCTGAATCCTGATCCCCCCGTTCTCAACAGCTGCTCTCACATCGCCTGCAGTCCGCCGCCTGGAAATCTGAAAGGCCAAGTCTGACATCTCCTCCTCCCCCCGCTTAAAAACACCGGAGCTGATTCCCAAGGCGGGGCCTGTCGGCGTCAGATTCACCGTTGGATGTGCTAATGCTGAGGCAGGGAGGCTCAGGTGAGGCGGCGCCAGATCAGAGGCTTCACCTGGTGTCTGCTGCTCCTGCAGACCTCCTCCGCCCTTTAAACACCGACACCGTTTCAGCTGAAGTCCAATTACTGGGATGCAGACGGGCTTCAAAATAAAACAAATCACCAGATGATGAGATACTGTAACGCTGCAGCATAAATACTCTTCTTCTGAATGTGATGGTGACGTATCACCTGGGCCGGTGCCGGTGCCGGTGTGATCGGTATTTTGTCAAATTGTTGGATGTGTATTTTTGTATTTGGACTCCAAGTGAAATTCCTCTGTATCCACTAAAAACACATTATAGGTGTCAACTTCTGTTTTTCCTTTAAATATTGGAGGCAGTGATTGAGTGCTGGCACGCCTCATTTCTCTCATGTGCTGCACACACACACACACACACACAGACACACACACACACACACTTAAAATTCAACTAAATCAACTGCCGACCATTTGGATTCAGGTCATTAGTTGCCCAAAACGTGCATCTCAATATCTGGTTATTAAGATTTTCTGACGGGTGAGCGACTGAATAATTCATTTTTTGTTGGGGGCACATTATTTATTTATTAATCAGCCTTAAATCTGGACTCAGATCAGATTACCCGCTCGGTTTCAAACACCTTTTCTGCCGTTTTGCTGTTGCGGCGTGTTGTCGGTGAGAATGAGGCCCGTGCATTAACACAGCGAACATCAGCTTCTCAACGCTCATTATTCCTTCCATTGATTTTTGCAAATGGTGTTTCCCCAAAATATCAGCCTCCCATTACTGAGGATGAATTATAGATGACGGAGGAGCTGCCGGGAAACAAAGACCGAGTCCTTTTTGCTTTTTCGCCTTCGCTCTGTGACTCGCCGGTCCTCCGGTTTGGACGCCACTGACGCTCCAGACGCTCCGAGAACTGGAAAATTAAAAATACTACTTTCCTCTTCACACCGGACACGATCTATTAAGGCTTTTACAGTCATTCCAGCTGAGGTCAATCTGTTATGATTTCACAGTGAAAGTGGGTTTTAGTAGAAAAAGCTAAATTACGTCTCATCAGCGCAAGCAGCTGAAAGAGTTGCATCACGCTTCCAACAAACTCTCAGAAAGGCCCTCAGCTACATCGCTGCATAATTTAGCAGAATATAAAAAGTGTTTTCACTAATGTGTAAATATAAATCTAGTAATAGTTTTCTTACAAGATGCAGAATAAACGTAATAAATATCATAAATACGAAGAGAAAAACTTCCGTGTGATGGAGATGAAACTAAATTTGACAGAAAGATTCTGCACAGAAAAATAGTTTTAAAATAGTTATTTTATTCTAAAATGTGTTCAGGCTCTTCAAAGAGAGAAACACAGAAAAGGAGATTTTATTAGAAGTGTTGTTTATTTTCTGTTGAAAGAAACGCAATGTTTATAAGAACTACAAGTTTCATGATTATTACACCATACTGTGATTCTGGTCGATTTCCAACAGTTGAGAGTATTTATCTTTTATTTGACCAGGTCGTCTTTTACACTCAGCCTGTCTGGCCAGGACGAGTTAGCGCTCATATCAACAAAACTCATATCCATAAATGATAACCGGTCCAGCGCTGAGCTCATTCTTCTTCTCTTTGTGGGAAAATGACAAAATTACTATCAAAGTCACTTGAGATCCAACCAGCAGCAGGCCAAGAGAGATAAATACCCAGGGTGTGTAACAACACAGTAAAGTGTGTGTGTGTGTGTGTGTGTGTGTGTGTGTGTGTGTGTTCCCCAGGCTGCAGTTCCCTCAAACCAAAACCATAATTTATGGTTTTGCCGAAGCCACTTCAAACGCCAGCGGGACCATGGAGGCCTCGGCTCAGCGGAACCAGGCTGGGGTCCTGACACCGCTGACATCACCGAGACCCAGACACCGCCAAGACCACCAACACCACCGACACCACCGAGACCCCGACACCGCCAAGACCGTCGACCACCGAGATCCCGACACTGCCAAGACTGCCAACACCACCGACACCCAAACACCACCGAGATGCCGAGACCACCGACACCAACAAGACCACCAACACCACTGTGACCCCGACACCGCCAACGCCATCAACACCACCAAGACATGACCGACACCCCAACACCAGCGAGACCCCGACACCAACAAGACCACCAACACCACTGACACTCTGGCATCACCGAGACTGCTCGGCCTCTCAGCGTCACTAATTTCATACCGTTTTATTAATCCCGGGTTAATCCACTGACTCCCGGCATGAACACCACGCGGGGCGGAAACACAATTCAACACACAATGTGAGCATTAATCACAAATGCCCAGGGCGGGTGTTTTTCTTGGCCCGGCCGACGGGAACAGCGTTGGCTCTTTACGGCGGCGTTCGGCAGAGATGGACACAGGTAGATATTGGGTGAGACAGCCATAATCACTCTCAGCCATCTGGACTGGTGTACTGTATCAGAAACAGAGAGGGGGGGGGGGGCTGGTAAAAACCAACTCTGACAGACCATGTTCACAGAGGAAAAATGTAAAGAGGAGCAGTGAAAACTTAATCGCTGTGCTCTGAGTTTCAAGGCTGCCTGCAGCGGTTTTTAAAAGGTTTACATTTGACTGTGAGGAAGTGACATTAAGAGCGGTCTCTTCTGCATAGAGGGTGAGACCAGGTAGTCCAGGCAGCAGGAAACCTTTTCTCCGAGACGATCAGGAAACAAGGACGCTGAAAGGGTCGACTTCTCTGAGTGGAAATTCACTGACGAGGTGAAATAAGTTGGTTCAGTTGCAGAAATGAGAAACAACACAGGATAAAAAAAAGAGGAAAAGAAATACAGACTGACTGAGACAAGGACAACCTGAGACGCTTTTATGAAGAGAAAGAAGACAAAAATCAAGATGACAAAAAAGAATACAATAATAATAATACATAAATAAATACATAGATAAATTAGTAAATAATACATAAATACATATGAATAAAATAAAAAATAAAAAATAAATAAATAGACACATAAATACATATGAATAAATAATAATAAATAAAATCAGATTTTCTGCAGTAATCATCATTTTTATTCAGGAACTCACATGGAAATCTCATGTGTTCATAATAATAATTTCTTCTTTTATTTGTGTCGCAAATGTTTTTTTAAAATGTCCTGGAGCCAACAGGAAAGCCTTTAGGCCGCTACATGCGGACGGAGTTAGGGGCTTAATCAGGGGTTAAACTGGGCTGCTCAGGAGCTCCACTAACTACTGGATCCACTACAGACGGTTCCACTTAAATCTGAGATCAAAATCAAACCCAACAGGACGGCGGCTCTACGACCCTCCTTGGCCCAATTAACCAGTTTCACCAGGCCACCCATTAATCGACGGTGTTAATTCTGCCCTGGACCATGGAGGAGATAATCGCTCAGCATCAACCCACAACTGACTAATAAGGAGATAAATCATCACATCGCCCCTCGACGCGCCGCCTTTTTCAGAGTGATTGAAAATTGAGGTCATTTGAAGTTAACGCGGTGGAAAGGGGCTACGTCATACGTCCCTCCTTCATGTTGCCATGGCGACGTCCCAAGTCCCAGGTCCCATCTCAGGTTGCCGCGGCGACTCGACAGCGTTTCACACAACCGTTAACGGTCGAAAGCCATCAATCCAGGAAGCAGGAAGTCCCCCCGCTCAGCAGCACATGTCCTGGATCCGACTGATCTCGCCTCCCAAACCAGGAAATGAACTGCAGAAGAAGAGGCGAGAAAGAAAGAGAGGGGCGAAGGAGAAAAGGGAGGGCTGGAAGAGTGGGTGGGTGTGAGAGAGAGAGAGAGGAAGGCAAATAGGAAGGCTTGTGAAAAGAGAGGGTGGGTGGGAGAGAGATAGAAGGAGTGTGGTTGATTAAATATCCATATGTCACCAGTTAAATGTTGGGGGCTACCAGCGAACGCAAAGGGCTGAATGGGTTGCAGATTTCCTTTCCTGTCGGCCGGGGCTATGTGCTGGGTTCACTAGGTGTTTAGTGGCGAGGCAGGACTGCCAAGTATGATGTTACCGCCTTCCCATGTTAATGTTCATTCAGGAAGGGCCTTTACTGCCAAGCAGCGGGAGGGAGCCAGCCAGCTGTGAAAACACTGTTAAAGAGGCTTTAGTGCTCATTTCACGAATACTTAAAGTTTACTTATTGAAGGAAAAAAAAGAAATTAATGGACTATGCGCCGGGCTTTTCCTTATTGTTCTTCCATGAGCCCGGACTCCAAACTTCTCCATATGTGCCAGGGTCCGTCCGTCCAAGCTCAGCCCTCCCGTGAAACTCGATCTCAAAGTACCAAGAACAGAGGCGCTGGCCTTCTTCCCCCTCGTGTTCTGGGATTACCATTTGGCCTGTGAAAATTGCATGTTCCCCTCAGAGCTGTTGCCATGTCAAATTAGGCCGTAAACTTTTGCCTCAGCACCAAATAGAAAGCGATGGCGAGCTCCGGACAAGAGCTGGTGGGTCCTGCAGCCGGGGGGGGCGGTCAGTCCTAACTGGGATGATTCAATTTCCCTATTTGCATGTTTCTGAATGAGTGCTCTGTGTGGTCAGAGCGAGGAGGAGGGTTTCAGCACCTCACCGTGATTGGCTGTGCTTGTCCTGGATGGACTGAACCCACCTCAGATCAGTTTAACTCCTTTCTATGGGCAGGATAGAGATCACCCACCTTTTGGTTTCAAACTGAATTATATAAAGATATAAAGGGTCTTCATCGAGTCCAAGTCAGTTCCAAGACCAGGTCCAAAGGGGGTCGAGACAGAGACCAGAGCTAACTGAGTCCTATTCAAAACCAAAATGGAGTAAAAACTTCTTTCTTTCCAAATGTAAAATAAAGCTTCAGGAGTTTCTGGGATCAGCAGATGATCCACCAGCAGCTTCAACATCCAGCTGATCAATACAGTCTGAGGTCGCTAATATCCACAGATTTCTACTGATGAGATGAGAAAATAAACCAAACATCAATAGTTTTGTACAGGCAGGAAAAAGTCCTTTTGGTTCTTATTGGTCGTCTGACTCATGATGGCCACCGGCTGGAGGTCAGAGTTCACCCTCCTTTTCATTTACCACGACATCACCGCAGCCCCTCCCCTCTGGTGGAGTCGACAAAAACCCCTTAGAAAGGCTGTCAAGATCACACACACACACACACACACACACACACACACACACACACACACACACACTGAAGCTGAGAGAGAGTGCTTTCCAGAAGTTGGGTTGTGGGAGAGAACGGAAACAGCCCATCAGTTTAAATGTCTCTGTGTGAGACCACATGTTGAGACGCCTCACAACTCAACAACGTGGGTGAGAATGTGTGTGTGTGTGTGTGTGTGTGTGTTTCTTACATGTGAAGTGCAGGATATGTTCATGCAACTGATTTAAGCGACCAGGTAACTTGTTCAGACGTTAAACTGATTCAACACGTGGCTCTGAGATCCCGTCCTCTTGTTTTCCTGACGTTGAGCTGACAGCTTCTGCTCGCTTGTTATTGCAAAATAAAAGTGCAACCAATTAGAGATGTAGCACAAACTCCTAACCTCGAGCAGGCTGCTAAGCTCTCCCGATCCGAGCGCCGCAGAGAGGATAAACTGAGATGAGCTGCAGTTCTTACAGAAACGCTGCAGCGTATATCTCGGTATTAAACCTCGCCTTTGCACAATTTCTTCTGCAGTGTCCTTGCAGGAGCCGAGGTCTGCAGGGACCGAGCTTCACGTTCGCCAAAAACCAAGTCGGACAAGATTTCCAAAGTACGTGAAGAGGATGGATGTGTCGACACCGGCCCAGAGCCTCTCCCATCTGGAACGCATTACGATATCCATCTTCCCCGGGCCTCGGCGAGGCAAGGTGTGGCAGTACGATGAACATTCACAGCTGATGTGGTTTTATCTCAAGTCATGCTTCTACAACATGAACCTCTCTGTGTTCCTACGGACGTCAAGAGGAGCTGAGATTATTTAGGTCCGTTATCTTTGACCCTCAGCCTGTTCAGCACCGACATGTCATCCTGTGTGCTTATATAAGTGATGCTTGTAGACGAGCACTAAATCACCGAGCCGTCGGACGCCAGGAACGCTCAACCTTTTCCGGTCTTCTTTGTTACTGGATCCTGGCGACTGCAGGTCAGAGTGGAGTCTTGGGATTAGCCTGGCTCTGCTCCGCCGTTTCCAGTCCAAATAATGTGGGAATAATGGCAGGGAAGGAATTCCCTCCTGCCAGCTCGGGTCCTCGGAGAGGAGAGAGGGACAACATGGCCTGTCAGCATCCAGCGCTCTTTCAGACTCCTTTTGTTTTGCTCTGCGCTGGCCGGCGTTCCCAAGGATGATGTTAAAGTGTCAGCAGCCGCAGCTAAATCCTGCTTTATGTTGCCGTGTTTGTGTTTGGATGAAGGCGCAGATTTATTTGTGAATGTTTTTGTTGTATCCATGGGTGAGGAGGAGGAGGAGGAGGAGGAGGAAGGGAGGGTCCAGCAGGTGGCCTGGGATGTCAAAGCTCTTCGTTGGCCAATAAAAGCATCAGGTCTCCAGCGATCACCAGGACAGCTGATAATTGATTAGTTCTGCATGTCTGGGCTGATGCACGTTGAGGATCATCATGTGGTGCGATCAGTCGATACCACCAGCTGATCAACGCCTTCACGCTACGCTCCGCTGAGCCAGTTTAGAAGTGATATTCTCCTTTTTTTCTCGAGTTTCACAATTCAGTTTCTTCCGCCATGTGACTCAGATCTGGTGTTTCTCTTCCCATCTGGACCTCGAGGATCTGTGGTGCAACATCGGATCAGAGTCATGTGACCTGCACTTGTATTTGAACGCCCAAATCAGAAGTGGTCAACGTTGCCATGACAACAAGTAAATCTTCCATCAGTTGTCATCATGCTGTCTGAGCGGCGTCAGCATGGAGGACACTTGACTGGTATTTGGGTCAAAACTGGAAGACAGACAGAACCAGATGTGATGTTATTGATCCTCTGATCATCACTGTCAGTTCATATTGGTATGATATGGTTACATCCTAGATAGATAAGAACAGTCCTCCAAAAAAAAAAAAAAAAAAAAGTCCTGCAGTGTGAACGGAGCTTGTCGCTGAAATAGAGAAAAGAAAGAATTTGATGTTTATTTATAATATTGATATTTGGTGGAAGTGAAACCGTTTCCTGTAACCCAGTAACATCTGATTTAAAACACAAGTGAGTTCCAGTCCAAGCCCTAGTATAATAGATAGTTTGACCCTGTCGTCATCTCACACACACACACACACACACACACACACACACACACACACCCACCTCTAACCAGGAAGTCCAAGGCGATAAGGCTGACCTCTGGCCTGGCGGACAGCACAGACCTGCTCTGTCTGATCTCACTGTGTGTTCTGTGGTTTATCCGGCCGCCGGCGTCGGCGAAGCGGCGGCTGATACCCACAAGCCACATGAAAACACCGCTGATTAACATGAAAGCTGAGCGGAGCCTTTGATTTGACCGCGAGGACATCAAGTGTAAAAAGAGACCAGTAATACCAGTGATACCAGTGATACCAGTTAGTTTGGAGGATCATGGATCACAGTGAGGAGAAGTTTGGGATTTTTTTATGTCATCTTGATACTTTTGAGATGCTTGTATGTTTCTACATTTTCTAAAAATTGCCCAGTAACCAAAGTACAGCATTACTAGGAGTGGTTTACTGAATCTGCTGATTTGTGTAATACAGATGCACCTTAAAGGGGAAATAATTCAGATTTTCACAAAATTACCATAATACATCTGATCGGGTCGTTGATCAATACCGATGACTCAGCGGTGACTCAGCCAGCTTCTGAGATTTCTGGCTTTAAACTTTCTGAGGTGAAAAACTTGCTAGATGTTTCTATTGGATCTGCTCTAATTAGCTTGCTAGCTAACGTAGCTCTACATTGGAAAAAATGGGACTTTATTATTTATGTCAATTACAGGCCACCGTAGCTCAAGGGGACAGGAGGGGTGGCTTGTTTAGCAGGAGATCAGTTCTATTGATGTTGTTGCAGTTTCTGCAGGTCACCGATAGAGGGCGATAGAGGTCATAGATAATTTACAAAATAAAAATACCATCTCCGTCTCTCTCTGGCTCCCAGAACGTTTTCCTTACATAATCAGTTTATGGTCACAGGAATATTAGCAGGGCTTGGCACGCCTCATGTTGGGTGGCTTGTACTGTTGGTGGTCTGGGAATTGAAGTTTATTCTACTGTTTATTCTACTGCACTGGAATAAATGTCACTAAAATGTAAAATGTGCCAGTTTCACGCATGTTGCCCTCCATTGGTTTTCCTGTCACTTCCTTTCATGGGACTGATCTGGGACAGGATATCCTCCCTCCCAGGAGAGGTGAAATCCTCGGGAACGAGTCCTGGGTCTGAGAAAGGAAGGAAGCCTTATTTGGTGAAAGAGCCACCAGCTTTGGTTTCCTTGTTGGAGTCTGCAGTGTTGAAAAGCATCAACAGAAAGGAAGTGACCCTAAACTGAGGCTGACGGTGGAAAAGGCACCACATCCATATGCTGCTCTGGATGAAACCAGTACAACGTAAATATGAATTCACCAGGAAGAGAAAAGAAATGAGAAAATGAGAAAATGAGAGGCGATTCGGAAACAAAGCTTGTTATCTATGACCTCTACTGACCTCTAATGGTGTCCAGTAGGAACTGCAACAACATGGACAGAAACGTCTAGTGAAGAGGTAAAATATAATATATTACCACCCTGAATACTGGAAAAATAAAACTGCTTTGAGTTTTATTTTTTGGTTTCAGAATCAGGATTTTTAGCCTTCATAGCTTAAATGTGTACCGATACTAGTCGCTCGCTCGTTGAGCAAATTGAAACTGAAAAAAATTGTTTTGAAACTCCAAAAAACACAGTGAGTCTGAAGGCCAGAAATCTCGGCAGCTGGCCAAGTAATCGATGAGTCATTGGCATTGATCAGCAACTCGATCAACCCCCCAGATAGATTACATGTTATCGGACAGTAAAATCTTCCTAACTGCCCCTTTAACCACCAGCAGTAACGTGTGACTGCGTCCCAATTCCTGATCCAATAAATGTTGAAATATCGGTGAAATAAATGGCAGGGCGACATGTTTGTCCCAAACTACGAAACACTTCCTCACTAAAAAAAGAGACGTCAGTAAAACCACTTCCACCGCCCAGACCTCCAAACAGGAAGCTGCAGCAGGAAGGTCATATAAAAGGTCATGAATATTGAAGCGACCTCCTTTCCCGTTGCGACTGCGACTGCGAGGAGGAGTTCAGTTCTAATTCCATTTGGCAGACAGGACCAGAAGAAGAAGAAGAAGCGAACCACCAAGATGGACGTCCTGATTGGATTCCAACATTTTCTTTCCCCTCCAGAGAAGCCAAAGTTTGATCTTTACTAATTGATATATCCCGGCTCCGCACATGAATCTTGGAAGCTCATACCTTGGGCCAATTTAGCTGTTCCACTGGCTGAGTTTTAATTGAGTCCACATTAAAATTTACTTATAAAATAATAATGGGCTCCCATGCAAATGAGCCCATCCCGATATTGCCGTGGCCAGATTTGCATATCCACAAGCATTCTGGGAGTTCAGAAATCAATATAGATGATTAATAATATATGGGCTACAGGAATAATTAAATCCATTTGATGCGGACTCAGTCAGCCTTGACAAACCAAAGGTGCAATTTTGCCACAATCTAATTTAATACCAGTTGCCTGGATTGCAGTTTCAATTACAAGAACTGAAATAATAATGTGAGTTAAAAAAATTACACTTTCAAATATATGTTATTTCATTTCATTGAATGCATTAAGCCCCTGTTTCTACCGACGCTGACATATTGCAGCAAACCGCTAAATTAAACTGCTCTTTAATTTATTGCAGAGACGTTGTACAGCGAGTCAGGAGAGGAGGCTCGTCACTGACCAGGACAGTCAGAGAGGTGGAGATTTAACATGTCTGCAAACCACAAAGTGAGACAGCAGCAGATTCAGATAGAAACCACCGGGTCTCTACTGGGATCTCTACTGGATCTGATAATAACGTTTCCACACCGACGACCGGAACCAGGTCAGATCTGTTGAGGTGAGTCGGGATCCAGACCTGTTCAAAGCCGCGTCCTGATTGGAGGATTTCCATGACAACACGTTGATGAGGGCGTTACATCACACACAGAAACACGATCCACGACACGCTGATTGATAAATGATCAATAGATGCTGATCATTTATTGAAGTCATGTAACACCTCCATGCTCCCTGCAGTTATAGTACTAATACTAATACTAATACTAGAATATTAGAGTATTACTATTATGGAATGGAAATATTTACCATCTATCTATCTATCTATCTATCTATCTATCTATCTATCTATCTATCTATCTATCTATCCATCTATCTATCTATCTATCTATCTATCTATCTATCTATCTATCATCCATCCATCTGTCTCTCCATCCATCCGTCTGTCTGATCCCAACTCTGGACGTGTTAAACGCTCTTCACTCGTCTGACTGCTTTCTGAACTGTTGCTGAATACCCATCATGCACCATGTTTCCTGCGTCGCGTAAACATGTGACCAGCCTGTCAGGACCCTGTCTCCGGCGGTGCAGGAGGCTTGAAAATGTGTTCTAATTATCAGCCTCCGTTCAACCCGACAGCGCCACCTGCACCGCGCCGCCGCCGTCTGAGGCTTCTCAACATTCAGCCGGCGTAACGACGGAGCGGCGTTCAGTCGGAGCTCCTCGTGAGTTCGGGGAGTCTTGGACTGCTGAGATGAGATTATGGGCATTACGTTCTTGACATCCTGCTACATCTTGGGCATTGCCAAGGCGTTGTCAACAATGCCCAGAATCCAGTCTTGCCCATAATGAATGCACTCCAATATGTAATGACTGAGTAATCACATTATTTGCAGCCTCTACTTTATTCCGACGGAGGACCGCCTGCATCTGTGCTCCTTTAGTAATTGCTAGGCCGGGGAGGCGAAGGAGGTGGATTTGCATCCGCACTGGGGAGTTGCATTGCAAATGATTATGCTGAATTGTTTTTGCAACAGGAATGTCCAATCCAATAAAGTTAATGATCTTGAAAGACAAGGGGTGAGAGGGAGGGAGGGAGAGGGGGGAGGGGAGAGGGAGAGGGGGAGGAAATCGATTAAAATGCAGATGTTGGGATGCTGCGATCGCGGAGGAATCGCAGGCGCATCATGTCGGTGTAATTAAGCTTTTTAACTTTTCAGGAACTCCTCCGCTGTCGGAGCGGCATCCATCACTTCCTGTGCGGCTCAGACGCCAAACGCAAATAATCTTAAGGGTTTCTCCGCTTGATGAGAAGCATCATTGTGCGGCGCTTTGCAGCCTATTAGCCGTAATTTTCTTATCAATCTTAATGTGAACACATCCAGTTAATCACAGTCTTAACCTACATGTGTGTTTTCTCTCCTCCTGCCATGTCGAAGCCGTAAATACTGAGGAAACGTTGCAGGTTTGAACGCAGCTCACGGACTCTTTCCCCTCACATGAAAAACACTTGCACTTTTTTTGTTTTCACATTTAATTAAAGCGGCGGTGTGATTACCAGGTAAAACAAATTATGTGTTTTGTTGGCAGCAGATAAATCTTGGTCTCAATTTGCCGTAATGACCCGTGTAATTTTTAAGCAGTGCCTACATACTGGCTCTTTTAACACGTATCATTAGTGGGGTTGTATATTAGATATATATTCTGTGGCTTAATTTGGTCTCCCAGGAGCACTTGTAATGATGCAGCTGCTGGGTACAGGACACCTTTAATTTATTTATTTTAAATGTTGAGAGTAATTGAGTTCTTGAGAGATGTGAGGCGAGCCTGCTGGTGGGGTCGGCGCCTCTGAAAAATGCATTAATTCCATACCGCAATCTGTTGCGAAAATGAATACGGGGAGTTTTAATGGGGAAGGGGAAGCAGCCGGTTTCAGACGTTTCTGCTCCGAGTTTCGCGCGGCCACTTCACAGGGAAGATGACAACAGCGAGACTCTCGATGAGACGCGAGTTATTTATCTCCCTCTGAAGGGTTATTTATTACAGACAATCAAACGGCTTCTGCGCCGCTCGGATCTCAGCAGCTGCAGGTGATGATAGAAATCATTTGTTCCAGTGTCAGACGATGCAGAGATCTCATAATGTGTTTCATGAGACGACGCGTCAAAACGCCGTTTGTTGTCCCTCAATAACAAACGGTCGATAATAAAACGATAAAACCAGGTGGCAGAGAGCGAAGGTTATCCTCTCTGATGGATCCAGTTCTATGTAGCGGAGGAGAGAGCATCGCCGTCTGACCTGGACTCATACTGTGTGTCTGTCTGCATTTTATCTGACAGTAAAACAGATCCTGGTACAGCAGGAACCTGGACTGCACCACGCTTTGTGCACAGCCAACCTGTATTGTACCAGGTGTTGGATAAAAATAAACCTGGAGCACAAAATATCATGTCAACATATCAGATTACCAACCGAGAACTTTGTGGTTGAAACGTTGAAATAAAGTAGAAGCTTGAATTTTCCTTTCGTGGTGATCTATTTATAGATCAATATATAGTTGATGTTTTAGATTTAAATTATCACATTTAGCAGGAGAATTCATGGAAGGATGAGAACGTTTACAGCAGTGGAGGAATTATTCTTTTCAATCTGCCTTTGGTCTCTAGTGTAAAACGGGATTTCACACCTTGTTGTATCCATATCGGTGTTTTCTCATCACATCAGTTAAAGTTGGAAAAAAAGTGTTGGATCTGCTGTTGCTATATTCTCATATATTCTCATATATTGTCATAAAGTTAATAATGTGAGAACATGGTCTTCAGATTTACGGTTCATTTAAAAATAAACTGTTCATATCGGTGACTTCAGTCTAAATACATCAGTTGGGCTCGACAAGGAAACGTTTTTACAGTTTCCTTTTTAAAAATGGACGTCCTCAAGACAAAAGTATCATTTCGACGATTTCTGAAAGAGTCAAACTTCCTTCCACCCGCGGCACCGCAGCATCACCGCAGCATCACCGCAGCATCACCGCAGCATCACCGCAGGCCACCTTCAGAGCTGTCCGCTGCCACCGTCACACGGCCATACCTGCGGCGCTGCAGGCTGTTTCTGGGCCAAAGCCTCTCCACGCTGCAGCTTGACCACGGTGTGAAGGGAGGGCCGGGGCGATGGGGAGGAAGAGGAGGAGGAGGAGAGTAGGAGTAGGAGGAGGAGGAGGAGGAGGAGATGGAGAAGGAGCAAACACCAAGCTGCCTGACTGCCTGCCTGGCTGGGCGCGATCCACCGGGAGTTGGCTTTGGACGGAGGCCCAGATCAATGTGACCTAAATTCAAATGCGAATTAGAGGCTGTCAGTAGGAAAGGACACTCTGTAAATGAGCTTAGACAGTGCGAGGTCCCCGGAGGACGTGGGAACCGGGGCCCCCCGTCCGTCGGAGATCTTTAATGAGTTCCAAATGGATATCCAGCGCCCAGGCTGGGCTCGGCCCCTGCGCCCCCGACTCCACGCCCTTCCTGCGGGCCCGCGGCCAAACCCTGGGCTCTGGGAGGACGGTGTCGGTGCCGGGGCCTGGAACTGGGTCTTGGCACCTTGGGAACCTGGAGAGACAAGTCAAATGGTGCAAGCCTGCAGAACGAGCAACAGCAAGATATGTCAGAGAGCAAATAACTACAATTCTTTTTCCAACATTTTTAAGATCACCAGATACGCTGAGTGGAGTCAAAACCTGAAACATGTTCTTGTTCATATGTGATAGAAAATGTTGATTATCAGACATGATGCTGGAATTCTGACCAAATGCATTTTACTGACTGGTAAAAAAATGTAAGATCGCAGACATATCACCTAATTCAAATCAGCATTAGCCAGTTAGCCAGCTAGCCAGCTAGCCAAACCTCTCGCACTTTAAGTGACGCGTCAGCAAACCAGCTAGACAGCAACCAAGAGGTTTTAGGCTGCGTTCACAGCCACAGGTTCGTTAGGAGAGAGAACGGAATCCAACCAGCTACAGGAAACCACCCCAGAACACAAGGCATTATGGGTAGAAGGAGACTTGGTCAGTCTGGACTGATGCTCATGTTCAGATGTTTCTTCATGTGTTCTTAACTGGTATGAACACCAGAGAAGAGCAGACAAGTCCATCATGGTAGATCAAGTGACAGACTGGAACCAGGTTGGTTTGGACTCTCTAACCTGGTGGGATGACAGGTTACCAAAACTCAACCAATCAACCAGCTGCTGGGGGGTCATGGGACTTCTGGCTGGCTTGTGATTGGTCAGTGGGAACCTGAACGCACCGTCAGACATCTGAAAGTTCAAGTTCATTACTGACCATTACAGAGGAGACGAGGAATTACAACGTCGTGTTTTATCGCCTCACCCTCGTCAGCTGCTAGCCTCTTCTTTGTGCCGACTATTCCACGTGGGCTCAGCGGGGTGAGAGTGTGAGATGTTGTCCACCCCCCCGTGGGTCGGCTCTACAGCGGGTGAGAGTGTGAGATGTTGCCCCACCCCCCCGAGGGTGAGGCCGGAGCATGCGAGGCAGCAGTAATTAGCATGCTGATGCTGCATGTAGCATCGC
The DNA here is from genome assembly GCA_034670405.1 of Hoplostethus atlanticus. Classification (NCBI taxonomy): domain Eukaryota; kingdom Metazoa; phylum Chordata; class Actinopteri; order Trachichthyiformes; family Trachichthyidae; genus Hoplostethus; species Hoplostethus atlanticus. Next base: position 1,344,543 of record JAXDDX010000053.1, on the reverse strand, counting down.
CCCCCCGCCTGCCGGCCTGCTTCTATACATTAGGCCGGGCGTCCATGAGGGACTGCAGCAGCTTCTGATTGTCTTCAACGCAGCATATGCTAATTGTTGATTGTCTCCAATATTATATGCTAATTGTTAGGAATTAGCATAATTCATTAACATTTGGGCCCTAATTACACGATGAAAAAAGACGATCTGAAACGCGGCGCGGCGGCGTGCCTCGACTTCCTGATGTATGATACCATTAACGCTGTCCTTGTTTGCATTCGGCTAAGGAGCCTGAAATATTAAAAGTGTTGTTCAGAGAAAATAGTGATTAGTCCCTGATCAAATGTTTTCTCTGCCATGTTAAGAGGTGTTACTCTGTCGGCCCTCAGGTGAGAGGGGGGGAATCTGCCGCTCGGCACCCTGGGAAGACCGGCGAGCAGCATCGGGATCTGCGTCTGCAATTAGCCAGAACACATTTAGAGAAACAAACGAGATGTTTGATACGCCGTTCTGTATTCTCTTTCATGTCTGCGGTTTATCTGCTATTAATGAGACAAAAAGAAACAACCAAACTGCTTTGATTTCATCATAATTGTAGTCGCTGTTCGTACCGCTTAGCTGCCTGCCCAACCTCTGGTAATCCGATCCGTAGCGTTGGACCGATCTGGAGTTATTCTGGGTCTCTGCAGAGAGCTTCGCTTCACGTCCGACCCCGTGTTGATTCCTGACATTCACCAGGACTCTCCGAATGACGCTTGACGTATGCCAGTCTGGCTGACAACGGGGGTGAAGCCCGAGTTCAGGTTTCGTCTCCATAACAGTACCTGGGCCAGACAAGGCCGGGATCTCAGGGCCACACATCAGGGAATGGGGCCCCGGTATGGGGGGGGGGGCTGCGAACGGGGGGGTTAACTCAGAGGTAATTGAACAGGGGCTTTTGTAAGAATCTGCTTCCAATCCGCAGAGCGCCCCCCAGGAGAGAGAGAGCGGGAAAGAATGAGAGTTTTAATGAATGGAGACTGTCATTAAAATGATAACTATTTCCTCGGAGATCACTTCCAATTTAAATGCGGTGAAAAGAGAAAAGGCGTAATTGAAAGATCTCGTATTTTTTTCTGCCATTCAAACTCCAAATTTGAATCTCGGGGAGAAGAGAGATTGTTTGTAGCTTCAGCTCACTAGTTCCAATTACTCCTCTTTCTCTGCACTTAAGCCATGAGGGATCTCAAACACTCATATGTTTAACCCCTCAGCCAAAACACCGCTGAGCCACCGTGTTTTCTTTGGAAGGAATCAAATAGTTTGAAAATAGATTGAAATAGACATAAAGATCGACTGAATGGATGAAGAATGAGGCGAACGGGATTTTCAAATTGTCAGCAGCAGAGAAATTCAATGAAACTACGAGTGGCTGCATGCACTGCAAGCGCTTTGTTTGCATGTGTGTGTGTTATTTTGATAAGTGATGGGAAAATGTGTCCTTGGTTGCATGGATGGGATTGGATACCACACACACACACACACACACACACACACACACACACACACCGACAGCCAGCCTGACCTCCATGGTCTTGAGAGCTTAATGAATGAACAGACCTGGTTTAACATGTGATGTTTATGTATGTGCTAATTGAAGGGCATTATGGGTATTACCACCCTGTCACGCTGCAGCGACGGCCCGTCAGACGTCCCGCTAGCCCGACACCAAGCAGACCGACTGTTTACATGAGCGCTGGTCTAAACAGCGATCAAAGAGCGGCTGGTTACCAGTACGTTATATCTGAACCATCTGACGGTTTGAAATATTGCGTGAGACAATATTTACTAAGAACAGAAGACGTGCACGAACGTACGAAACGAAATGATGCAACGATGCCAACGCTGAGAGACGGAAGGAAGCGAAACAAGCGAGCGTCTTCATTTTGCTCAATATTCCTCACACAATCGAGTCGGGCGTCGGCGTGTTTATCAAAGAAATGACTGATCATAATATCAGCCTTATTGGTCTCAACAGAAATGCCACAACCATCTTGCAGATTACTCCTTGATGAGGAAAATGCAATTAAAACGTCAAGTGCGTTTTATTAGATTCTACCCACCCTGCAGGGTTTTACCAGCCCCGGGAGTCCCTGGATGCTCGGGCGATGGATGGCATATATAGAGCTGCTAGCAGCATTAGGAGAGCGGTGCCAAAATAACAGCAGCTCCTCCCTGATGATCCGCTTTCATCAGGATGCAACACTGAACGTATACATGCAGTGAAATGAACACTGTCTATATACAGTACTATACAGTACAGTACTGACCTTAATATGAATTTGGTCTTTGGTCTTTTTGTTTTCTGCATCAGTGTTTTACATTACTGCTCTTTATAGTATTATTTTTTATATTTAGAAACTTTTCATTTCATTATTTCTGAAAGCATCTTCACTTTATTTTTTTTTTACACTTGCACAGTACTGTAGTTACTGTCTGTCACCAACCTGCTACCAACCATCTGATCCAGGATCAGTAGAACCAGTTGACTGTCTGAACCAGGTTGTTGTGGTGTGTCTGTAGATCATCCAGTAACGTTCTCAGTAAAAGTGATCAGTGTGATCAGGTAGATTTGTCTCCAAATGTAGGTTACTGTGACTCAGTAAACTGTCTTGTCTTTAGCCCTAGTCTCTACTCCAAAACACTCTGAGTTGGAGCTGGAGAAGAGTCAGCTAGTTAACCTGAACTAACTGGTAGCTAGCTAACTAGTTACTGTTAACATGGGACTACTAGCCACTGCTAACGCTAGCTTCTACTAGCTACATTAGCTAGTGTGCTAACCAGATGTGTTAACAACAAGACAGTGATGGTTAACTGACCAGATACTCTGGTTAGCTAGCTAACAAGCTACATGATCTAAACACTAAATCAATCAGATGGATCAGTGATGAAATGATCAGTTCAGTAGAAACAGACAGAAATTAACCATGAAGATTCAATTCAAGAGAGGAGGAGGAAGGAAGGTTCAATTAGAGGAAGATACAGAGGAAGGGTTAGGTTAGGTTAGGGTTAGGGTTAGGGTTAGGCTAACCCTAACCCTAACCTAACCACACAGAAGAAGATTCAATTCTGTTGAGACAAACACAACCAAGTCTCTATTAAGTTAGTCTGTTGGAGGTCTGTTGTCCTGGACCAGGTCTGTCAGTAGCTCCTGTAGTTGTTCATTTGATTCCTGTCCATTTATTGTACTTGGTTATTAAAGTGATACTGTCTTGTTCTCTGGAGAAACATGTCCGTTCTAAATCTTTTCTATTTTAAGAATTCCTTTTTGAAGTTTTCATGTATGAACAGAGAGAATTAACCCAGTGGTAGATCTAGTGTGAAGTGGCTTCATAACCTGGCCTGGTGTAAAGTCAACTATAACTCATCTGGATGGTCCTGAGGAGAATAACTTTGTCACCTCCAGACATTTGAAACATTTAATTAAGGGATTTTCTCTCCCTTAAATTTGTGAAACAAGGCGCCACATTATCCCATTTCCTGTGTGTTCATTTCAAGCTTAAGTCTAAATGAATTAGTGATTCTGGAGCGATGCAGTGTAATGACCTTTAAACAGGAGTTTGTTTGGTTAGATTTGATAAGATGACACTGACAGTGCATGGGAAAAAATACAAATAAAAACGGAGAGGAAAAATAGATCTTTTTAATGGAGTTTAACAATCGGTCTCTAGTGGACTCATTAGGATGACCAGTTTGACTTATTTTACAGCCATTGGTAATTAGTATCTGCAGGAGTTATAGCTATAATCAGCCAAGTTTTCCCTTTGACTTTCTCTCTGTTAGCCATTAACTTTGGTGTTACTTGCTCTGGGAAGGCGGTCAAATCTGTAAAAAGACAGCAGCAGTAAAACTAATAAAACTGTAGGGTTCCTTCTGGGGAACTTTAATACTTCCAGCGATATGATAATTCTTTTTACTTCAAAGCAGCCATTAAAAAAAGGACAATTTCCACCTCCAGCCTTGATGGAGTCGTGGAGGCCTGTTGGATTTGACGGGCAGTCGGGATCCCGTTCGACGGAGGCGTTGTGAGGCTTGATAAATAATAAACAGCAGCACTCGGGGACCGTGGAGTCTCATCGGTGGGTAAAGACAAATATCTAAAAGTGTTTATCAGAGGAAACAGTTTACCATCTTATCAGTATTCCCTGTTAGTTCAAAATAATTATATCAATGCAAACGCAGTGGAGAAAAGAAATGTAGATCCTCAGCAGCGGTTGGTGAGCTGCAGGTACAAGCTGCTCTTCTGATGGTGTTGAAGGACTAGAATAGAAACTGGACCAGAATTCCCTGTTAGTTCAAAATAATTATATCAAAACAAACGCGGCGGCACACGAGAAAACAAATGTAGATCATCAGCAGCGGTAACCCTAACCCTCGCCGTCTCTCCACCGGTGGAAACGCTGTTGAAGGACGAGAATAGAAACTTCTCTAAGTGCTCATCAAGAGGCAACAAGACCTGTCTGAACTCATTTCAGCGTTGTTGTCTTTTTTTATTTCCTCCTCTTTTACTGCCCATCTAATGGCTTATTTATTACATTCATTCTTTATAAGCCGGCTCCTGTGTGGCCTCATTATGACTGGAGCACTGCTTTGGAATTCCAGGATAATTACGAGCTTCATTGTTTTAATAAGAGTCTCGGTCAGCCTGGAACTCTGCTGCATCTTCACCGTTCCCAGAGGGAAATATATAAGGGCAGCACCAGTGGTGGACAGATGGAATTCAGATGCACCGTTGGTAAATATTTATATGGTACTATGTGAATTGGGATACTTGAATCTCATCAACTCTCTTGTAAGTGCTATTTAATGTGGCATAAATCTATGCAGCTACACGTCAGGAGCCTTGTCCGCCACGCCACTTCGCTCTGCCTCGCAGCTTTTAAATGAAAGCAACACTCCTTTATTTCTTCTCGTGATGAGGCGATGTTCGGAAACTCTGCGGGTTGAAAATCTCTATTGGTTTCATTTCACATACATGTTCTAGCTACCAAGGCTGAAGGCAGAAGGGCAGATCCTCCAACATATCTACAGAAACTCACTGTTGCATTTACAAACGCATACTAGGACTTCCCCTCGGGTAGCGTGGAGCTGCATTAAAGGTAATATGTCCAAATAGCCATACAGGTTATAACCTAGCCTTCCATCCCTACTCCCTGTGGAAGATGTATGTGCTGCAGTAAACGGCACTCGGCGTTGAAGGGGATCACCTGCTGTCAGTCTTGTCGGTAATGGAAAGCCAACATCACAGAACGATGAGTCTCTTACGGTCTCAATGGCGATATCATCTAACCAGCGACTCATACAGAGCAAGATGCTTTGGAGAGGCATATCCGTCTTTGAGTGGATAATGGACATCAGCCAGTTGCCCCCAGAATCCATTTGTGCCCTTATGATATTATCTATACTGTTGCTTTAGGCTCCATACGTACTCGTCCGTTCTCTTGAGACGTCTTAGGAAGCTCAGACCGACTCCACGGAGCAAACGGTCCCATCTCCATCACGCCTACATCCTTCCCACATGTCACCACTAAAAACAAACACTTCTACCCAAAAGACCAAATAGTTCATTTAATATGAACCTGGTCTGCTGCTGAACAAAGAATATGAGTTGTTATTGATGGTGTTGTTGAGGACTTGTTAGTTTTCCAGTTGAAGCTATTTCTGTCTAGAGGGTTTTATGATCAGGTGGTACTGTAGAAACCCTGCTTCATGCATCCTGCAGCTATCCTGCATTGGTGCTGCAGAGAATTAATACTGGAAGAAGAACCAGATTCATATATTCACAGAAAACTCAACCCGTTATCGGACCGTTCCTTGTGACTTCCAGCAGCTGAAAAAAGAGAAAAACTCAATTTTTCCAACCATTTCCTTCTGGGGCTGGAGCCAGAGTGCAGCAGGTCAGCAGAGAGGCAGTAAAAGTGGGACTTCCTACAGTGGATAAATCTGTCGGTATCTCCACACCCACTTAAATAAAGCCGACTTCATGTTTACTTTCTGCTTTTATTTTTACACATCAGTTAAAATGCTTTAGTTATTATCCAGCCCCAAATCGCACAAACACACAGTAATAGGAGTCGGGGCTCTGCAGGGTTTCGGTAACCCTGACAACAGGATGGTGGACGAAGCCAAAGGACGTCTCGTGCAGATGCTCCTGACTCATCATCTGCCCATGTCATCACCTCCCATTACCCCGGACCCCCCTGACGGCCAGACCACTGGGCTTACTGGGATCGCTGAAACGTTAACAACTTGGGTTGTCTCTGTTGTCAGTGTGCGGTGCGTTCGATCGCTCTCCTAATTCATGGCCTTTCCATGAGAGGGAACATCTCCCATGTTCAGCTGTAAATCTGCCACGCTATGAGAGATCTTCATCCATGATTGGTGTGGTACCGCCGTCCAAAACATTTCCCTGACTTGGACCGGGCCGCTCGCTCTTGGCAGGTGCCAATGTTTTTTGGTCTGTTGAGATCATTAAAGGTATTAGTTACCTCTACCTCCCCCATCCTCATTAAACATGCTGAATCCATTTGTTTAGCAAGCAGCTTAGGGAGCGATGGAGAGCACACCCAGGCTGGGGATTGATTTATTAACACTGATTTCGGCCTTTGAGACCATCGCCATGATGATCGCGCCGCTTCAGGAATTTCAATGGTGAGGAGCGTCTTCATTGCCTCGCCTGCCGTAGATCGACATTAATGGGCGGTAATCTGATGGATGCAGGCTAAATCTATCAGTCAAAAGGCCAAATATCGCTGAGACGATGCCAAACTGCCAACAAAAACGACTGTCCATCTGGAGAATGTGTTTACGTTTTGACTGTCGGGAGAGATGGTACGACGTGAGCGATGAAACGCGATCCGTACGCTCGTCCACAGATGTTTGTGTGATATTATCTTGGAGGGCTGGAGGTGCCCAGCTGTCTTTGCTGATTTTCTCTCCTCTGTTACAATCCAACCTCTCAGATATGTTTTATGATGAATCTACATATTTCCTCTCTCCAGGGGGATACACATTATTGGGAAGCACTCGATCTCTGCCTCCATTTCCTGTCGGCTTTAATAGCTTCCAGGTGAGAGGTGTTCCTCAGCCCTCGCCTGGGAATGCTTATTAAAACTGTTTTCCTATTGATACAGTTGGTTTGATACTTACCAGATTTGACAAAGTAAAGATCTCATGTTTGGCATAATATTACAAGGGAAACATAAGTGAATTATTTGGCCTCGACGTGCTGGAAATGTAACATTGTTAAAGCACAGGCCCTGAAACCCAAAACGGGGTCCCACGCCGCATTTGGTTTTCATTATTTTTTGCTCGAAAAATTTAACAATAGCACCCAGGGATTAAGTCATGGTGTAGGTCGCAGCCAAGCCAAACATCCTGCCTCCTCCAGAAAAATGAAGACAGATGAAGAAGGGAAACAGGTGTAAAGTGTACTCTAGTGTTTCGCCTTTTCGTCCTCTTTGGGAGGTGTTGCTCTCAAGGCCTGTCCTCTGAAAACATCTCACTGAGCTCTTAGGAGGCGAAGAGATGATGGGGGGGGTCGAAACAAAACATGAGGATGTTTCCCTCTATTCCTGCTCATACTGGACTCTGTTCCTGGGAACTGCTGAGGAGAGGCTGGACCTGCTGGTGGAGGAGGGTCCAGCAGCTCCCAGGGCTCGCCTCCATGTTTATGAGGTTGGGTTTCCAACCTGGGCGTGGCGGCGTGGCGGCGGCGGAGGCTCTCAGCAGCTCAACGGTGAAAGATCGCTGACACAGTAAAGTAATAATCAGCAGCATCTCCATAGAAATAAATGTCTGTTTCTGGTGTGTTTGGAATCAACAGAAGAAGAACTGGGTAGTTAGCATGAGCAGCGATAGCCACCGTGGCTGAACAGACAAAGAAAAGAGCGCCACCTACAGGAACTCAAACTCCATCAACAGGAAATCCAAGGAGAAAGACGTCACAGTACTGGACACACTGTTTGATTGACAGGTGAGGAACACCACAGTGAGGCTGGGAGACGAAGATGGAGACTAAAATAAAATCAACACTACCACTTTACCCACCACGGCTCCGAGCCCCCCGGTGTCCTTACTCACTGCCAACTTCTCAAGGTTAAAAGAAAAAGAAACAAGCTAAATATACATTACAGGTAAAACACATCAGTCACGCTGAAGGGACGGAGAGTTGCTAAGTGGGCGATTTTTAAAAATGGCAGCGGATTCTGCTAACCTACATTTGTTCTACAGCAACAGCGGAAGTGTGATCACCCTTTAGTTAGTCTGGTCAAAGGACCTCAGGGACCTAGCGGTGTTGGAAGGGCACACAAGTTCAGAAACATACTGAGGAGCACAAAGCTTCATAAGAACCTCCTGCCACCTCCTGCCACCTCCAGGTGTTTACAGACATTACCAAGGTAAATAGACGAGAAGCTGCCTTTGGTTTACTGAGGATCTGAACCGGTTTGACTCGCAGACCTGCTGGTTTATATCGGATCAGAAAACAGAAGCTTTTATTATTTCTGTCTTTTGTGGGATTTTGACTTTATTCTACTTAAACGTTTATGTTTTTCTTGTTGCTGCTTTCTTGGCCAATAGGAGATTCTTCATCTGAATGTGACTAACCTGGTTAAATAAAGGTGAAATAAAATAAAAACAAACACTCTTAGGTGCCACGTACTGTCAGTCGCTACATCAAAAGCCCAGATAATGAAATTAGATCTTCAATAAATCACGACATGAACGAAGCCAGCAGCGGGGCGACTGTGTTTCAATAGGGGGCGCCATACTGCAGTTACAGACTGGGCCTTTAATATGGGACTAGTAAAGGTTTAACAGGGTTTAAGTTACTGGTGTTAGTATGAACAGTGATGTCAGACACAAGACATTCAAATCTGAAGGAGTGGAAGTGTGGTTAGGAACACACACTCACACACACACACACACACACACACACTTTGCGAGAAACCTCTTTTTGCAGCTACGGAAATTGAACTCAATTATGAAACGAGTTTTGACTGACAGCTTCTCCTGGATTCACTTAAGCTGTGAAACCAACACAGTTGAACTTGACATACACTGAGAATGATCAAGTAACGCTTGTCAGGCCTGTCAGGACATGTAGATGTATTATGTATGTGTGTGTGTGTGTGTGTGTGTGTGTGTGAGATAGTGCCACAGATGTCACTTGCTGTAAAACAGAACTGATTTACCATTCATCATTTATGTGATAATAGTCTGACTCTTTAATACCGGACATGTTGCCGCTCCGTCCTGATACTCAGATTTATTATTTAACACCAAAAATCATAAACCCCGCCGTCCCGAGGGAGCGGTTTGATCAAAGCCAGCAGCAGCCTGCAGATCCAGACTGATGTACCCCCCGGGGCAGAGGTCATCTCCGTCACACTGTCGTCGTCATCAGACTGAATTCTGGGAGAGAAGATCCTCCGCCAACTCAGCCTTTCCAGCTTCACTCCCAGCGATGAGGAAATCGGTGACCCTCGCTCCCAAATATGCGCTCTTTATTGACAGAGCCGAGGTTGAGCAACACATGGTTTCGATGGGCCAACATCATATTTCCAAAGCTCTTCCAGAGTCCGGGCCTTCCCAGGAAACATGGCTGGCTGGCGTGAACCTTTGGACGAGTGATTTACATACCTTCTCCAGTTCGCCGAGCCGAGTTGGCGGAGGGCTCTGGTGTCATCGCGAGGGCCGGGGCCCGAGGCACTTCCTGTGTGAGATGACTTACAGTCCCCCCGTCAGTCTTGAGTGCTGTTTTATAATAACCCCCCCACCCCGCCACACACACACACACACACAGTCACACACATATAGACACACAGCCCCAAAACTAGGCCTGCAGTAGTATCACAATGACATCATCACCACACAGGAAATGGTCTAATTCTTCACCATTTAAGAGCGCAGATGTACGGAGCGCCGGAGTGACATAATGTCACTTAATTCCACCGGCCCATTCCTCCCCTCGCCCAAACAAAACACACCTGGACTAACTCTATACCACCTCTTCCTCCTGACTGATTAGAAGCTATTTCAACAATTCTTCAGGCCAAACTATCAGCCGCACGCTGAGCTATGTAAACTATGAACAACTGGAGGGGTCAGCTCTAGTCGCGTCCAAGTCCTCGGCTCAGACTTGGCAGCTGGTCGCACCAAATTCAATATTCTCATGATTAGTTTCATCTTACTGGGGTTTTAAATGAATGTCATGAGGCTGAAGGTTAAAGAGATGCTGTATTTACAGTGTTAACACGAGAAGATCCAAACACATTTCAAATTTCCTCTGATTCTCCACCTGACCCTCACAGATGTCAAACTGAGACTCGAGTGTTTTCGCCCACGGCTTCCTCCTCGTTCAGGGCGGGATCATCCGACCTGTCAGAATCAGCAGCCTCTCTTCCAATCACAAACTTTTTCCACGAAATCTTTCCAGAGGAAACCCTGATCATGCATTATTGAGCTCTCACTCAAAATATGTCAAACCTGTTAACAGCTTCTCTACGTGACCAACCACTTCTTATGGGAAGTCGGCCATTTTTATACGCTGCTTCCGACGGCACTTGGCAGCGCCAAGATGTACTTTGGCTGCGGCGTGCGGCTCGGTGAGGGATGGGTCGGGCTCTGGGAGAAGGTTTTCTTTGGGTGTGCTGTGGTAGCCTTGGGCAAAGGCGCTTGCTAACGAGCGCTGTGTATCCTAGCAGGAGACTCAACTCATCATGTTGCTGCTGATGGAGTGAAAGCTAATTGTTCCTGTAGCTCCGCCCCTCCGTTAGAGAGCTGATTGTTCTGATCCTCCTACGCCTTCGCTGGATTGAAAGCAGACTTCCTGCTCCGGCCTGCAGCCTGATAAAGACCCCTGCTGGCCCCCAGACATTAAAAGCAGTTATCACCCAGTTAAAGGAAAGTTGTTTTTGTCTCTCTCCCCATGAAGTAACTCACAGTAGTGAGAAGCTCCTGCAGCGACCAGCAGCATCACCGCTTCAACAAAACACGACACATAACGCTTTAGCATGAGCTAAATCCCGTTCCCAACCTCACAACACGTCCCAGAACTCCCTCCTCGTCATAAATTTCAGCGTTGTACGTTCACACAAGGATCCATTACTGTGTACTGTCATAACAAACCTTCCTCCAAACCCCCCAGAAACCTTCCCTCTATAGAAACCTTTCACTTCATCTGAAGAAGCATTTCTCTGCCATGTTGATCTTTTTACCTGATGCTGCTTTCATTCTGTGAGTGAGGGATCGTTGGCTTGGCGAAGGCCTGCAGTGATTGATTCAGATCAGCGCTGGTCAAAATGTCATCTGAGGAGGTTTTTTCACGACTTCCGTGCCAAGTTTTTCATCGTTAAATGTAATCTTTGGACGCCTGTTTCTAAAATATATCTCGTAGATGAACGAGTGTTGGAAAGCGTGGCAGTCCAGAAGTCTGAGGGTTGGAAGAATCATGTTTCATAGTTTTCATCTGAAAAAAGCCAACTAGGCTTGGCCTGATTTCCACTGACCCCTGCACAGCCAACAGACGTGCAGAGCATCAATCTCTGATGTGACTTCTACCTTTCTAACAACAACAACAAGTTGAGAGCGTGTCAAGCCAAATGTAATCTTTATTAGACTGTTTCTGTACAAAAAGCACTGGATCACAGGAAAAAAAAACATGCATCTATTTACAGCATGGCCAAAGACAGAAAGAAAGACTGGGGGCGTCGCCCGCTCGTATTCTAAAGACATTAATTAAACATTGTGCTTTGATATACTTTGATGATATATTTCATATTTCACAAAGATGCAGTACCTCTCCCCTTTTCACATTGAATTAAACATTGAAAAAAGTATACTTTGCAGTTTTTAAAACCTCTGCTGAAAACCAGGGCGGCAAAAGCTTTCTACAACTATGACAAAAATATTTTCGCAAGCTATTTGAAAACTGGATGAGGATGGAATGGATACGAGGGAAGGAGGGGTGAAGCAGAGGGTCGTGAAGTCAGCCAAGCTTTCACTGCAAGAGCAATGCTCATGTTTTCACTGAAAATGGGTTTATAGAGCCATGATATTGAACTCAGATGTTTTTGCAAGGTGTGCAAGTGCACTCGGCAAGCTGGGTTTCATTCTCATAATTGAAAAAATGGCTTTTCCAAAGACGCATGACAGATGTTCGCCCACAAGCCCCGTCATGGAGGCTGGGTGATGCTATTCAGTGATTGGAGATTTAAGCCAATCACATTGTATTTGCATAAATTATCAGCTTCAATCAATCCCGACCGACAGTGGATTCTTCCCTCCGGTCCCTCACTCCCCTGGATACAGGTGATTCAAGGAATTTGGAGTTTCAGGATAATTTATTTGGGGAATGAAAGGGATTCAATGACAGTTTGAATTTGAGTTGGTTTGTATTTCCTTCAGCACAGAAAGAAGCTTCTACATTTGTCCTTTAGTTTCTCAGTGAAACCAACGGGCGGAAGGTAGCCGCTAACGGCGCCCTTTGAGTTCAGTGAGGAATAATCCAAACATGCTGTTGGGGAACCGGAGGGACCGACGTTCCCCTTAATGTGACGAATGTCTGGAGCAGGGAAGAAACCAAATAGAAATTCAAAATGTCACGGGGTCGCGGCTGGAGAAAGGCTTGACCATGGAGCGAAACACCGAACGGACTGAAATACAAACTCAACCAAATGAAACTCAAAGCAGAACTGAAATGTCATTTCATCAAACTTAACAAAGAGAAGACTTTGTATTGAAGCACGGTCAATTGTAAGGCATCAAATATGACTTTTGTTCTTTTAATTTTCCAAACCTTTCCACTGGACTGTGGAAGACTAGCTTGCATTACAGAACAGGAAAACAATTGCATAAGTAAATGATACAGATTGTGTGCAACAACGATAACAGCACCATCAACAACAACACTAACATCAATGGAAGGTTCCTTGAGATCAGTGACCCAAACATTTGAGTGGTTTGTAATTCTTCTGCCATGATTTGCAGGCGCCTGTTTTATTGTACAACCATTCTCACCAAAACACAAAGACTAGGATTGGGTCTAATATTAAGATGGGTAAAATATTATACTCTAACACCGAAACCAATGGTTATGCTTGATCAAAAATAAGAGTGATGCAATATCATGATGTTATAAGCTTCTGAAATATAAAAATTCACATGACAAGGATTACACCATTTCAGAATGGCGGAAAACATATTGGTGCATATTGTTCTAGCTTTAACTTTTCTTTTTTTCTTTTAGCTTTTTTTCCTTGTTCGCTAAGATGCATTGCTCTTATTAAGTGCCCCAACAAAAATAGTGCATTAAGAAATAACCATGATTATACATTTCACAATAATACACAAAAGACGAGAAGAACCAGGGGAAACACAAATGCTGTTTACAAAAAGTTAAATATAGTATCGGAAAAGCATTTTTATACAAAAGTGATGGAGCGTATATCCTGCTTTCAAAAACAGGGTGACCATGTCGTGACTTTTTTGTTTTTACAAAAGGGTTATTCCTCTCACTTGTTCACTCTTTTTACAATATCTAAAAGGTATTAAGACATCAAATGTGTTTACATATATATTTGAGACTATCATTCAGGCCTAAATCACAAAAGGAATTCCCAAAACATACTTTATAAATACATATAAAATAAGCACAATCAGAAGAATAACAAGAAATCTGGTACCTAAATGTGATTAAAACTGCTGCAAGCTTTTCTGGTTAAAATCTACCACTCAACACACCCGGAAATAGAACTATTGTACTGTATTTCAAAACCTTGGGCTGCCCTGACGTTACTCAGATAACAGACAAATGTTAGTATAACATTTGCTTTTCTCTCTTCGGCAGAATGTTTGTTAATTCTTTCATTAGCTTAGAAAATTACTGCACTTTCCTCCTTCAAAACATGATAGACACGCACATCGTTAAAAGCTATGGTACATAAAGGAAAATTCTAGAAGACTGTGATATTTGATATCAATGGTCTTTCAGGAGCCTGTTTCTCTAGATGCTGTGGGCGATTTCTGATTGACAACCCATCAAATTTGGAACCGTCCGACGGCTTGAAAGAGAGAAAGTGTTTGATATTCCTGGTTTCTGGACTCGTTCCACCTCCGACGGCTCTCGTTGCCTGAGGTTCTGTGTCCACCGGGCACTTCTGTTTTAGCTAGCAGCGCTAACCAGATGTTTGAGGGTGCGCTGGTCATAGCTGTTGCTGAGCGACTGTTGAAAGCCCATCTGAGCTGCAGGCCTCTTCTGCTAAGAGTTGAAATATTTCTAACTTCTAGCACTCAGCGCTACGAGTGTTGAAAACATGCTAGGCTCTCAGCGCTGTCAGGGAAGAACAACGGCACGTCCTTCCCACTGAAATAAGGAAGATAAAGAAGGCAGCGCTGAGGAGAGGTTCCCGGTGGACACCTTATGCTACCCTTTCCCGACTCACAGTGGTACATTGACTGGAGACCAAGTCTTGAGTCTGGTCTCCAGAGACTTAAGTCATGCAAACAAGCCTTGGTAATTACTCAGCACAATACTCACACAACAAGTAGTACTGCAGACACCTGCCCACCGAACCACACTTTAGTATTCACATTGCTAGTTCTCCTGATGGGCTAACCTCCTGGGAATCTGTGGGAATGCCACATACAGACGTAGCCATTGTAGAAGTCTGCATGCTTGTTGAACTTCTTTGGCTCCGCCCCCAAGAGGAACTAAGCTCTGCTCTCTGTTCAGCGGTCAGAAGGTAAACAGAATGGTTTGGTAACTAGTTGGTCAAGCGACACTAGTTTGTTGTTGCGATACACTCATTTGGTTCTCCTGTGTAACATACAAGAAAGAAATGTCTGCAGGACGATTGCAGGATAGATGCAGGATAGATGCATGAAGCAGGACTTCCACAGTGGCTACTCCTGCAGACAGGAATGGGAATAACGCTCAGTCCAGACGGAGACGATACGGTCGGCTAACACCGACACAAACAGAATCGAACAATAGGAAAACTTTGCCTGGAACTTGGATTTTCTTCTTGTGCAGTGATGGATCCTGGACTAGACGGGGTTGGTCGGTCTGAGGGTTGATGAGATGGATTTATGCTGCTGTTGTGGAGGTCCAGTGGGCCAGTGGCCACCACCGCTGGGGTAGGGGGCTGACGGCATCTGGCTGGAAGGTCCTCTTCACATGGGTGGGACTATGAGGCCTGCCATGGCTGAAATCCAACAAGACACAAACAAACCCGGTTACTTTCACTGTCAAACACCGTTTTCCACCTTGAGTAGTGTCCTGTCTGCTAGGAGGACCGGTGGACCCACAGCTTTCAAACCATTACACAAGGAGATTCTACTTCTAATTACAGTTACCCGTTTACCACCTCCAGAATCCAGTGGCCTTTCTAGTGTTCAACCAAGAGGGCTTGACTCATTGGCTAGGAAACTTTAATACATCTGGAGATGATCATCATGCTTTAACAATTCCTTTATAAGCGCCAGAAGTTATGGATCAACTTTGACCTTCAAACCAGCCGTAGCGAAAACAATATAACCAAATTATATATATTACACTGACGTTGTATGACTCTGTAGTATCTGCCCAGATCAGACACGGACCAACACAGCAATGGACGGGGTTGCTGATAGGCAGGAAAGGGGTGGGATGCTCACCCTGTAGGCTGCTGCCATTGGTGGTGGTGCAGGTGGGGGGCGGGGAGGTCTGTGGCCGCACGACAGGGGCGAAGGCGCTCTTCTGTTTGACTGCAGAAATCATATGGACAGGAGAGAATGAACAAGGGCCTATGGGTCCAGTGGAAAAGAGAGAGGTGGAGGGAGAGGAGGAGGAGGAAAGGGTTGAAGAGGAGGGAGAGAAAAGAGAAAGAAGTTTAAGAAGAGGAGCAGGGAGCGAGGGCAGGAGGAGGTGGGACGTCCTATCAAAGAGCTGAAGGAGGTGACGGTAACAAGCAGGCAGACAGACAGAGGAGGTGAGTGATTGGACGGAGATGAGGTGAATCATGCAGGGGAGGAGGAGGAGGAGGAGGAGGAGGAGGAGGAATGGATCCCTGCCTCAGAATGGGCCGAGGTCTGGAGGAGCATGCTCCAAGCAAACAGGTGCATATCTGGCAAAGTTGATCCATAACTTGAAGGCCCACATTTACACCTTAACACCAACCTGGTCCTGAGGACAGCAGCAGCCTCCGTCCATGTCCACAAAAATAGTAGTGAAGTGTGTGTGTGTGTGTGTGTGCATGTGTGTGTGTGCACGTGCATGTGGACAGTCAGTGTCTAATCACACTGCAGATCGTTGAATCAACACGTCATCTCTAACATTCTGGTCTCGTCGTGTGTCTTCGTGTTGCTGGTCATCATTATTGATGTTATTTAATAAACTCCACAGACCTTTAACCATGTTATTTCTGTAAGTGACTCAAGGACAGCAGTTGAAAATGGAACTGTACAATGAACAGGAGGATGTAAGTGTGATTATCCCTTCTATCAGTTGATCGGGATCGCTGCTTCCCATTTTCCTCTCAGATTTCATCCCATTCTTTGCTTGTTCTCTTGACGTCACGGATGAGATGCATCCCCAGCTAACATGAATGGATTCGGCCCAAAGCATGAATGCATGAACGATGCGATGAGGATGTTAGTGGGGTTAGTAGTGGGAGGCATGAGGAGGATGGAACAAGGGACAGTCAGAGTAGATGAGGACTTGGAAACAATGCATGGCGGTGTACGACCCACACCTCTCCCCTCGGCGGACACACCGCGACACAAACTGCAGCGCTACGCCGGGCGAGGTGTGAGCCGCCAGGGAACGCAACATCACCCGGCATGGAGGCGTTGTTTTAGCTCGCTAGCTTCTAAACGAGTCTCGCTGAGACTTGGTGCTTTGATACAGCAGCCAAAACAATAGAGCGTTCCCTCAGGGTCAGTTAGACTTGACTCGTCTCCACAACACACCTGCGCCTTCCCAACAGGAGCGCCGACTCCAGGCATGCTAATCAGAGTGATGTTGGAAAGTTTCGACGGCACAAGAGGCCGACTTTGAGGAAGAGGGATGCTTTGATAGATTTGAAGTTGTACTCTTGTGGAGTCGAGAGGAAAGCTTTACATTCATTACTCTCCTCCGCACCTGCTGCAGCAGTTGGTCGACACACTTCAGGTGAGCATAAGAAGTTCATTCCCCAATAAGATATCCTCCATTCAGAAGGCGGCATTTACTCCTACAAACTATCCTAACATGTATTATCTACCTCATGACCTTATAAAAACATCTGTATTTTGAAGTATTATCTTGTGTATCTCGTGTCTCTTCAGATGGATATACAGCACACAGCACTTCAAATGTGAAACCAGTCGATTAGTCAGGCCATGCAGCTCGGCACAAACACTAAAGTACTCTTGTCTTCAGGAACCTGGCACTGCTATCAAATCTCAGAGTACGTGGCACAGATTGCAGCGTGCTTTGAGACCCATTTAAAACGTCCTTTATAGTAACGCCTCGGAGACGGAGGAGTTTCTACTTACTTGCGTAAGGGGAGTTGGCTGTGGAGCCGTTGAGGAAGCTGGGAGAACCAGGCACTCCCAGGTTGGTCATCCCCGCCGCGCCGTAGCCGTTCATGGTGGACGTGATGGTGTTGTAGTTGGACTGCTGGGGCGTGGAGGTGGGCACGTAGCCGCGAGGCGACACGCTGTTTGAGTTACGGGAGTAACCTGAGAGAGGAAAGCCAACCGGGTCAGATCACTGGTTCACCAACGAGTCCTTTCACCCACAGAAACAGTGACAGCCATTGTAGAAGTACTTCATGTACTAGTACTCATTGGAGATAAATTCCCTTTCATGCATTTATCCTGCATCTGTATTAGTACTGCAGGAAGTTCCTTAGTTTTAGAGTTATAAAGTACGACTCAGTTTATTGGAAAACAAAGCTGAACTGTCTCTCAACCAAACTACCAGACAGTCAGTAACAGTGACAAGAGCAGAACTTGATATTTCTGAACAATCTGCAGCAAGCATGCAGTAAAATGTGGTATTTCTACAACGGCTGCATCTGCACGGTAACATGTGTTTTCATTTCATCCTAATACGTGGGGGTCATACGATGTGATCTGCATCAGATCTGCTTCTCACGCTGCTGTATTGAGGTAGGACGAGAAACACCAAGACAAATAAGATCAAATCTGTGGCGATTTGTTAAGAAATTGGAGCGTTTTAAAGAACAATAACATCATAGAGAAGAATGGGAACTGATGCAGCTCTCTGCCTCTCCCTCCACTGTTTTCTCAGACATGTGTTTCCCATTGCCGGCTCTCGCCCTCATCCCAGGGCAGCGCTCCATCAACTACTCCTGCTGGGAATTGCGTTGGCCCAAACCAGGAAGTGGGGGAGAGAGGAAAAGAGAGGAAGAGAGAGAGAGAGAGAGAGAGAGAGAGAGAGAGGTGGAGGGAAAGAGAGAGCGAGCTCAATGTGCTGCTTGGCATACTGTTGGCTCTGCTCAGTACGCATGGCCTGAGGTCGGTGGGAACCCGGGCGCCTCATGAGGGGGTCAAAGGGCACGCTAAGTGCTGGAGGGAACATTGGTATTCAATGCATCTTGGATGAGGGTCAATCAACGGGAGCAGGGGGAGGGAGGGGGAGGGCTCGGGGTTAAGGTAACTACTCTACACCAGCAGGGTGAGAGATGAAGGACAGACCTCGCCCACGGGGAATGATCTGTAACTCTAGAGCGGCGGCGACAGGTTGACGTCACTCCCAAGGTCACCCGCTGGAGGTCAACGAGATTTGGTCGTGCCACCGGGGTTGCGTGTAACCCTGTAACCACCGCCACTAACACAACCCCCCCCCCACATCCACTCTGAGGGAAACTGTCAGTGTGAAGTAGAGCAAGCGAACGCGAGCGAAGACAAACTCCAGAGGTCCAAAAAAAAAAAAGAAATAATCCATTTTGCACGAGGATGACGTGACGCAAAACAGGCCCCGTAGCGCCGCGCTGGAATTACCGCAGTAAATTACCTACCTCGTCCGTTTGATAAGGCCTGGGCATGCGAGCCCCTGTTTTTATTAATGTTTTAATCATGGCATGTAATTGCAACGGGCACAAAGAGCCATTTCATACTTCCATAACAGGAGGGGGACTCGGCAGATCCTCGGTGTAATGTTCCAACGAGAGCGGACATAAACTATGGAATTATGAATTTTCACCATGGCTGCAGTCCTGTTTCCCATGACCTCATAGATTCCTATAGGTGTTCGCTCCTGCACCGATGTGAAAAGCAGACAACGGGGGAGGGGGGGGGGGGGGAGGGGGGGGGGGGGAGGAGAGAGAGAAAAAAAAGAGGGGAGGTAGAAAGGCAGAGGTGTCCGGGGAGTAAAAACAGTTGTGCTATCGCTTCCTGTCTGCGCGTGTTCACAAGCTGTTCATCGCACGTTCAGGACGCTTTCCTGAGCTGAACGGGAACAAGGGCTTTTACTTTGTAGTACGCCCTCAAGAAAAACAGTTGCGGAGAGCGGTTCTGTCGGGTTGCACCGGCGCAATAAATAAAAAGATAAAATAGTTCTACATAAAGAAGAACCACACTCGGTTCTTTATTCTCATTTACCAGGTTTTTATTGCAGATTGTTCATTTTGCTTCGGTCATGTTTTGTCGTTTCATCGAGACCACAATGGAAATAAATATTTTAAGTAAAACTTTCTGTCTTTTTTTTTTCATGTATTTTTCTTTTTGCCAAACCAAATCCAATAAAATGAAAATAAATATTTGAACCAATCACATCATACCCCAGCAGTACACTGTACTGTACTGGCTGCATGATGCAACATCATGAGTGTGTGTCAGTATTTTATACCAACAATATATCTGAGAAATACTTTGTTTAAATGTGATTTAGAGGACTAAAGGTTTTCTTGTCTGAGCTGATCCAGGATCTGGAGGTCACTGTTGGAGTGTAAAAGCTTTAAAAAACATAAAAGTCCTTTTAGATAAAATAACCACATCTGACAAATCTTATTATTGACAATCTGCAACTAGAAAAATCTTCTTTATTAATAAATATAACAATAAATAAACCTGCGACCCGTCTATCACGTATTTCGATCTGGACCACAGGAAGCAAAAAATATAAACATCTAAAACCAAATTAATATAAAACGTGTCTGTAGTTTGTTTCTGTGTTAACTTGTCTTGTTCTGTTATTTCTTTAAATACATAAAGGAAGAAATCTGTAAAGTAAATAAATGACAGATTGCACCTTTAAGTGTATTCCTACAGCGGATGTGTTAGTATCAGTACTATCAGTACTACAGTACTATCAGTACAGTACTATCAGTATCAGTACTGTACTGAGACGTCAGATGTTCTTTCTGCTTTTCAGATTTTAGTTCAGTTTTAGTTTATTGGCACAAATGATAAAAAAGCCAGAAAAGGAGAGAAGGGAAGGAAACAAGCTGCAGGTGAGAATGAAACCTGAAACGTTTCACCGCAAAACAAGAAAATCAAAGTGGCAGAAAAACGAACGACAAGAAAACAACAACAAGAGAGACGATCAAACAGACGGATGCAGAAAGGGAAGATGCTATCGTAAGGAAAGAGAGTGGTAGTGAGTGGGAGGTGTGTGTGTGTGTGTGTGTGTGTGTGCGTGCGTGTGTGTGTGTGTGTGTGTGTGTGTGTGTGTGTGTGTGTGTGTAGCAGAACTGTGACTTTATGACAAACATCTTTAATTTGCGGCGCTTAGCACAACACTTTTCAAACTGCAGCTCTAGTTTTCCTGCTGCGTCCAGAGAGACGCTCTGCTATTAACGGGAAGGAAGTCCAGGTGGAACCGGTCTGGACTGGTCTGGACCGGTCCGGACCGGTCCAACCCAGGACGAAATATTGATCATTGAGTCTATCGAAATCTATCGAAGAAGCCTGGAGGTGAAAATGCTGCCTGAGGGAATTCAAATACATTTTGATCCTGGTTTGGTGTGTGAGAGTGTGCATGTGCATGTAAGTGTGCATGTGAGTGTGCATGTGCATGTGAGTGTGCATGTATGTGTGGGCATGTGCATATGCATCTATGCGCATGTGTACGTTTGTGTGCATATGTGCCGTCGTGCATGTGTGCAAACATGTGTATGTATATGTACACATGTGTATGTTTTTCTGTGTGTGCGTGCGTGCGTGTGTGTGTGCGTGTGCGTGTGTGCGTGTGTGTGTGTGTGCGTGCGCGCGTGTGTGTGCGTGTGCGTGTGCGTGTGCGTGTGTGTGTGTGTGTGTGTGTGTGTGCTCACCCTGGTCGCCCTGCGAGGCCTCAGAGATGTTGACGGCCAGCTGGCTACTGAAGGAGTTCACTCCCATCATGCCGGAGTGGGCGGCCGAGCCGGTGAGCGAGGGCAGCTGGTTGTGGCTGCGGGGGACGCTGTAGAGGGCCTCCGTTAGGTCCGCTGCTCGCTTCAGGATGATCTCCTATTGGTGGAGGGGGGAGGGGGGAGGGGGTGTGAGGAGGGAAGAGAAGGAAAGAAAGGAAGAAGAGAAATGCAGGGCAGCAAGGAAGGAGAGAGGGAAGGAGGGGGAAAGGAAGGTGGAGAGGGAGGGAAGGGAGATGGAAGAGAGCAAATAAAGAGAGGGACACAAGGAGGGAGGGAGGAAGAGGGCAAGAAAGGAGGGAAGGAAGGAAAGGATGCAGGGAAGGAGGAAGAAAGAGTGAGGGATGAATGCAGGGTGAAAAATGGGGGAGAAGAGAGGAAGAAGGAAGATGGAGGGAAGGAAGGAGAGAGAGAGAGGGATGGACGTGGGTGAGAAGGAAGAGTGAAGAGGAAGGATGAAAGGGGGAAGAAGGGAAGAAGGGAAGGAGAGAGGAGAGGGAAAAGGGTAGGAGGGATGGAAGGATGGGAACAAAGAAAAGGAGAGGAGAAAAGGATGAGTACATGTTTGACCTGCTTCCTCCCTCCGACAGGAAACAGGAAGCAGGAAGTGGGTTTCTGTCTTTCTCCTGATCAAACTGTCGACCTGAATCCGTCTGAGCGCTCGTGACCTCGTTCTCTTTAATTGAAGGA